>CM042411.1:30611747-30756747 GCA_023634145.1 Thymallus thymallus
TTAACCACATTGGTAGTTATCTGTTAGAAGC
This sequence comes from Thymallus thymallus, assembly GCA_023634145.1. Lineage (NCBI taxonomy): Eukaryota > Metazoa > Chordata > Actinopteri > Salmoniformes > Salmonidae > Thymallus > Thymallus thymallus. The sequence continues at coordinate 30,611,779 of CM042411.1, forward strand.
TGTATACATGATGTGTGGTGTGTGGTGTGTGGTGGTGGTGTGTGGTGTGTGGTGTGTGGTGTGTGGTGGTGGTGTGTGGTGTGTGGTGTGTGGTGGTGGTGTGTGGTAGTGGTGTGTGGTGGTGGTGTGTGGTGTGTGGTGTGTGGTGGTGGTGTGTGGTGTGTGGTGGTGGTGTGTGGTGTGTGGTGTGTGGTGTGTGGTGGTGGTGTGTGGTGTGTGGTGGTGGTGTGTGGTGGTGGTGTGTGGTGGTGGTGTGTGGTGTGTGGAGTGTGGTGGTGGTGTGTGGTGTGTGGTGGTGGTGTGTGGTGGTGGTGTGTGGTGTGTGGTGTGTGGTGGTGGTGTGTGGTCTGTGGTGTGTGGTGGTGGTGTGTGGTGGTGGTGTGTGGTGGTGGTGTGTGGTGTGTGGTGGTGGTGTGTGGTGGTGGTGTGTGGTGTGTGGTGTGTGGTGGTGGTGTGTGGTGGTGGTGTGTGTGGTGTGGTGGTGTGTGGTGGTGGTGTGTGGTGTGTGGTGGTGGTGTGTGGTGTGTGGTGTGTGGTGTGTGGTGTGTGGTGGTGGTGTGTGGTGGTGGTGTGTGGTGTGTGGTGTGTGGGTGGTGGTGTGTGGTGTGTGGTGTGTGGTGTGTGGTGGTGTGTGGTGTGTGGTGGCGGTGTGTGGTGTGTGGTGTGTGGTGGTGGTGTGTGGTGTGTGGTGTGTGGTGTGTGGTGGTGGTGTGTGGTGTGTGGTGTGGTGGTGGTGGTGGTGTGTGGTGGTGGTGTGTGGTGTGTGGTGTGGTGTGTGGTGGTGGTGTGTGGTGTATGGTGTGTGGTGGTGGTGTGTGGTGGTGGTGGTGGTGTGTGTTGTGTGGTATGGTGGTGGTGGTGTGTGGTGTGTGGTGTGTGGTGTGTGGTGTGTGGTGTGTGGTGTGTGGTGGTGGTGTGTGGTGTGTGGTGTTGGTGTGTGGTGGTGTTGTGTGGTGGTGGTGTGTGTGTGCGTGTGTGTTTTTGAGAACTAAAGGGCTCTTCAATTATTTACAGGGAGCGATTCTCTGTTTGCCAAACTGACATTTCAGGCTTCTGCCATAATTACACTCACACAATGGTGTGTGTGTGTGTGATAGGGCTCCCAACACATCATACCGCACATCATCAACACACACACACACATAATTTCCAGCTCAGACACGACTCAAATACACAGGGGCCGTATCACAGCCCACTCCAGGACCAGGGGCCGTATCACAGCCCACTCCAGGACCAGGGGCCGTATCACAGCCCACTCCAGGACCAGGGGCCATATCACAGCCCACTCCAGGACCAGGGGCCGTATCACAGCCCACTCCAGGACCAGGGTCTTCATGGTTGAATTGCTGTAAAGAAACCACTACTAAAGGACACCAATAAGAAGAAGAGACTTGCTTGGGCCAAGAAACACGAGCAATGGACATTAGACCGGTGGAAATTTGTTCTTAGGTCTGATGAGTCCAAATTTGAGATTTTTTGGTTCCAACCGCAGTGACTTTGTGAGATGCAGAGTAGGTGAACGGGTGATCTTCGCATGTGTGGTTCCCACCGTGGAGCATGGAGGAGGAGATGTGATGTTTTGGGGGCGCTTTGCTGATGACACTGTCTGTGGTTTATTTAGCGATACACCATCCCATCTGGTTTGGGCTTAGTGGGACTATCATTTGTTTTTCAACAGGACAATGACACAACACATATCCCAGCTTATATCCCTTATATCTTATATCTTATATCCCTTATATCTTATATCCCTTATATCTTATATCCCTTATATGTTATATCCCTTATATCTTATATCCCTTATATGTTATATGTTATATCTTATATCTTATATCCCTTATATCTTATATCCCTTCTGTCTTATTTCCCTTATATTGTATATACCTTCTATCTTATATACCTTATATCCCTTGTCTTATATCATATCCCTTTCCATGGACCCAAATCCATCTAACCAAAGTAGAACAACACGTCTAAATGCCTACAGAGCTAATCTCCAGGTTGACTTGTGTGGAGAGGTGTAACAGTTTATAGAACTGGGACAGGGTGACAGAGGTAAAGATTAATCATGAGGGAGGAGAGGGGAAGAATGGGAAGCCTGAGAACCGTCTCTAAGGGGAGGAGAGGAGGGAGGGAGGAGAGGAGGGAGGGAGGGAAGCCTGAGAACGTCTCTAAGGGGAGGAGAGGGGAAGAATGGGAAGCCTGAGAACCGTCTCTAAGGGGAGGAGAGGGGAAGAATGGGAAGCCTGAGAACCGTCTCTAAGGGGAGGAGAGGAGGGAGGGAGGAGAGGAGGGAGGGAGGGAAGCCTGAGAACGTCTCTAAGGGGAGGAGAGGGGAAGAATGGGAAGCCTGAGAACCGTCTCTAAGGGGAGGAGAGGGGAAGAATGGGAAGCCTGAGAACGTCTCTAAGGGGAGGAGAGGGGAAGAATGGGAAGCCTGAGAACCGTCTCTAAGGGGAGGAGAGGAGGGAGGGAGGGAGGGAGGGAGGGAGGGATGGAGAGATGGAGGGAGGGAGGGAGGGATGGAGAGATGGAGAGGAGAGTGGGAGGGCGGGAGGGAGGGATGGAGGGAGGGGGAGAATTTACTATTTGAGTGATTTCCTGCATTTGAAATGGAACTGATGCTGAACTCCCTGTGGTAGGTATCTCTGTGGTATCTCTGTGGTATCTCTGTGGTAGGTATCTCTGTGGTATCTCTGTGGTAGGTATCTCTGTGGTAGGTATCTCTGTGGTAGGTATCTCTGTGGTAGGTATCTCTGTGGTAGGTATCTCTGTGGAAGGTATCTCTGTGGTATCTCTGTGGTAGGTATCTCTGTGGTAGGTATCTCTGTGGTATCTCTGTGGTAGGTATCTCTGTGGTAGGTATCTCTGTGGTAGGTATCTCTGTGGTAGGTATCTCTGTGGTATCTCTGTGGTATCTCTGTGGTAGGTATCTCTGTGGTATCTCTGTGGTAGGTATCTCTGTGGTATCTCTGTGGTAGGTATCTCTGTGGATCCTATCTACACATCAAGGCCTGAATGACTGAAAGCCCAAATCTTCATCACACTAACACTCAAAGACACACAGACACAGACACATAAATACAAATACACACACAGACACACTCTCTCCCTCTCTCTGACAGCCGTGCTCTGTGTCATAATTGGGGTTGTCTTAGCAGCAAGCTTTAAAGGAACGCCTGGCACCGACCCTCTGTTATCAACCCTAATGGGAAAATCAATATTGTTGTCTAGATGATGTTTCTCATTGTGCTGTATGGTAATCTACAGCTTCCATTGGATATGTATAGTGTTTTAAACAGCACCAGAGTCCAGGGTTGGATCAGTATAGTGTTTTAAACACCACCAGAGTCCAGGGTTGGATCAGTATAGTGTTTTAAACACCACCAGAGTCCAGGGTTGGATCAGTATAGTGTTTTAAACACCACCAGAGTCCAGGGTTGGATCAGTATAGTGTTTGAAACACCACCAGAGTCCAGGGTTGGATCAGTATAGTGTTTTAAATACCACCAGAGTCCAGGGTTGGATCAGTATAGTGTTTTAAACACCACCAGAGTCAAGGGTTGGATCAGTATAGTGTTTTAAACACCACCAGAGTCCAGGGTTGGATCAGTATAGTGTTTTAAACACCACCAGAGTCAAGGGTTGGATCAGTATAGTGTTTTAAAAACACCACCAGAGTCCAGAGTTGGATCAGTATAGTGTTTTAAACACCACCAGAGTCCAGGGTTGGATCATTATAGTGTTTTAAACACCACCAGAGTCCAGGGTTGGATCAGTATAGTTTTTTAAACACCCCCAGAGTCAAGGGTTGGATTCCCGCATCTTATTCCTAGCTTCTCTTTTAACCCCAGACTACAAGACGACACTTTTAGCCCCAGACTACAAGAATACACCAACCTAGCCAATATCTCTCCCTCTCTCACTCTTTCTCTCCCCCCCTTTCTTTCCCTGCTCCCTCACCCTTCTCCATCTCTCAAATCAAATAAAATCAAAGCTAATTGGATGCATACACAGTTTAGCAGATGTTATAGTGAAGGCAGGGAAATGCTTATTTTTACTGACTCCTAACAATGCGGTAAAATGTCAATCAAATGCATAAAAATAATCTGTTTAATATATAGAATACAAAAAAATACAAAAGGAGTAACATAGGAAATAATCTAATTAGCAACCCAAATAGTACAGAAATCCAGATGCAATCTATACGTATTTACACCAGATGAATTTAAACAAGATATACTGAGAATGATGCATGTAGAGCGATAGATAATACACCCCTGGTGGCATGTCTGGTGGGGTAAGTGTGAAAAGACCCCTTGTGGCATGTCTGGTGGGGTAAGTGTGAAAAGACCCCTTGTGGCATGTCTGGTGGGGTAAGTGTAGCCCACCCTACTACCTCATCCCCATATTGTTATTTTTGCTCATTTGCACCCCAGTGTCTCTGCCCGCACCAAAGGCATATCTGCACATCATACGATCTGACTATCCTACGATCCTTGACTTCTGCGATGTCATTTACAAAATAGCCTCCAACACTCTACTCAGTAAATTGGATGTAATCTATCACAGTGCCATCCGTGTTGTTACCAAAGCCCCATATACTACCCACCACTGTGACCTGTACTCTCTCGTTGGCTGGCCCTCACTACATATTCGTCGCCAAACCCACTGGTTCCAGGTCATCTACAGTGGGGAGAACAAGTATTTGATACACTGCCGATTTTGCAGGTTTTCCCACTTACAAAGCTTGTAGAAGTCTGTAATTTTTATCATATGTACACTTCAACTGTGAGAGACGGAATCTAAAACAAAAATCCAGAAAATCACATTGTATGATTTTTAAATAATGAATTTGCATTTTATTGCATGACATAAGTATTTGATCACCTACCAACCAGTAAGAATTCCGGCTCTCACAGACCTGTTAGTTTTTCTTTAAGAAGCCCTCCTGTTCTCCACTCATTACCTGTATTAACTGCACCTGTTTGAACTCGTTACCTGTATAAAAGACACTTGTCCACACACTCAATCAAACAGACTCCAACCTCTCCACAATGGCCAAGACCAGAGAGCTGTGTAAGGACATCAGGGATAAAATTGTAGACCTGCACAAGGCTGGGATGGGCTACAGGACAATAGGCAAGCAGCTTGGTGAGAAGGCAACAACTGTTGGCGCAATTATTAGAAAATGGAAGAAGTTCAAGATGACGGTCAATCTCCCTCGGTCTGGGGCACCATGCAAGATCTCACCTCATGGGGCATCAATGATCATGAGGAAGGTGAGAGATCAGCCCAGAACTACACGGCAGGACCTGGTCAATGACCTGAAGAGAGCTGGGACCACAGTCTCAAAGAAAACCATTAGTAACACACTACGCCGTCATGGATTAAAATCCTGCAGCGCACGCAAGGTCCCCCTGCTCAAGCCAGCGCATGTCCAGGCCCGTCTGAAGTTTGCCAATGACCATCTGGATGATCCAGAGGAGGAATGGGAGAAGGTCATGTGGTCTGATGAGACAAAAATAGTGCTTTTTGGTCTAACTCCACTCGCCGTGTTTGGAGGAAGAAGAAGGATGAGTACAACGCCAAGAACACCATCCCAACCGTGAAGCATGGAGGTGGAAACATCATTCTTTGGGGATGCTTTTCTGCAAAGGGGACAGGACGACTGCACCGTATTGAGGGGAGGGTGGATGGGGCCATGTATCGCGAGATCTTGGCCAACAACCTCCTTCCCTCAGTAAGAGCATTGAAGATGGGTAGTGGCTGGGTCTTCCAGCATGACAACGACCCGAAACACACAGCCAGGGCAACTAAGGAGTGGCTCTGTAAGAAGCATCTCAAGGTCCTGGAGTGGCCTAGCCAGTCTCCAGACCTGAACCCAATAGAAAATCTTTGGAGGGAGCTGAAAGTCCGTATTGCCCAGCGACAGCCCCGAAACCTGAAGGATCTGTATGGAGGAGTGGGCCAAAATCCCTGCTGCAGTGTGTGCAAATCTGGTCAAGAACTACAGGAAATGTATGATCTCTGTAATTGCAAACAAAGGTTTCTGTACCAAATATTAAGTAATTTTTTTCTGATGTATCAAATACTTATGTCATGCAATAAAATGCAAATTAATTACTTAAAAATCATACAATGTGATTTTCTGGATTTTTGTTTTAGATTCCGTCACTCACAGTTGAAGGGTACCTATGATAAAAATTACAGACTTCTACATGCTATGTAAGTGGGAAAACCTGCAAAATCGGCAGTGTATCAAATACTTGTTCTCCCCACTGTATAAGTCTTTGCTAGGTAAATCCCTGCCTTATCTCAGCTCGCTGGTCACCATAGCAACACCCACTCATAGCATGCGCTCCAGCAGGTATAATTCACTGGTCATCCCCAAAGCCAACACCTCCTTTGGCCCACATTCCTTCCAGTTCTGTACTGCCAAAGACTGGAACGAATTGCAAAAATCATTTAAGCTGGAGACTACCATCTCCCTCAATAACTTTAAGCATCAGCTGTCAGAGCTGCTTATCAACCACTGCACCTGTATATAGCCCTTCTGTAAATAGCCCACCCTACTACCTCATCCCCATATTGTTATTTTTGCTCATTTGCACCCCAGTGTCTCTGCCCGCACCAAAGGCATATCTGCACATCATCATCTGCACATCTATCACTGCAGTGTTAATGCTAAATTGTAATTATTTCGCCACTATGGCCTATTTATTGCCTTACCTGTGAGGGTTTGGCTGTGGTTAGACCTTACTCCCAATAAGGGGAGTGGTAGAACCACAGTCGAGCCCTCACACCCTAACTAGGGGAGGTAATAATCCTCAATCAGAGACAGCTGTACAGGGTTGTCTCTGATTGGGGATTGCATTTAGGCACCACTCTCAGCCACCTGTGTGTGGGTCATTGTTGGATGTTAGAGGTACGTCTCATGTCACAGTTAAAGTAAGTGTGTGCCGTTTTCATTATTTTGTTGTGTCATAGTTCGTGACATTTAAAGTTTATAGTGAAAATAAACATGTCTAACTATCGCTGCGCTTCTCCTTGGTCTCTCTCTACACTCGTGACATTACCTCCCTAATCTTACTACATTTCCACTCACTGTATATAGATTCTCTATTGTGTTATTGACTGTACGTTTGTTTATTCTCATGTGTAACTCTGTGTTGTTTTTGTCGCACTGCTTTGCTTTGTCTTGACCAGGTCACAGTTGTAAATGAGAACTTGTTCTCAACTGACCTACCTGGTTAAATAAAGGTGAAATAAAACCTACCTGGTTAAATAAAGGTGAAATAAAACCTACTTGGTTAAATAAAGGTGAAATAAAACCTACCTGATTAAATAAAGGTGAAATAAAAAAAAATATAATAAAAACATAATCCTCAGAGACACAGTGGGTTCATCAGGACAATGTTTTTGATTTGATTAGGATCCCCATTAGCTGGCGATAGATAGTCTGACACATAACGAAAAATACATTACAGACAAACGACTTTCCATTTACGTTTAAAAACGTTTGTGCGTGTGTGTCTGTGTGCGTGCGCGCGCGCGTGTGTGTGCGTTGTGTCGTGAGGTGTTGCTTTATTTGTTTTTTTAAACCAGGTTTATTGTTCACTATATGACATGGGAGTTCCATGCAATCATGGCTCTGTATAATACTGTACCTGTCCTTGAATTTGCATAGTATTTATATCAGCCTTCTGATTACAATGAAGAGCAAGATGTGCCACTCTGTTCTGGGCCAGCTGCAGCTTAACTAGGTCTTTCGACGGATGGAGAGGAAATTTGATTTTGCTCGCACGTCCAGGGATTCCACCTTGCCTCCGAAAGTCCCCGACGGTCCCGTTGCCGAGAGAACCTGGGTTTCCCGACCTCCCCCGAGAATCGCCAAAGAGGGCCGAGTCACCAATTCCCGAGCCTATGCAATTAGGCAAGCTGGGCTGTTGCCAGCGGAATGGCAATACAGGATCAATACGAAGAGACATATAACAATATGGGGATGAGGTAGTAGGGTGGGCTATTTACAGAAGGGCTATATACAGGTGCAGTGGTTGATAAGCAGCTCTGACAGCTGATGCTTAAAGTTAGTGAGGGAGATGTTAGTCTCCAGCTTTAATGATTTTTGCAATTCGTTCCAGTCTTTGGCAGTACAGAACTGGAAGGAATGTGGGCCAAAGGAGGTGTTGGCTTTGGGGATGACCAGTGAATTATACCTGCTGGAGCGCATGCTATGAGTGGGTGTTGCTATGGTGACCAGCGAGCTGAGATAAGGCGGGGATTTACCTAGCAAAGACTTATAGATGACCTGGAACCAGTGGGTTTGGCGACGAATATGTAGTGAGGGCCAGCCAACGAGAGAGTACAGGTCGCAGTGGTGGGTAGTATATGGGGCTTTGGTAAAAAAACGGATGGCACTGTGATAGATTACATCCAATTTACTGAGTAGAGTGTTGGAGACTATTTTGTAAATGACATCGCAGAAGTCAAGGATCGTAGGATAGTCAGTTTTACAAGGGCATGTTTGGCAGCATGAGTGAAGGAAGCTTTGTTGCGAAATAGGAAGCCGATTCTAGATTTAATTTTGTATTGGAGATGCTTAATGTGAGTCTGGAAGGAGAGTTTACAGTCTAACCAGACACCCAGGTAACCAGACACCTTGAAGAGCATGCATTTAGTTTTACTAGCATTTAAGAGCAGTTGGAGGCCACAGAAGAAGTGTTGTATGGCATTGAAGCTCGTTTGGAGGTTAGTTAACACAGTGTCCAAAGAGGGGTCAGATGTATTCGTCTGCATAGAGATGGATCAGAGAGTCACCAGCAGCGAGAGCGACATCATTGATATATACAGAGAATAGAGTCTGCCCAAGAATTGAACCCTCTGGCACCCCCATAGAGACTGCCAGAGGTCCGGACAACAGGATGTAGAAACAACATCGTCCTGATGAACCCACTGTGTCTCTGAGAATGTAGAAACAACATTGTCTGGGAATGAGAAGCTGAAATATTTTCCTGACGGTGCGGGAGTGTTATACCGTCACGTCCCCTCGCTTCTCTGCTCGTACAAACATTCTTGGCAACCAGCTACATAAAGCCTGAACAGTGGGCCAAGAACAATTTTTAATTCTGCTTCTTCTCAGCCTGGGTTAATATCTAGCAGGATTTGTGTGTGTGTGTGTGTGTGTGTGTGTGTCAGCAGATGCCAGACAGCAAGCATCTTCACTATGTGTTACTCTGTGGCTGTTCAGTGTTGTTCTGGATTAAACTGTAATCCTAACATCAGATTGTTTAGACACAGTATGAAGGCTGTTAATATGGAGATTGACACACTGCAGAGAGACCTGGGCCTGTATCCACAAAGTCTCTCGGAGTAGGAGTGCTGATCTAGGACCTGTCCTTATAATCATATTAATTATGATCTAAAGGCAACACTGATCCTAAATCAGCATTACAACTCTGACACACTTTGTGGATACGGGCCCAGAGCCCACACTCCACACATACACCCAATCAGATCATCTGAGAAATATGTTCTGTTAGTGCCTGTTAACTGGATCCTGATTGAGCCTAATCCTGGCTAAGAACATGTTCAATGGATGAAGGATTCTGTCCTCGTAGACCTTCACAAACAGAGCTGATCTAGCCTTGTTACTGGACAGTTTCAGCACTAGACAGCTCCCAACATGTACTACACCTCAGCCTGGGCCTTGTTACTGGACAGTTTCAGCACTGGACAGCTCCCAACATGCATTACACCTCAGTATCAGTCCTAAAGGAAAACTCCAGTCAAAAACAATATGTTGGTATTTGTTTTCATTAATCCACACCAAAATGTTTTGCGTGTCAGCAGTCAAGTTTTCAAGATATTGGTCTTTCAAGAAGCGAATTGTCCCCTGCCAAATCGTGCTTCCCAGTCAAAACTCCAGTTTTCTCACATATATATTAAGACGGAATTTAGTTTGTTTGAATTTAATTGTTAATGAAGTGTTTTTGGTCATTCAACAAGAGACGGCTAATTTTGGTCTATCTTACAAGTTGCATATAAACCTGTTCTTACCTCAAGCTAGCTGGTCTGCTGGGCCATGTTACACCTGTCAATCAACTGATGAAAGCATCCTACTCTCCGCTGTAGGCCTAGTAATAAGGTGTGTGTTCGTCGTCATAGTGACAACTGAAAATAACACATGGATGCACATTCAATGAAAATAATATAGAAACTCGTATTTAAATGTAGGAAAGCCTGTGCTTCTATTTTACTGCGTGTTTTAGTGCTTGCTTCGTTGCTCAAGTGATTTCCATTTTTCTAATGATTGCCAATTCCTTTGGATCTTTTTTATCACTGTGCTCACTTAACTGTCTGTCATGTGCAACCCTTTGCAATACGTCAGCGCAACAATGTGATTATCACCGGCCAAAGTGATCACACCAACACTCTCTCCTTCCCCTTTTTTTACATCAAGCAATTAGCGAGGACCAAGATGGAAGCTGGAAAGTTTGGAGTGTTGGCAGTGCTTTTAATGGTTTTTATATAAATGTTTTTATACATACTGGCACTTTTCTGTACGTCAAGCCGTTGTCGTTTTGACAAGGTATGCGGTTTTAATCAGACTTACACCAGCTGATTAATGAGCCCACCAGAGTCTGTCCTTTAACCCAAACCATCATTGACCCTAGCATTGGTGTCAGATGGATCAAGGATATTAAACAGTGGGGTTGGACACTGTGGGCTCAGTGATCATTCCATCATATTCTGTAGTAGGAAGGTTAAGAAAACAGTTTCTAATTGTCATAACTCAATACAAATTAGGTCTATGAGGAAATAGAGTGCAGATATTTTTGTTAAATGTTTTGAGCAAATTCGACTGGTCTGCTGTATTGAAATGCAATGAGGTGGAAAATGCCTGGGGCCATTTCTATTAATTGTTTTTAGATGCTGTAGACAAGCAGGCTCTAGAATGTTTTTTAGAATTAAACAAAGAACTGAATCATGGATAAACAATAACATTTTAAAAGCAATCAAGCACAGAATGTAAGGCTTTCTGGAGTTCAGGAAATCCAGGGCAGATTATATATTTATAGACTGAGAAATTAAGAAATTAGGTCAACAGGATGATACAGAAGGCCAATAAATAATATTGTGGCGAGCTCAGCCAGAAGAAGATGGCAAGAGACAGAGATTGATTTTACCGGAGAGTTCCCGTGCCCCATACACCGCACGACTCCAGGAACGTCACCCTTTATTTTTCTTACCTCCTTCAACTATCAACAATGAACACATCCTCCGGCCACGCAAGGCTCGGTCACGGTAGGCATTTTAACATTCCCCCCTACCCCCATAACCTGAACCAAGACAACTTAAAGAAACATAAACACATAACATTAGTTTAACTACTAAAACGTAAAGACATAACACAACCATTTTAAAACCAAAACATGAGCTACCCACAATCCCCTTGCTCCCTTCAGTTACCACACAACGTGTGGCTAGCGTATGCCGGCCAGATCGCTACATAGCCCCCACCAGAGGGGTCAGTCGCCCCCGACGACCCAATCTCTAAACACAAAGTCCCTCAAATGTCCAGGACGCCTACACCGTGCAGTCTCGGCCAGGCATACACACCCTGTACCCACCCCCGACAGTCGGCCCAAGATCTCCCCAGGCCCCTGCCAATGGCTGCAGAGCTTGGGAGAAACACCCTTTTGGGGCATCGTAGGTCTGCTTCTGTCTCGCCCCGGAGTTGGCCTGGGCTGGAGCTCCCTGGTTCTCGTCACCCAAGTATGGGGGGTAGCGTGGTCACGGGCTGGCCCCCTCCTACGGGGGTACCGCCTGTAGCGGTTCCGGCCAGCGGCATACTTGCTCCCCTGGACCGAGACACCCGCTGGGCCGGTGACATTGGCTGCCTCTGCTCCCTTTTCCCCTTCAACCACATCAAACTCCACCGTTTCTCCATCTCCAACACTGCAGAGGTATTTCCTTGGGTTGTTTTTCTTTATGGCGGTCTGGTGGACAAAGACGTCTTCTTTTGTGTCATTCCTGTTGATGAAACCGTAGCCATTCCGGACGTTGAACCATTTGACCGTCCCCAAGACCTTAGTTGGTTGTGTTTCGGCCTCCTCTCGTCTTTCTGTCGTCTTGGCAGAGGGAAGGGCAGCAGACACAGTGGTTGGGGCTGAAGCGGGCTGATGCTGGTTGGGCCCATGGGCAACGGACGGCCGTTTGGCCTGTCTGGTCGCTGCTCGACGACTGGCTCGCCTGTCTTTGGGCCAATCATTCTCTTTACCAGACTGGAGCGCCACGGTCTCTGTGCCAAGAGTGATAGATGTCCCTGACACATTAACACGGGCGCCCCATCGACTCAGCAGGTCCAGGCCAATGATGCATGCGTCACGGATGTCGGCAAGCCAGAACCCGTGCTCCAGCTCCTGGTCTCCAACCTGGACTTTTACTGGCTTCTTCCCTCTCATGCCAACCTTTTCTCCCGTCACTGTGACCATCTGCGTGATGGTTGGCGACCAAGCCTTGGAAGGTGGCCCGGTGGTATCCGGAAGGACGCCAGGTCGCACCAAGGAAATGGTTGACCCCGTGTCTACCAGGGCTCTACAAGGTCGGCCGTCCAGTCGACATTGCAGGTATAGTCCCTTGGTGTGGCCGAGGCGTCCGACCACAGAGCATCGGCCCTGGAGGGGGGATGGAGACCGGAGTGGTGAACCCCTCGTTAGACCACTCCTCCGTCGTTTCCCCCAAACGGAGAAGCTCTGGCTTTTGGCGCTGGTGCCAGGTTCGTCGCATCTGTAACACCGGTCTGTAGACCAGGGGGGGCGTCGCCTGGGTGGTGGAGTCTGGTGCTGGAATCGTCGTAGCGGAGGCCGAACCTGACAGACCTCTTCTGTCGTTTCCCCCTCGTCGTAGTCGGCCACCTGGACACATGGTTGGCGTGATGTGACCCTCTGCTGGGTGGGCCACCTGGAGAGTACCCCTTCGGCTTGTTCGGCCTCATGGAGTGCCTCACCGAGAGTCTTAGGCCTGGCAAGGCAGACATGTTGTCGCAGCTTTTCTGGTGCGAGCCCCCGCAGGAAAGCGTGGAGGGCCAGCTCCTCTTGTGCAGCTATTTGGAATTCGGGGTAGCCCTGTCGAGCGTGCAGCCGCACATCTGCAGCGAAGGTGCCAAGGTTCTCTTCTCCTTGGCGATGGCGGCTGGCCAGTTGCTCCCTGCTCTGGTCCGCGAAGAGTCTCTGCCCAAACCTAATTTCCAGCGCCCCGGTCAAGGCTTGGAGGTCCCGTTGTTCCGCTGGGGTTAGGTCGAGAAGGACCTGTACTGCGTTCCCCTCTAACGCTAGTGCCAGGTGAGTAGCGGCTTCCTCACTGCTCCAGCCGCTGTGTCGGACCGCCAGGTGGACTTGGGCGAGATAGGGCTCTAGCTGCGTCGTCCCGTTGTACTTGGGAAGCTTGGCGGATGATCTTGGCACCCCTGCAGAACGTGGTAGGCTGGGCGTGCCGAGTAGGGGTTGTTGCAGCTCTGGACTGGTAGGTAGCCTGATGTTGCTGGTTGTAGCCACGGGTTGTGGGCGTGGTCTTGCAGTACCCTGCTGGGGTAGCCGTGGGATACTGGCACCGTCGGGGCATGCCATGTAGCCATCACCTCCGGCAGACTCCATCTTCTGCCGCAGTAGGCCCTTTAGGTGCCCCTGGGTCTGTGTGAGTGTCCTCTCCAGCTCGTCAATCTCTCTCTCCATCCTCTTCTGCTCGCTAATCCCACTTCTGACACCAATGTGGCGAGCTCAGCCAGAAGAAGATGGCAAGAGACAGAGATTGATTTTACCGGAGAGTTCCCGTGCCCCATACACCGCACGACTCCAGGAACGTCACCCTTTATTTTTCTTACCTCCTTCAACTATCAACAATGAACACATCCTCCGGCCACGCAAGGCTCGGTCACGGTAGGCATTTTAACATTCCCCCCTACCCCCATAACCTGAACCAAGACAACTTAAAGAAACATAAACACATAACATTAGCTTAACTACTAAAACGTAAAGACATAACACAACCATTTTAAAACCAAAACATGAGCTACCCACAATCCCCTTGCTCCCTTCAGTTACCACACAACGTGTGGCTAGCGTATGCCGGCCAGATCGCTACAATATTTTAATTACAACATATTTGAGAATAGGAACAATCTGAAGGTGTCTGAAGCTGTTAGGTTACAGTAACAGATTAAAGACCAAAGCTGGAAATCTTAGCTTGGAGGAAAGGTTACATCAGAAGAGACCATGGTCGCAGACAGTCTGAATAGCTATTTTACAACTATAGTTAATACATTAGTTAACAAGTTACCTTGTCAGTCAGGTTGCTATGGTGAAGTCAGGCAGTAGCAGGGGATTCAAGTAGATGATTTCTCATTTGAAAAGGTGTCTGAGTCGACTGTGCTAAAGAAGCTGAAAGAACTTGACCATTCCAGAGCAATTGGCCGTGACAACATTCCTGACAGATTTCTAAGGGATGCTGCAGAAAATTATCACCCATGTGTAACTTATATTGTGAATCTGTCCATTGAACGAGGGTGTTTTCCCAGTGAACTATAACTTGCAAGGGTCATTCCTTTATATAAAAAAGGAAATACATTAGATCATGGGAACTATCGGCCTGTCTCAATCCTGTGTGTTTTATCAAAGGTCATGGGAACTATCGGCCTGTCTCAATCCTGTGTGTTTTACCAAAGGTCATGGGAACTATCGGCCTGTCTCAATCCTGTGTGTTTTACCAAAGGTCATGGGAACTATCGGCCTGTCTCAATCCTGTGTGTTTTACCAAAGGTCATGGGAACTATCGGCCTGTCTCAATCCTGTGTGTTTTATCAAAGGTCATGTGAATGTGTGAATGTGAGAGCGAGAGAGAGAACAAACAAAGACAGCTAGTAAAAAGAGAGGGGATGTGAAGTATTATAAGCATTATAAGTATTATATGAATTATATGTATATTAAGTATTATATGTTTTCTATGTATTATAAGTATTATATGTATTATATGTATTATAAGTATTATAAGTATTGCATGTATTACATGTATTATATATATTATAAGTAGTATGTATGTATTATATGTATTATAAGTATTTTAAGTATTTTATGTATATATGTATTATATGTATTATAAGTTATATATGTATTATAGGTAGTATATGTAATATATGTATTATAAGTGTTACATTTATAAGTATTATATGTATTATAAGTATTATATGTATTATAAGTATTATATGTATTATATGTATTAAACGTTTTATTAGTATTATATGTATTATAAGTATTATACATATAATATGTATTAAAAGTATGATATGTATTGTATTTATTATATGTATTATAAGTATTATAAGTATTTTATGTATTATATTTATTATATGTATTATAATTATGATATGTATTATCAGTATTATTAGTATTATATGTATAATAAGTATTATATATATTATACTGTCAGTATTATACTCTAAGTATTATAAGTATTTACAGAATCAAAGAGCTGTTCAACTTTCTGATGGATTTCCTCAGGGGAGATGAGCGTGTTTAGGCAGACACTGATTTGGGCTTCCACTGATTAAGCTGTCTGTCACACACACACACACACGTGCACTCACACACACACACACACATACACACACATACATACACACACACACACACACACACACAGCACACCAGCGCACTGAACCCTCCTGCAAACAAACCAGGAAGCTGTTCTTTCCAGCTAGCATCAGGTTTTGAAGATTTCAGTAATTATGTTGATGTACAGCATACTGAAGTTCCAGGCTTTCACAGAACGGCTGAGGGCTACATTTACATTTCAGTCCTTTAGCAGACGCTCTTATCCAGATCGACTTACAGGATTCAACCCCTTTGTTATGTCAAGCCTAAATAAGTTCAGGAGTAAAAATGTGCTTAACAAGTCACATAATAAGTTGCAGGGACTCACTCCTTGTGCAATAATACAGTAGTGCTTAACATTATAATTTTTTAATGACTGCCTCATCTCTGTACCACACACATATAATTACTATCTGTAAGGTCCCTCATTCAAGCAGTGAATTTCAAACACAGATTCAACCACAAAGAACAGGAAGGTTTTCCAATTCCTCGCAAAGCAGGGCATCTATTGGTAGATTGGTGAAAATAAAAGCAGACATTGAATATCCCTTTGAGCATGGTGAAGTTAATAATTACACTTTGGATGGTGTATAAATACACCCAGTCACTACAAAGATACAGGCGTCCTTCCTAACTCAGTTGCCGGAGAGGAAGGAAACCACTCAGGGATTTCACCATGAGGCCAATGGTGACTTTAAAACAGTTACAGAGTTTAATGGCTGTGATTGGAGAAAACTGAGGATGGATCCACAACATTGTAGTTACTCCACAATACTAACCTAAATGACAGAGTGAAAAGAAGGAAGTCTGTACAGAATAAAACATATTCCAAAACATGTATCCTGTTTGCAATAAGACACTAAAGTAAACCTGCAAAACATTTAGCAAAGATAATAACTTTATTTCCTGAATGCAAAGCATTATGTTTGGGGCAAATCCAACACAACATTGAGTACCACTCTTCATATTTTGAAGCATTTTGTTGGCTGCATCATGTTATGGGTATGCTTGTCATCGACAAGGACTAGGGAGTTTTTTAGGATAAAAATAAACTGAATAGAGATAAGCACATGCAAAATCCTAGAGGAAAACCTGGTTCAGTCTGCTTTCCAACAGACACTGGGAGATAAATTCACTTTTCAGCAGGACAATAACCTAAAACACAAGGCCAAATATATACTAGAGAAGTTACCAAGAAAACAGTGAATGTTCCTGAGTGGCCTAATTACAGTTTTGAAAATCTATGGCAAGACTTGAAAATGGCTGTCTAGCAATGATCAACAACAAACTTTACAGAGCTTGAAGAATTGTAAAATTGTAAAATATTTCCTGAGATTTCTTATATCTCCTAGATTCAATGCGTTTCTATGGGCTATAGAAACATCTATTGACTCAGGGGTGTAATCAAGATATATTAGTGTTTTATTTTTCATTATTTTCTTTGACATTAGAGTGTATTTTTACTACTCCTGCAGAACTCTATCCACTCCCATTGGATGTAGTGACCACAATATAGTGGTTGTGTCCAGAAAAGCCAACCAGGGAGTTTTTCCAGTGCCTGCACTGTATCCAGAAAAACCAACATTCCAAGGGCTGAAATAGTGTGTAAGAGATCATAAAAACCGTTCTGTAGTGATTCCTACATTGAAGATGTAAAGAAGATTGATTGGTCTAATGTGTTTAATGAGGATTATCCAGCTGCTGCTCTTGATGCGTTTACAAAATTGCTTCTTCCAGTTTTTGACAAGCATGCAGGTATTAACAAACTGACTGTCAGGGTCTCCCGAGTGGCGCAGCGGTCTAAGGCACTGCACAACCTTAGACCGCTGCATCATAGAGGCGTCACTACAGAACCGGGTTCATCCCGGGAGATTCATGAGGCAGCGTACCATTTTCCCAGCATCGTCCAGGTTAGGGGAGGGTTTGGCGGGCCGGGTATATGCAAGCTTACGTCGCCAGCTGTACGGTGTTTCCTCTGACACTTTGGTGCGGCTGGCTTCTGGGTTAAGCGAGCAGTGTGTCAAGAAGCTGTGCGGCTTGGCGGGGTTGTGTTTCAGAGGACACATGGTTCTCGAGCTGCAGCGATGGGACAAGACTGTAACTACCAAGGGGTAAAAAATAACTAAATAAACAAACAAACTGTCTGTTAGAACTGCTAAGGCTCCATGGAATTGATGAGGAATTGAAAAACTGTATGGTTGATAGAAATGGGGCAAAAGCAGCGGCTAATAAGTCTAGCTGCACATCTGACCGGCTGACTTTCTGCAAATTAAGAAATGTTGTGACTAAACTCAACAAAAAGAAGAATAAACTGTATTATGAAGCCAAGATCAATTATTTAAAATATGATAGAAAAAAGCTTTGGAGAACTTAAAATAAAATTATGGTTAGAAAGACTAATTTAACTCCGTTCTTTATTGAATCAGATGGCTCATTCATCACAAAACCCTTTGATGTGACCAATTACTTCAATGACTGCTTCATTGGCAAAGTGGACAAACTCAGGAATGAAATGCCAACAACAAACTGTGAGCCATCATATTCATGTATAAAATACCCAGTTATGAAGGAAAAGCAATATACATTGGAAGAGATGGAAAAATTAACAGTAATAAGGGTTACACTTTACTGCTCTACAGACTGTCAGTAATAAGGGTTACACTTTACTGATCTACAGACTGTCAGTAATAAGGGTTACACTTTACTGATCTACAGACTGTCAGTAATAAGGGTTACACTTTACTGATCTACAGACTGTCAGTAATAAGGGTTACACTTTACTGATCTACAGACTGTCGGTAATAAGGGTTACACTTTACTGATCTACAGACTGTCAGTAATAAGGGTTACACTTTACTGATCTACAGACTGTCAGTAATAAGGGTTACACTTTACTGCTCTACAGACTGTCAGTAATAAGGGTTACACTTTACTGATCTACAGACTGTCTGTAATAAGGGTTACACTTTACTGATCTACAGACTGTCAGTAATAAGGGTTACACTTTACTGATCTACAGACTGTCTGTAATAAGGGTTACACTTTACTGATCTACAGACTGTCGGTAATAAGGGTTACCCTTTACTGATCTACAGACTGTCAGTAATAAGGGTTACACTTTACTGATCTACAGACTGTCTGTAATAAGGGTTACACTTTACTGATCTACAGACTGTCGGTAATAAGGGTTACCCTTTACTGATCTACAGACTGTCAGTAATAAGGGTTACACTTTACTGCTCTACAGACTGTCAGTAATAAGGGTTACACTTTACTGATCTACAGACTGTCAGTAATAAGGGTTACACTTTACTGCTCTACAGACTGTCAGTAATAAGGGTTACACTTTACTGATCTACAGACTGTCAGTAATAAGGGTTACACTTTACTGCTCTACAGACTGTCAGTAATAAGGGTTACACTTTACTGATCTACAGACTGTCAGTAATAAGGGTTACCCTTTACTGATCTACAGACTGTCAGTAATAAGGGTTACACTTTACTGCTCTACAGACTGTCAGTAATAAGGGTTACACTTTACTGATCTACAGACTGTCAGTAATAAGGGTTACACTTTACTGCTCTACAGACTGTCAGTAATAAGGGTTACACTTTACTGATCTACAGACTGTCAGTAATAAGGGTTACACTTTACTGCTCTACAGACTGTCAGTAATAAGGGTTACACTTTACTGATCTACAGACTGTCAGTAATAAGGGTTACCCTTTACTGATCTACAGACTGTCAGTAATAAGGGTTACACTTTACTGCTCTACAGACTGTCAGTAATAAGGGTTACACTTTACTGATCTACAGACTGTCAGTAATAAGGGTTACACTTTACTGCTCTACAGACTGTCAGTAACAAGGGTTACACTTTACTGCTCTACAGACTGTCAGTAATAAGGGTTACCCTTTACTGATCTACAGACTGTCGGTAATAAGGGTTACACTTTACTGATCTACAGACTGTCGGTAATAAGGGTTACACTTTACTGCTCTACAGACTGTCAGTAATAATGGTTACACTTTACTGCTCTACAGACTGTCAGTAACAAGGGTTACCCTTTACTGCTCTACAGACTGTCAGTAATAAGGGTTACACTTTACTGCTCTACAGACTGTCAGTAATAAGGGTTACACTTTACTGCTCTACAGACTGTCAGTAATAATGGTTACACTTTACTGCTCTACAGACTGTCAGTAACAAGGGTTACCCTTTACTGCTCTACAGACTGTCAGTAATAAGGGTTACACTTTACTGCTCTACAGACTGTCAGTAATAAGGGTTACACTTTACTGCTCTACAGACTGTCAGTAATAAGGGTTACACTTTACTGCTCTACAGACTGTCAGTAATAAGGGTTACACTTTACTGCTCTACAGACTGTCAGTAATAAGGGTTACACTTTACTGCTCTACAGACTGTCAGTAACAAGGGTTACCCTTTACTGCTCTACAGACTGTCAGTAATAAGGGTTACACTTTACTGCTCTACAGACTGTCAGTAATAAGGGTTACACTTTACTGCTCTACAGACTGTCAGTAATAATGGTTACACTTTACTGCTCTACAGACTGTCAGTAACAAGGGTTACCCTTTACTGCTCTACAGACTGTCAGTAATAAGGGTTACACTTTACTGCTCTACAGACTGTCAGTAATAAGGGTTACACTTTACTGCTCTACAGACTGTCAGTAATAAGGGTTACACTTTACTGCTCTACAGACTGTCAGTAATAATGGTTACACTTTACTGCTCTACAGACTGTCAGTAACAAGGGTTACCCTTTACTGCTCTACAGACTGTCAGTAATAAGGGTTACACTTTACTGCTCTACAGACTGTCAGTAATAAGGGTTACACTTTACTGCTCTACAGACTGTCAGTAATAAGGGTTACACTTTACTGCTCTACAGACTGTCAGTAATAAGGGTTACACTTTACTGCTCTACAGACTGTCAGTAATAAGGGTTACACTTTACTGCTCTACAGACTGTCAGTAATAAGGGTTACCCTTTACTGCTCTACAGACTGTCAGTAATAAGGGTTACACTTTACTGCTCTACAGACTGTCGGTAATAAGGGTTACACTTTACTGATCTACAGACTGTCGGTAATAAGGATTACACTTTACTGATCTACAGACTGTCGGTAATAAGGGTTACACTTTACTGATCTACAGACTGTCAGTAATAAGGGTTACACTTTACTGATCTACAGACTGTCTGTAATAAGGGTTACACTTTACTGATCTACAGACTGTCAGTAATAAGGGTTACACTTTACTGCTCTACAGACTGTCGGTAATAAGGGTTACACTTTACGGCTCTACAGACTGTCAGTAATAAGGGTTACACTTTACTGCTCTACAGACTGTCAGTAATAAGGGTTACACTTTACTGCTCTACAGACTGTCGGTAATAAGGGTTACACTTTACTGATCTACAGACTGTCTGTAATAAGGGTTACACTTTACTGATCTACAGACTGTCGGTAATAAGGGTTACACTTCACTGATCTACAGACTGTCAGTAATAAGGGTTACACTTTACTGATCTACAGACTGTCAGTAATAAGGGTTACACTTTACTGATCTACAGACTGTCAGTAATAAGGGTTACACTTTACTGCTCTACAGACTGTCGGTAATAAGGGTTACACTTTACTGATCTACAGACTTTCAGTAATAAGGGTTACACTTTACTGATCTACAGACTGTCAGTAATAAGGGTTACACTTTACTGATCTACAGACTGTCAGTAATAAGGGTTACACTTTACTGCTCTACAGACTGTCAGTAATAAGGGTTACACTTTACTGCTCTACAGACTGTCAGTAATAAGGGTTACACTTTACTGCTCTACAGACTGTCAGTAATAAGGGTTACACTTTACTGCTCTAAAGATTTTTACCAATGACCTGCCAATGGCATTAAACAAAGCATGTGTCCATGTATGTTGATGATTCAACCATATACACATCAGCAACCACAGCTAATGAAGTCACTGAAACCCTAAACAAAGAGTTGCAGTCTGTTTTAGAATGGGTGGCCAGTAATAAAACTAAGAGCATTGTATTTGGTACAAATAATTCCCTAAGGTCTAGACCTCAGCTGGATCTGATAATTAAAAATGTGACTATTGAGCAAATTGAAGAGAGTAAATTACTTGGTGTTTTCTTAGATTGTAAACTGTCATGGTCAAAGCATATATATCCAATGGTTGTATAGATAGGGAGAGGTCTGTCTGTGGTAAAGAGATGCTCAGCATTCTTAAAAACACACTTGACTAAACAAGTCCTACAGGCTGTAGTTGTATTCTATCTTGACTTCTGCCCGGTAATGGTCCTAATAAAGCCACAGCCCAAAACAGAGCAGCATGTCTTGCCCTGCAATGTTCACATGAAGCTAATCTTAACTTAATGCATATTGATCTTTCCTGACTCAACTTAGATGAGAGATTGTCTGTATCACTTCTCATTTTAATAACTCAAAACTGTCTATTCAATCAACTTCAATCAACTAACATACTGTTCTGACAGACATTCATATTCCACAAGACATGCAACCAGAAGTCTTTTCACAGTCCCGATAGCCAAAACAAATTCAATGCAACGCACAGTAATATATAGAGCCATGATAGCATGGAACTCCCTGCCATCTCAAATCACTCAAGAAAGCGCTAACAGTAGTTTTAAAAAAACTACTAAAGCTCCTAATAAAATCCCAGCACAATGCCTCTGACCTAAATAGCTTGTAGCATCTCCCTCCGGAGCACATCTATGTGTTTGGGTTAAAGATAAGATGTGTCCTTGGCATTAGGATATCATGGCCTGCTTAGAGAATGCAATTGTAAGCAAAACCTCAGGAGAGTAAGGACTTCAGTAGTCTGCGTACGATATGATACTCCGCTCAGCTCACTGACGAACAGATGATGTGAGAATCTCTCAGGTTGTTTAAAGAACATTGGCGCAGTGACATTAGGATGTCAGGGCCAGCCCCGGTAGAGCAAAGTGTTATCGATGTATGGAATGTTGGGCTTAAATGTATAACGTGTGTATTGAGTTGACCCTGTGTACTGATCTGTGTGTGTATGTGTGCGACAGGTAGACGCTCCTGGGTGTGAATGTGGAGACTTTAGAAGGAGGAAACTACACAGAGTTCCCGTCTGTTAACGCTGATTACTGGGGCTGAGGTGAAAGCCACACCTGGAGAAAAGGACCTTCGGTGAAACTCAGTGTTGGGGAGTAGTGAAGTACAGTACAGTAGTTCAACTAATGGTGGTAGTTCAACTAAATTCTAATCTTGGTTTTTAGTAGTTAATTACTTGCCTTGTAGTGGTGTAGCTAACTACTGAAACAACACACTAGTTTTTTTTTGTTGCAAAAATATATTAAGATATGGGTGGTATGCAAGAATGTCCTTTTTTGGCATCAGACCTGCCTTATTCTCACTTGAAAACCTTTTTGTGTGTCTTATTCTCACTTGAAACCCTTTTTGTGTGTCTTATTCTCACTTGAAACCCTTTTTGTGTGTCTTATTCTCACTTGAAACCCTTTTTGTGTGTCTTATTCTCACTTGAAACCCTTTTTGTGTGTCTTATTCTCACTTGAAACCCTTTTTGTGTGTCTTATTCTCACTTGAAAACCTTTTTGTGTGTCTTATTCTCACTTGAAACCCTTTTTGTGTGTCTTATTCTCACTTGAAAACCTTTTTGTGTGTCTTATTCTCACTTGAAAACCTTTTTGTGTGTCTTATTCTCACTTGAAAACCTTTTTGTGTGTCTTATTCTCACTTGAAAACCTTTTTGTGTGTCTTATTCTCACTTGAAAACCTTTTTGTGTGACTAATTCTCTCTTTTTGTGATTAATAGGCTAACTCAAATTCTTTAACAGAGTGATCTGTTCTTGTAATTTGTAGTCATTTCAGATTTAGACCATATATTTTTTCACAAAGTGGTTTGGAAGTAGTGAACAATTTTCTCCTAAGTAACTTTAGTTAAGTAAACCATATTTACTGTTGCTTAACTTCTTCCTGTGTGAAGTAATTAATAACTTGGTAAACTATATTTTCAGAGTAGCTTCCCCAACACTGATTCACATCTGATTCTGGTTCAGATTATATGAGCAGGAACATAACAACTCCATCTGATTCTAGTTCAGATTATATGAGCAGGAACATAACAACTCCATCTGATTCTGGTTCAGATTATAAAAGCAGGAGTGTAAGAACTCTGTCTGATTCTGGTTCAGATTATATGAGCAGGAGTGTAAGAACTCCATGTACAAAAAGGGCCAGAGCCGACTCTACTTTCTGAGGAGGCTCAGGTCCTTCAACGTGTGCAGTAAACTACTGCATACCTTCTACCTGTCTGTGGTGGCCAGTGCCATCTTTTTTGCAGTGGTGTGCTGGGGAGCAAACATCAAAGCCGGCGATGCTTCTCGGGTAAATAAGCTGATCAGGAAGGCAAGCTCTGTCCTGGGGATGAGCCTTGACACTCTAGAGGAGGTGGCGGAGAGACGGATCCTGGCCAAACTGCTGGCCATCATGGACAACGTCACCCACCCTCTGCACGCTATGGTTATGACGCAGAGGAGCACTTTCAGTCACAGACTGATCCCACCACGGTGTGCCAGAGAGCGCTACAGGAGGTCCTTCCTGCCGGCGGCTATGAGACTATATAATGCCTCACCGGGGTGCCGTGCCGTCGGCAACATAGATCTGGAACTGTTGGGGTGTTAGGACCTAGTTTAACAATTATGCATCCATCCGTGAGTAACTCTGGTCCGTCAGCACTCATCCACTCAGGACCTACTTATTCATACAGGTCTGTATATACATACTCATGTACAGTTGTTATATTATATCACATGCAATATTGTAAGTAATTATTGGACGTAGGCATTCACTCAGGAATGCATATTAGTATCCTGCCAGTTGCACCTTTTCTCATTGCTTTTAGTATATCGAATGTGCAATAAGTGCAGTTGTCTGTAATTAAACCCTGCACACTAAGGACTGTATTTTAAGGGAATTACTATTATTACCCCAAATGATATCATACACACATTTAGCTATTTAAGTATCTCTTCCTGTCATTTACCTGTACAGTTTGTGTAAACATGCAAGTATTCACTTATCTGTAAATATAACTGTATACCTAACTGTACAGCTAATTTAACCATGCAAAATTTTCACTTACCTGTTCATTTACCCAGTCTGTCTATTAAGTAAACTATTATTACCCTCGCTCATATCATACGCATTTTTAGCTACTGAAGTATTTCTCTGCCATCGACCTGTATAGTATAGTTAACCATCCAACATCCACCAATGTATAGTGTACATATTCAGCCAACCACTCATACTATGCAATGTCCTTTTATAGCTTTTTTTGCACTCCAGATATCTTGTATTTCTATACTTTTTCATACTGCCGCTCTATGTATCATGTACCGTGTATCTGTCTTTTGTGTATTTTCGTTGTGGCATTTTGCACCTGCCCTGTGTTTTGTTGTAGCTGCTTGACAATGAAATTTCCCCCCCGGGGATCAATAAAGTATCTATCTATCTATCTATCTATCTATCTATCTATCTATCTATCTATCTATCTATCTATCTGTCTGTCTGTCTGTCTGTCTGTCTGTCTGTCTGTCTGTCTGTCTGTCTGTCTGTCTGTCTGTCTGTCTGTCTGTCTGTCTGTCTGTCTGTCTGTCTGTCTGTCTGTCTGTCTGTCTGTCTGTCTGTCTGTCTGTCTGTCTGTCTGTCTGTCTGTCTGTCTGTCTGTCTGTCTGTCTGTCTGTCTGTCTGTCTGTCTGTCTGTCTGTCTGTCTGTCTGTCTGTCTGTCTGTCTGTCTGTCTGTCTGTCTGTCTGTCTGTCTGTCTGTCTGTCTGTCTGTCTGTCTGTCTGTCTGTCTGTCTGTCTGTCTGTCTGTCTGTCTGTCTGTCTGTCTGTCTGTCTGTCTGTCTGTCTGTCTGTCTGTCTGTCTGTCTGTCTATCTATCTATCTATCTATCTGATTCTAGTTCAGTTTATATGAGCAGGAGTGTAAGAACTCCGTCTGATTCTGGTTCAGTTTATATGAGCAGGAGTGTAAGAACTCCGTCTGATTCTGGTTCAGTTTATATGAGCAGGAACGTAACAACCATCTGATTCTGGTTCAGTTTATATGAGCAGGAACGTAACAACTCCATCTGATTTTGGTTCAGTTTATATGAGCAGGAACGTAACAACCATCTGATTCTGGTTCAGTTTATATGAGCAGGAACATAACAACCATCTGATTCTGGTTCAGTTTATATGAGCAGGAACGTAACAACCGTCTGATTCTGGTTCAGATTATATGAGCAGGAACATAACAACCATCTGATTCTGGTTCAGATTATATGAGCAGGAACATAACAACCGTCTGATTCTGGTTCAGATTATATGAGCAGGAACATAACAACCGTCTGATTCTGGTTCAGATTATATGAGCAGGAACATAACAACCATCTGATTCACAGGGACCTTGTTCATTTATGAGCATAGCGGGTTTTAACTGAATTAAAAGGCCAACTTGTTACCCCAGGAAACCCATTTGGGGTGGGAACTGTAAAAAGTCTACACTTTACCCCAGGATACCCATCATTGGCTGTAATTATAAAAACAAGGTTACTATATTCACGTCAGACGAAATTAGCGAATAGTATCAGCCTATTTGCAACACACCTCCTTGTTGTTGCATTTCCATTTTAGATTTTGTGTGTTGCACTTGCATTTAGAAGCATCTGTGAATCACATGATTACCCGAATAAAATACTAAATACTGACATTAACGGAATGATGCCTCCTTGGGTTAACCAGGAACCAGCAAGACAGCAACAGTCTTAAGTCACAGTTCCTGCTCACCTCAACTACACTATGGGCTGGTTTCCTGGACACCTGAAATCTGCCCTACGGGTCTGTCTTAACCTCATAAGGATCTGACCCTTTTATTACATTTTCGTCTAAAATGTCATACCCAAATCTAACTCCCTGTAGCTCAGGACCTGAAAAAAGGAGATGCATATTATTGATACCATTTGAAAGGAAACACTTTGAAGTTTGTGGAAATGTGAAATTAATGTAGGAGAATATAACACATTAGATCTGGTAAAAGATAATACAAAGAAAAATACATGCATTTTTTGTCACATGATCTTTGAAATGCAAGAGAAAAGACATAATATTACTTAGGAGTCCAGAAGCTATTTAGATTTTGGCCTCTAGATGGCAGCAGTGTATGTGCAACGTTTTAGACATATCCAACGAACCATCACATTACTGTTCAAAATGTCATATAAGATATGTCTATGTCCTGGGAAATTTTCTTGTTACTTACAACGTCATGCTAATCACATTACTTCACATTAGCTCAAGCGTCCCGAGGACGGGACACGCTCCTGTAGAGGTTTTAATGGTCACATCCTCAAATACACTATGGGCCGGTTTCTTGGACACCTGAAATCTGCACTATGGGTCTGTCTTAATGTTCACTTCCTCTTCTCCTTTCCTTCTGTCTCATCTCCTCTCCTTCATCTGTCTCATCTCCTCCTCTCTTCTCCGCTGATCCTCAACACAGGGGCCCGACACCAGGTGGTGAAGGTAGGAAACAACACCTCCTCAACACAGGGGCCCCACAGGGGTGCATGCCTAGCCCCCTCTGTCCATACTGTCTATACACACCATGCTATATAACTACTGTCTATACACACCATGCTATATAACTACTGTCTATACACACCATGCTATATAACTACTGTCCGTACTGTCTATACACACCATCCTATATAACTACTGTCCATACACACCATGCTATATAACTACTGTCCGTACTGTCTATACACACCATCCTATATAACTACTGTCCATACTGTCTATACACACCATCCTATATAACTACTGTCCATACTGTCTATACACACCATCCTATATAACTACTGTCTATACTGTCTATACACACCATCCTGTATAACTACTGTCCATACTGTCTATACACACCATCCTATATAACTACTGTCCATACTGTCTATACACACCATCCTATATAACTACTGTCCATACTGTCTATACACACCATCCTGTATAACTACTGTCCATACTGTCTATACACACCATCCTATATAACTACTGTCTATACACACCATCCTATATAACTACTGTCTATACACACCATCCTATATAACTACTGTCTATACACACCATCCTATATAACTACTGTCTATACTGTCTATACACACCATCCTATATAACTCCTGTCTATACACACCATCCTATATAACTACTGTCTATACACACCATCCTATATAACTCCTGTCTATACACACCATCCTATATAACTACTGTCTATACTGTCTATACACACCATCCTATATAACTACTGTCTATACACACCATCCTATATAACTACTATCTATACTGTCTATACACACCATCCTATATAACTACTATCTATACACACCATCCTATACAACTACTATCTATACACACCATCCTATATAACTACTGTCTATACACACCATCCTATATAACTACTATCTATACTGTCTATACACACCATCCTATATAACTACTGTCTATACACACCATCCTATATAACTACTGTCTATACACACCATCCTATATAACTACTGTCTATACACACCATCCTATATAACTACTATCTATACTGTCTATACACACCATCCTATATAACTACTGGCCATACTGTCTATAAACACCATCCTATATAACTACTGTCTATACACACCATCCTATATAACTACTGTCTATACACACCATCCTATATAACTACTGTCTATACTGTCTATACACACCATCCTATATAACTACTGTCTATACACACCATCCTATATAACTACTGTCTATACACACCATCCTATATAACTACTGTCTATACTGTCTATACACACCATCCTATATAACTACTGTCTATACACACCATCCTATATAACTACTATCTATACTGTCTATACACACCATCCTATATAACTACTATCTATACACACCATCCTATATAACTACTGTCTATACACACCATCCTATATAACTACTGGCCATACTGTCTATACACACCATCCTATATATAACTACTGTCCATACTGTCTATACACACCATCCTATATAACTACTGTCTATACACACCATCCTATATAACTACTGTCTATACACACCATCCTATATAACTACTGTCCATACTGTCTATACACACCATCCTATATAACTACTATCTATACTGTCTATACACACCATCCTATATAACTACTATCTATACACACCATCCTATATAACTACTATCTATACACACCATCCTATATAACTACTGTCTATACACACCATCCTATATAACTACTGGCCATACTGTCTATACACACCATCCTATATATAACTACTGTCCATACTGTCTATACACACCATCCTATATAACTACTGTCTATACACACCATCCTATATAACTACTGTCCATACTGTCTATACACACCATCCTATATAACTACTGTCCATACTGTCTATACACACCATCCTATATAACTAATGTCCATACTGTCTTAACACACCATTCTATATACAGTACCAGTCAACCTACTCTTTCAAGGGTTTTTCTTTATTTTTACATTGTAGAATAATAGTGTAATAGTGATGACATCACAACTATGAAATAACACATATGGAATCATGTAGTAACCAAAAAAGTGTTAAACAAATCAAAATATATTTTATATTTGAGATTCTTCTAAATAGCCACCCTTTGCCTTGATGACAGTTTTGCACACTCTTGGCATTCTCTCAACCAGCGTCAATTATGTTGTGACAAGCTAGGGGTGGTATACAGAAGATAGCGGCAGGTAGCCTAGCGGTTAGAGTGTTGGGCCAGTAGAAAAGATGGAAAAGAAAATAAAACCTGTTGATGTGTCCTTGAGCAAGTGTGCTCCAGGGGCTGACCCTGTAGTTAGGCGATAATTGAAAATAAGAATTTGTTCTTAACTGACTTAAATAAATAAAAAATAGCCCTATTTGGTCAAAGACCCAGTCCATATTATGGCAAGAACAGGTCAAATAATATATATATATAAATATATTTACATTCCGGTCTCATTGCTAGTTCTGATATTTATTTTCTTAATACATTTTTTCTAGATCGTGTGTATTTATTATTATTTTTGTTAGATATTACTGCACTGTTGGAGCTAGAAACACAAGCATTTTGATGCAGCTGTGATAACATCTGCAAATCTGTGTACATGACCAATAAAAATGTATTTGATTAGATTTGTTTTTGATGGGTAATTTTGGATGTGCTAGATTTGGGAGGGATGGAAGGCACTCATAAATTAAATATGTGTGGGGACTGGGGGTTATATCAGCTTTACAAACCATCTGTCTGATGAGAGCTGTCCAGTGTAAACACACACACACACACACACACAGACGATACACACACACACACGATACAGACACACACACACACACACACACGATACAGACACACACACGATACAGACACACACACGATACAGACACACACACACACACACACACACGATACAGACACACACACGATACAGACACACACACGATACACACACACACGATACAGACACACACACGATACACACACACACACGATACAGACACACACACGATACAGACACACACACGATACACACACACACGATACAGACACACACACGATACACACACACACACACACATGATACAGACACACACACGATACACACACACACACACACGATACAGACACACACGATACACACACACACACACACGATACAGACACACACACGATACACACACACACACACACACGATACAGACACACACACGATACACACACACACGATACACACACACACACACACACACGATACAGACACACACATGATACACACACACACACACGATACAGACACACACACGAT
This sequence comes from Thymallus thymallus, assembly GCA_023634145.1. NCBI lineage: Eukaryota > Metazoa > Chordata > Actinopteri > Salmoniformes > Salmonidae > Thymallus > Thymallus thymallus. The sequence goes on from CM042411.1 coordinate 30,642,390, forward strand.
ACACACACACACACACACGATACAGACACACACACGATACACACACACACACACACACGATACAGACACACACAGGATACACACACACACACACACACACACGATACACACACACACGATACACACACACATACGATACAGACACACACACGATACAGACACACACACGATACAGACACACACACACACACGATACACACACACACGATACAGACACACACACGATACAGACACACACACGATACAGACACACACACGATACAGACACACACACGATACAGACACACACACGATACAGACACACACACACACACACGATACAGACACACACACGATACAGACACACACACACACGATACAGACACACACACGATACACACACACACGATACACACACACACACACACACACACACGATACAGACACACACATGATACACACACACACACGATACAGACACACACACGATACACACACACACACACACACGATACAGACACACACACGAACACACACGATACAGACACACACACGATACAGACACACACACGATACACACACACACGATACACACACACACGATACAGACACACACACGATACAGACACACACACGATCCAGACACACACACGATACAGACACACACACGATACAGACACACACACGATACAGACACACACACACAATACAGACACACACACGATACAGACACACACACGATACAGACACACACACGATACAGACACACACACGATACAGACACACACACACACACACACGATACAGACACACACACGATACAGACACACACACGATACAGACACACACACACACGATACAGACACACACACACACGATACAGACACACACACACGATACAGACACACACACACACACGATACAGACACACACACACACACACGATACAGACACACACACGATACAGACACACACACGATACAGACACATATTTAATCTTTCCATGAGTCAGGTAAAAACGTCATCACTGGATGCATAACTAAGCTACATGGATGCAGCTAATCTCAAATAGCTGATTCTGCTAACTGGCCACACACAGAAACAGCCGTCATGCATTACAGTTCATGTCCCATTAAATGTCAGGCACTGCGTCTGTCTCTCTACTCTGGGTTCTGAGAACCTCAGTCTAAATCTATGGATTGGCTCCGGCTCAGTGTGCTGACGCTGTCACATTATACTACTAGCCGCTGCACGTCAGTGAACACAAATTAGACCTTGAGTAGGCTAGCCTTGCCTAGACAGATGCGCATGGTCTCACCTGGCGACATTACTGTTTTGAATATTAGCCTAGCAGTGAAATGTAAACCAAGTCCGAGCCAGGACTGGATGACATCATGTCTGTGAGAGGGAAAACGTGTTATGTGTAGCGGTAGCCATGAAAGCAGACACTAGTCTCACCGCTGCTGGTTGCAGAGTTGAGTAGGCTGTTTTCGTGAGGGTGTGTGGACCGTTGGCGCCTAGAATCTTCACATGCAACATAACAGCATGCTTGACTCCAGCTCTCACAGGCAGACATTCTCTCTCTCGCTCTGTCTCTCGCTCTCTCTCTCCCTCTGAATAAAAAGCCTCTTCCCTCCCCATACCCACACAATGGTGCATACAGTGCAGAGAAAGAGGCACACTTCAATGGAGGAGACATCCACTGTGCTCATGAAGGGCTGAGACTGGGTAACAGTCTGTCCTGTCATATAGGTGGGAGGGGGAGGGGAGAAGTAAAGGCAAGTCGGAACAGTTCATAGGAGCAGATCTACTGTTTTTGTAGTGTGAGGTAGCTTGATGTAGAAGTTCATCCCTTGGACAGGAAGCTAGTTTATCACAGGGCCTTACCGCAAATCTATCTAATTAATGCTGAGCGCCAAGCAGAGATGCGTTGGATCCTATTTTTATAGGATCCTATTTTCAGTCTTTGGTATGACTCAGACAGGGATCGAAATCCCAAACTTCTAATCTCAGAGCAGACACTGAATTGGTTGGAAAGTGTAAGCAAACAATCCCTCATGTGAAAAGCTGAAGGAAAACGATAAGACTACTGGTGAAACCAGACACACACACACACATCAGACCAGATGAACAGATTCACTGCTGGTTGTGTGTTCATCATGCAAGTCATTTACCAGGGGTTATACCAGGTGACACAGAGAAACAGGTGAGCAGAGGAGAGGAGAGGAGAAGATCGGGTTGATAGGGTGGGGGAGAAAGAGGAAGAGGAGGGGTTTCAGGTGATGTGAGGAAGTGGAGGGGTTTCAAGTTATGTGTCAGTAGCACCCAGACAGACAGACTAGTTAATCATAGTCTAGTTCATCTTACCTCCATACTTGTCCCATCTGGAAGATGTGTATAAGGGTCTGCCACAGCCACACAGAGAGCAGGCAGCACCTGTCTCTTCCCTGCGTGCTCAGCCCTGCCGTAGCTCTCCGGTTGCTCAGCCCCTCCACAGAACCCAGACCGCCCCCGGTGTAATCCTGCACGAACCACCTGAAGCTCAGGATCTGGACCAGCACCGAGGGCACCAGCACTAAGAAGAGGGTGAGACCGGAGCAGAGGTAGTCATGCTTGTGGTAGTAGTGGATGGCCAGCGCCAGGTCTGTCCCCACGTCCCAGAAGAACACGAACATGGCCAAGATGATCCACAGACAGTCCAGCCAGAGGCGCTCCTCCTCCTCCTGCTGCTGCTGAGACCGCCCCGGCCCTGCATCCCCTTCTCCTCCCCCACCTCTCCTCTTGTCGTGGAGGTAATGCAGACAGGCGCTCCGGCAGCCCCAGTAACAGGACGAGGTGTTGCAGCAGTGGCAGATGTGGAAGGAGCTGCCTTCCCTCGGGTCGCCCTCGCCAGTCCCCACCACCTCGTCCAGGTTGTGCAGCTGGGCGAATCCCCTGACGACCCCCCGACCATCGGATTTTGCTGCCATCTTGCTCTCTGCTGAAGCGTCTCACACCTCCGGCTTCCGGGGTTCGTGACGACACTTCCCTGACACCTGTTTTACAAGTGTGTGAGCCATCTAAAAGCAGGGAGGCAGTGCGGCGCCGGCGCCGGGTCGGTCCCCAGATTGTGTCCAGGCGGCAGCGGTATCGTCACAGACACAACCCATCTTCTCTCTCGGTGTGTAATCTGTTACCGCTGAAGAAGAGAGGAGGCTACAGCGGGTTAATCCACCATTAAATCATATAGGCTAGTATGCTACTACTACGCTGGTGTATTCATTACCTGTATAGAATCTATCTACTAGTGCCTTTCACAGCCTCATCATCCAGTGTTTTCTGTTATTCTGCAGCAGCTCTCCCTCTCCTTCCTTCCCCCAGCTGCAGGGCTGAATGCCACGAGCCGACCGTCCTTCCCACCACTACCTAATTCATCCCTCTCTCCCTTTCTCTCTCTCTCTGTCTTGCTCTCTCTCCCACCCTCTCTCTCTCTCGTTCTCTCCCACCCTCTCTCTCTCTCTCTCTCGTTCTCTGTCCCTCTCTCTCTCTCGCTCTCTCTCTTTATCTTTCTCGTTCTCTGTACCTCTCTCTCGTTCTCTGTCCCTCTCTCTCCCCCCCCCCTCTCTCTCTGCTAAACGTGGTTGCCATCTAGTGTTTTGTTTAAAGCCCCAAATATGGAAGAAGAGGGCTTTATAATGTAATGCTGCGTTTGGCAGGGGGTGTGTGTATTTATTAAGCCCTGTGTCTTGTTCTGTGTGTGTGTGCATGCGTGCGTGCGTGCGTGCGTGCGTGCGTGCGTGCGTGTGCGTGTGTGTGTGTGTGTGTGTGGTGATAGGATGAAGAAGTGCAGAAGGTGAGAAGGAATAGAAAATGCTCAATGGAGAGTTGATACATTATATATTATATACAGATCCAGATCCAGATCCTCAGAGCCGGTGAATGTAATTAACATGCGGACAAATGCGAGCCAGGAGTTTATATACCATGGTCCAAATAAGAGGTCCATACATCTGGCATACATCAACAAAGACATAGTGAGAGCCCCAGCTCAGACTAGCTGGCTCATATAGTGACATGATGATGGACTGAGCACATTCCAAGGTCCTGTGGGGCTGATCTACCTTCTGCAGAGGGCCTACTCCCACCTGGACAATGCAGGTTGCACTGTGAGGGTTATGTTTTTTGACTTCTCCAGTGCCTTCAACAACATTCAGCCCCTGCTACTGGGTGAGAAGATGAAGAGGATGAAAGTGGAAGCACCCTTAGTCTCCTGGGTCACGGACTACCTGACCGGTAGGCCACAATTTGAGCGACTACATTGCTGTGTGTCAGAACAGGCAGTTAGCAACACAGGGGCCCCCCAGGGAACGGAGGAATACAGGAGCACAATCAATGACTTTGTGTTGTAGTGTGAGCAGAACCACCTTCAGCTCCACATCAGCAAAACAAAGGAGATGGTGGTGGACTTCAGGAGAACCAAGGCCAAACTGACTGCAGTCCCTATACAGGGGATGGATGTGGAAATGGTTAGGTCATATGAGTCCATATGGACAACAGGCTGGAATGGGCTGGTAACACCGGGGCTCTGTACAAAAAGGGCCAGAGCCGACTCTACTTTCTGAGGAGGCTCAGGTCCTTCAACGTGTGCAGTAAACCACTGCATACCTTCTACCAGTCTTTTTTGCAGTGGTGTGCTTGGGCACCAACATAAAGGCTGGTGATGGCAGAGAGACGGATCCTGGCCAAACTGCTGGCCATCATGGACAACGTCATCCACCCTCTGCATGCCATGGTTATGACGCAGAGGAGCACCTTCAGTCACAGACTGATCCCACCATGGTGTGCCAGAGAGCGCTACAGGAGGTCCTTCCTGCCGGCGGCTATTAGACTATTTAATGCCTCACCGGGGTGCCGTGCCGTCGGCAACATAGACCTGGAACTGTTGGGGTGTTAGGACCTAGTTTAACAATTATGCATCCATGCGTGAGTAACTCTGGTCTGTAATCACTCATTCACTCAGGACTTATTTATTCATTCAGGTCTGTATATACATATTCATGTACAGTTGTTATATCATATCATGTGCAATATTGTAAGTAATTCTTGGACTGAACTTACGTAGTCATTCACTCAGGAATGCATATTAGTATCCTGTCAGTGGTATCTTTTTTCATTGCTTTTAGTATATCGAATGTGCAATACGTGCATTTATCTGTAATTAAACCGTGCACTAAGGACTGTATTTTAAGGGAATTACTATTATTACCCTAAATGATATCATACACACATTTAGCTATTTAAGTATCTCTTCCTGTCATTTACCTGTACAGTTAATGTAACCATGCAAATATTCACTTACCTGTACATTTAACTGTATATTTACCTGTACAGTTAATTTAACCATGCAAAATATTCACTTACCTGTTCATTTAACCAGACTGTATATTAAGTAAACTATTATTACCCTCATTTATATCATACGCACATTTAGCTATTTAAGTATTTCTCTGCCATCGACCTGTATAGTATAGTTAACCACCCGCAATATACAGACAGACAGACAGACAGACAGACAGACAGACAGACAGACAGACAGACAGACAGACAGACAGACAGACAGACAGACAGACAGACAGTGACATGATGATGGATTGAGCACATTCTAAGGTCCTGTGTAAACACGTCATATCAGTCCATCTTTAGTGAATTAGTTATAACAATTTTAACTAAACATTCCCATTAAACATGGTTTCCAAATACTCATGTTCTCCAATAGTGGCATACATATATGACTGGAGTTATATAACTATTCCACATCACGAGAATTCATCCCCCTCCACATTGTCTATACTTGAACCCAATCGGAATCTCAATATATTTAATAAAAAAAGGTATAAATTCTGTCATCTGGATCATGCACGACCAAACCACACTTGACTAGGCCTGAGTAAAAGATTGATACATGACTAACTAATCCATATTCAATCTAAATATCCATGTGATCAAAACTTCACTTATCTCGATGGCAAAATCCCACATAGGAATATGTCAGTTTCAATAACACAGTTACATACATAATTTTCAAGTATACCCATCACTTTGCAAAGATACATTCCTGATATGAAAACAATATTCCCTATTCTGCATAGCAACAGGAACATGTGAAACAAGACTGCCCTCTCCCGTCTCTGGTCCCCAGGTGACTAAGGCCATATCAGGGAGGAAGTGCATCTTCTAACACCAGACTCCAAAATAATACATTCTAATAACATGTGTAATCATATAGAATAAAACATTGTGTAGGAAAATACAGAAATAACAATAGAAATTAGCAATACTCCTTAAGTAACAGATATCAACACTGGCAGGATGCACATTTATATAATCATACAGTATAATCATCCTTGAATCCTAGTCTCAACCTTCTCACCACGATTATAATTACAGATCAGTATCTCAATGCAGTCTAAGTCTAAACTACTAGAAATGTAGTAGTGTATAGACCCACAATCAACCTGATACCCCAAAATAATCAACTATGGGCACAGTTGACCAACCCTTCTTCCCCGGCACTCAATCTTCTGTCGTCGTCTTCATTTTTTCTTCTTCAGATAGCTTCACAGTTCAAGGTGGACTAATCATGATAATGTCCCAATTTCAGTGTCTCACCATTACCACCCATTATTTCTCATCCATTTGCCAACCAGTATAACAGCAACATGAGAGACGTTTGGAACAGATCTCTCTTCATGCTCACACCACGTGGACTCCTGTCACACTCCTCAGATAAAATGCATAAAAATAAACAGTTGACAGCTCTGATTGGACGCTGATAGGCGCCGGCTCAGGTAGAATTGATTCAGGACAGGATTGAACACCATTTCAGCCGGAGAGAGAGAGAGAGAGAGAGAGAGAGAGAGAGAGAGAGAGAGGAGAACAAATCAGAACAGTTTAGTTTAGTTAATTTCTGAGTCAGGAAACCAGACAAATTATACAAGAATCCAGACACATGAATTACTTTATGACAAATTATTACTACTACCAACTCTGACATGCACTGTCAACTGTGGGACCTTATATAGACAGGTGTGTGCCTTTCAAATAATCTCCAATCAATGTAATTTACCACAGGTGGACTCCAATCAAGTTGTAGAAACATCTCAAGGATGATCAATGGAAACAGGATGCAGCTGAGCTCAATTTCGAGTCTCATAGCAAAGGGTCTGAATACTTGTGTAAATAAGGTATTTCAGTTTCTAGTTTTAAATACATTTTCAAAAAAAATCTAAAAACCTGTTTTCACTTTGTCATTATGGGGTATTGTGTGTAGATTGATGATGAAAAACTAATTTTCACTTTTTGGCTTTGTAAAGACTACAGCCTGGCTGATTAATAAAATCAAATAAAATTATATTTGTCACATGCACCGAATACAACCGGTGTAGACCTTACAGTGAAATGCTTACTAACAAGCCCTTAACCAACAATACAACAGGTGTAGACCTTACAGTGAAATGCTTACTAACAAGCCCTTAACCAACAATACAACAGGTGTAGACCTTACAGTGAAATGCTTACTAACAAGCCCTTAACCAACAATACAACAGGTGTAGACCTTACAGTGAAATGCTTACTAACAAGCCCTTAACCAACAATACAACAGGTGTAGACCTTACAGTGAAATGCTTACTAACAAGCCCTTAACCAACAATACAACAGGTGTAGACCTTACAGTGAAATGCTTACTAACAAGCCCTTAACCAACAATACAACAGGTGTAGACCTTACAGTGAAATGCTTACTAACAAGCCCTTAACCAACAATACAACAGGTGTAGACCTTACAGTGAAATGCTTACTAACAAGCCCTTAACCAACAATACAACAGGTGTAGACCTTACAGTGAAATGCTTACTAACAAGCCCTAACCAACAATACAGCTTGATTTCGATGAGAATGACAGATTTAGAACACATATTTCTATGTGAATTTGGTTGGGTTTCCCAAAAAGCTACATATTGCAGCTTTAATTAAGTGTTTAGGTGGAGCAACTGAAATGGAAGATTCCCTGTGTCTGTTACGTCTGCCGTGTGGTGCGACGCCGATCCGGTGGCAAGCGTGGTGAAACTAGTCATGTTAGGACGTGTAAGTTATCCCATGAGAGTTTTTTAAATGTACCTGACAAAGTCATGTTAGGACGTGTCAGTTATCCCATGAGGGTTTTTTGCGAAATCACTAAGGTATTTTAGATGCTAAGCTTATGGTCATGTTGTAGCAGTGTACAGGAGGGGGTTTCTGAGATGTGAGAAGTGTGCAGGAGTGTGATACTGAGATGTGAGAAGTGTGCAGGAGTGTGATACTGAGATGTGAGAAGTGTGCAGGAGTGTGATACTGAGATGTGAGAAGTGTGCAGGAGTGTGATACTGAGATGTGAGAAGTGTGCAGGAGTGTGATACTGAGATGTGAGAAGTGTGCAGGAGTGTGATACTGAGATGTGAGAAGTGTGCAGGAGTGTGATACTGAGATGTGAGAAGTGTGCAGGAGTGTGATACTGAGATGTGAGAAGTGTGCAGGAGGGCATGTGACAAAGGAATGAGTAATATTGGTGGAAATAACGGTGTCAATTGTGGGGACAGAAGTGCCCATGTTGCTGGGGTTAGGGTCAAAGTAGTGGAATGTGGTGGAGATGATTATTTAATGAAATAGTGGTATAGATGTGTAGAGGTAGTTGGTGGTGCAATGTTCTACTTTTCCTCTTGTCTTTGTGTTTGTGTATGACAGAATGTAACGTGGTTGATCACTCTGCCGCCCAGTAGATGGCGCCATGCTCCATCAAAATGTCGGAACACCGTGATGCTGAAGAAGAACACCCAAAATGGCGACACCATTGAAAAGTTGATGCTGTCCTGTTGCATTGTTTCCCATGTAGTGGTTTTAGTAACGCCAAGTCACCACCGTCTGACATAAGTGAATAAGTGCTTTTGATAACGCGAAAATTGAATGTTATCGAAATTACAAACGTGTTATTTCACACCGTTTATAGGCGACCTGGCTATGCTATGCTAGCTAGCTTTTACTCTGGGTGTTAATGTCAAAGATGGTCGCTGTGGCTCTACGTTGTTGAATAAAGCCTCTGTTGAAGCATGAAGATGATCTGCACATAGATATGGAGGAGGATGTGAAAAAAGTGAAGAAGGTAAGTGATTTGAAACTGTTAGCTAGTTAGTTGGCCTGTTTCTACCACACTATCTATCTTATTTTCAGGGCGTCGTTCGTCGTTTAGTGACTTTCTTCAGAATACTTTGGTAACTTACCCAATTCTGGCCAACATTTCTCTTCATGCGCCTTTTCGTTAATCCAAAATACGAAATAACCTACTTTTGCGCAGTTTATATATATACCCTCCGGGCGGTAACTTTCAGCTAACTGGCGAACATCTCACACTCTTAACTTTAATTAGAAAACATCATTCATGCTCAAACAACCTGGGATCACTTGTAGACGTAACATAGTACATGTAAAGAAGTCTTCCTACATTACGGATGATTTGTTACATTTCGTATGGTATGTATTAATTTGTGGATGTCCCTCGTCCATTTAATCTATGTTACGAATTACAGAATGACAGTTTGTATGATATGTTATGATTTTGTGGCCTGAAGTTCAGTAATCCAGAAGATCTGCTGGTGGACTAGAGGATACAGAGGGGAGAGCATGCTCCAGATGAAGATAGTAAACACAGTTTTGGACCCCCCTCTCCCCTCAGTATGCCAACAACATACTGTATGTGAACTGTGCATTTTATACGTTTTGTAGAAAACAATATAACGTGTAAAAGTTCTACCTGATGAAATTACCAAAAGTTAAAACATTAAAAAAATGGATTTCACTGAGATTCATGGTGAACGGGGATTTCCTGTCTTGCGGAACACAGTGTTCTCTAATATATTTAATTTATTCCAGGCATGAAAGCCAGTAGTCATCGTCAGACCTCACCAACTCCTGGAGAACCACTAGGTGGCCAGCAGATCTTGACTAGGCCTAGTTATGAGCAGGTGGTTAGCTGAATAGTGTGTGTTTTTGCTGGGCAGGAACAGAAGTCTGCATACCCTGTAGTTCTCTAGGACTTGTGCTTAGGGGAAAAGTGTTGACAGTGTCCATGAAGAAACAGACAGTGCTATGCAATCCACTAGACAGAACCAGTACTGTCTGATATTGTCCACTAGCTGGTGCTGTAGACTTTCTTAGCAGCATGTTAATGCTAGTTAGTGTTTTGACCAGGCCCGATAGGGCTCAGCAGTAGTGTATTATATAGGGAATAGGGTGCCATTTCGGAAGTAAGTAGTGTAGCCTTCACTAGCCAATAGCATGATGTGTATACAGGCAGGGCCAATAGCATGATGTGTATACAGGCGGGGCCAGTAGCATGATGTGTATACAGGCGGGGCCAGTAGCATGATGTGTATACAGGCGGGGCCAGTAGCATGATGTGTATACAGGCGGGGCCAGTAGCATGATGTGTATACAGGCGGGGCCAGTAGCATGATGTGTATACAGGCGGCGCCAGTAGCATGATGTGTATACAGGCGGCGCCAGTAGCATGATGTGTATACAGGCAGGGCCAGTAGCATGATGTGTATACAGGCAGGGCCAGTAGCATGATGTGTATACAGGCAGGGCCAGTAGCATGATGTGTATACAGGCAGGGCCAGTAGCATGATGTGTATACAGGCGGGGCCAGTAGCATGATGTGTATACAGGCGGGGCCAGTAGCATGATGTGTATACAGGCGGGGCCAGTAGCATGATGTGTATACAGGCGGGGCCAGTAGCATGATGTGTATACAGGCGGGGCCAGTAGCAGGGAGTGGATACAGGCGGGGCCAGTAGCAGGGTGTGGATACAGGCGGGGCCAGTAGCAGGGTGTGGATACAGGCGGGGCCAGTAGCAGGGTGTGGATACAGGCGGGGCCAGTAGCATGGTGTGGATACAGGCGGGGCCAGTAGCAGGGTGTGGATACAGGCGGGGTCAGTAGCAGAGTGTGGATACAGGCGGGGCCAGTAGCAGAGTGTGGATACAGGCGGGGCCAGTAGCAGGGTGTGGATACAGGCGGGGCTAGTAGCAGGGTGTGGATACAGGCGGGGCTAGTAGCAGGGTGTGGATACAGGTGGGGCCAGTAGCAGGGTGTGGATACAGGCGGGGCCAGTAGCAGAGTGTGGTTACAGGCGGGGCCAGTAGCAGGGTGTGGATACAGGCGGGGCCAGTAGCAGGGTGTGGATACAGGCGGGGCCAGTAGCGGCGTGTGGATACAGGCGGGGCCAGTAGCGGCGTGTGGATACAGGCGGGGCCAGTAGCGGCGTGTGGATACAGGCGGGGCCAGTAGCAGGGTGTGGATACAGGCGGGGCCAGTAGCGGCGTGTGGATACAGGCGGGGCTAGTAGCAGGGTGTGGATGTCATGCTCCTAATCCTATCACACAGCTATACTGTAGCCTGCCCATACTGTCAAGGCTAGAGGTTTAGTCTGCTATACTGTAGCCTGCCCATACTGTCAAGGCTAGAGGTTTAGTCTGCTATACTGTAGCCTGCCCATACTGTCAAGGCTAGAGGTTTAGTCTGCTATACTGTAGCCTGCCCATACTGTCAAGGCTAGAGGTTTAGTCTGCTATACTGTAGCCTGCCCATACTGTCAAGGCTAGAGGTTTAGTCTGCTATACTGTAGCCTGCCCATACTGTCAAGGCTAGAGGTTTAGTCTGCTATACTGTAGCCTGCCCATACTGTCAAGGCTAGAGGTTTAGTCTGCTATACTGTAGCCTGCCCATACTGTCAAGGCTAGAGGTTTAGTCTGCCCACACCTTTGATAAATGAATTCCCTGGTCAGGGCAGGGTCACCTGTAGTAGCTGTGGACATTGTGGTGTTTCATTACACATGTCTCATGCAGTGTTAATGCACCTGTCCTCTAGTCTACTAGTTCTACTGGTGAGATGAGGCCTGCTAAATAATGCACTACCATCTAGTGTGGTATTGGAGTAGAGTGGAGAATCATGTGTCAGAGAGGACTGCTCCTTGTCAGTTTTTTCTTGTTGATTGAAAGAGTTTGTATAGTTACTTTAATAGTTACTTTAACAGTCAACTTGTGCAGCGTGTGTCATCACAGGAAGTTGGCGGTTGATATACTTCCTCTTCTTGTGTCTTAGCATAGAGAAGCAGAAACACTCCCTTTCCTCTGGGGAAAGCCACACACTGTGTGTGTCAGTCAGTCTTCATGTACAGTTGAAGTCGGATCATACACATAGGTTGAAGTCATTAAAACAGATTTCATGTTAACAAACTATAGTTTTGTCAAGTCAGTTAGGACATCTACTTTCTGCATGACACAAGTAATTCTTCCAACAATTGTTTACAGACAGATTACTTCACTTATAATTCACTATATCACAATTCCAGTGGATCAGAAGTTTACATACACTAAGTTGACTGTGCCTTTAAACAACTTGGAAAATTCCAGAAAATTATGTCATGGCTTTAGAAGCTTCTGATAGGCTAATTTACATAATTTGAGTCAATTGGAGGTGTACCCGTGGATGTATTTCAAGGCATACCTTCAAACTCATTGCCTCTTTGCTCGACATCATGGGAAAATCTGAAGAAATCAGCCAAGACTTCAGAAAAACTATTGTAGACCTCCACAAGTCTGGTTCATCCTTGGGAGCAATTTCCAAACACCTGAAGGTACCACGTTCATCTGTACAAGCAATAGTGAGAAAGTATAAACACCATGGGAAATCAATCCCAGAACAACCGCAAATAACCTTGTGAAGATGCTGGAGGAAATGGGTACAAAAGTATCTATATTCACAGTAAAAAGAGTCCTAACCAGCAAGGAAGAAGCCACAGCTCCAAAACCGTCATAAAAAAAAACAGACTACGGTTTGTACTTTTTTGAGAAATGTCCTCTGGTCTGATTAAACAAAAATAGAACTGTTTCGCCATAATGACCATCGTTATGTTTAGAGGAAAAAGGGGGAGGCTTGCAAGCCGAAGAACACCATCCTAACAGTGAAGCACGGGGGGGGCAGCATCATGTTGTGGGGGTGCTTTGCTGCAGGAGGGACTGGTGCACTTCACAAAATAAATGGTATCATGAGGAAGGAAAATTATGTGGATATATTGAAGCAACATCTCAAGACATCAGTCAGGAAGTTAAAGCTTGGTCGCAAATGGGTCTTCCAAATGGACAATGACACCAAGCATACTTCCAAAGTTGTGGCAAAATGGCTTAAGGACAACAAAGTCAAGGTATTGGAGTGGCCATCACAAAGCCCTGACCTCAATCCTATAGAAACCTTGTGGGCAGAACTGAAAAAGTGTGTGCGAGCAAGGAGGCCTACAAACCTGACTCAGTTACACCAGTTCTGTCAGGAAGAATGGGCCAAAATTCACCCAACTTATTGTGGGAAGCTTGTGGAAGGCTACCTGAAACGTTTGACCCAAGTTAAACAATTTAAAGGCAATGCTACCAAATACTAATTGAGTGTATGTAAACTTCTGACCCACTGGGAATGTGATGAAAGAAATAAAAGCTTAAATAAATCATTCTCTCTACTATTATTCTGACATTTCACATTCTTAAATAAAGTGACCAGGCTATTAGTCAGACACCACCCAGTTTTTTGTACCGTTGTTTTATTTTACCAGGCAAGTTGAATGAGAACATCTAAAACCTGGGGAATAGGTTCCGAGGAGAGGGGGATGATTAGTTGGCCGTGATGGTATGAGGATTGGATTTGGAATTTAGCCAGGACACCGTGATCAGCCTGTCTGTCAGTCACCAATCAGTGACTAGGCTGTCTCTGTTAGACACTACCCAGTGACTGCCTCAGACAGACAACAGGCAGACACAGGCAGCTCCTCTTTCAGTGAGTCTACATGGAGACTGAGGTAGGAATAAATGACGTTGGTAACTCACTGCATCAACGCTCTGCATCCGACCTTTACTTTGTTTATTAGTTGTGTGATCTGTCTTCATGGGTGACGTGGTCAACGCCTTGATGGAGCTCTTGGTTTTACTGCTACTCTTGCTGCTGTATTTAGTGGTACTGTAGCAGTGGTCTTCAGCAGCTAGCCTCAACAGGTGGAGAGGTAACGTGTGTTCTACTTGACTTTAATGTCAACTTTTTACATTTGGAAAAAGAGAAAGGAGAATGTGCGACGGAATCAATGTCTGTGGTTAGTAACTTAGAACCGTGTGTGCCGTGTGTGCCGTGTGTGCCGTGTGTGCCGTGTGTGCCGTGTGTGCCGTGTGTGCCGTGTGTGCCGTGTGCGCCGTGTGCGCCGTGTGTGCCGTGTGTGTGTGTGCGCCGTGTGTGTGTGTGCGCCGTGTGTGTGTGTGCGCGCCGTGTGTGTGTGTGCGCGCCATGTGTGTGTGTGTGTGTGTGTGTGTGTAAATGATTAAGGCATCATTAGTCATCTATGTAATGTTCAGTGTCATATAAAACCACATAGCTAATGTCATGCTTGGAGTAGTGTTTCTTTTAGCGGTTAAATGCTAATGGTGAACATTGCAACATGCAGTATTGGGTAACATGGGCTGCTACCGGAGATATTTAGGCTACCTCTCAAATGACATCCTATCCCCCAGGGTTCTTGTCAAAAGTAGTGCACTATATTAGAATAGTGCCATTTGGAAAGCAGCCTTACACTCTCACAGTTCTCACATGTTGTATTGTCACATACAGCGGATGGGTGCAGTAAGGTGTTGTTTTACAGGGTCAGCCATAGTAGTACATTGTCCCCGGAGAACATTAAGGCTAAGTGCTCAAGGGCACATTGACCGATTTTTCACTTTGTTAGCTCAGGTATTTGAACCAGCGACCTTTCAGTTACTGGCCCAATACGTTAACCGCTAGTAGCTGGCGCTGCAGACAGAGGAAACGGTGAGGTCAGCAGGATTGACAAGGCCTGGTAAGTAGGTCTACGTATACTCCACTTTGTAACTCTGCAGGCTTCACAAACTGCTGAATTAATGTCCCATTTTGACAATGGCCATGTGTGTAGTTGGAAGGGATTTGGGGATTCTGTAATAAATACCATGAAGCCTTTTAGCCTATACGGATATGTGGGTTTAGACCATACGGATATGTGGGTTTAGCCCATACGGATATGTGGGTTTAGCCCATATGGATATGTGGGTTTAGCCTATGCCCTATACGGATATGTAGGTTTAGCCCATATCTATATGTGGGTTTAGCCTATACGGATATGTTGGTTTAGCCTATGCCCTATACGGATATGTAGGTTTAGCCTATACGGATATGTAGGTTTAGCCTATACGGATATGTAGGTTTAGCCTATGCTCTATACGGATATGTAGGTTTAGCCCATACAGATATGTAGGTTTAGCCTATACGGATATGTGGGTTTAGCCTATATGGATATGTAGGTTTAGCCTGTACGGATATGTGGGTTTAGCCTATGACCTATACGGATATGTGGGTTTAGCCTCAACACATATTTTTGTTTAGCCTTTGGCCTATACGGATATGTGGGTTCAGCCTATACGGATATGTAGGTATAGCCCATAAGGATATGTGGGTTTAGCCCATACGGATATCCTTACGGATATGTGGGTTTAGCCCATACGGATATGTGGGTTTAGCCCATACGGATATGTGGGTTTAGCCCATACGGATATGTGGGTTTAGCCCATACGGATATGTGGGTTTAGCCCATACGGATATGTGGGTTTAGCCCATACGGATATGTGGGTTTAGCCCATACGGATATGTGGGTTTAGCCCATACGGATATGTGGGTTTAGCCCATACGGATATGTGGGTTTAGCCCATACGGATATGTGGGTTTAGCTGATATGTAGGTATAGCCCATACGGATATGTAGGTTTAGTGGATATGTAGGTTTAGCCCATACGGATATGTGGGTTTAGCCCATACGGATATGTGGGTTTAGCCCATACGGATATGTGGGTTTAGCCCATACGGATATGTGGGTTTAGCCCATACGGATATGTGGGTTTAGCCCATACGGATATGTGGGTTTAGCCCATACGGATATGTGGGTTTAGCCCATACGGATATGTGGGTTTAGCCCATACGGATATGTGGGTTTAGCCCATACGGATATGTGGGTTTAGCCCATACGGATATGTGGGTTTAGCCCATACGGATATGTGGGTTTAGCCCATACGGATATGTGGGTTTAGCCCATACGGATATGTGGGTTTAGTCTATGCCCTATACGGATATGTAGGTTTAGCCCATAGCTATATGTGGGTTTAGCCTATACGGATATGTAGGTTTAGCCTATACGGATATGTGGGTTTAGCCCATACGGATATGTGGGTTTAGCCTATGCCCTATACGGATATGTAGGTTTAGCCCATATCTATATGTGGGTTTAGCCTATGCCCTATACGGATATGTAGGTTTAGCCTATGCTCTATACGGATATGTAGGTTTAGCCTATATGGATATGTAGGTTTAGCCTGTACGGATATGTGGGTTTAGCCTATGACCTATACGGATATGTGGGTTCAGCCTATACGGATATGTAGGTATAGCCCATAAGGATATGTGGGTTTAGCCCATACGGATATGTGGGTTTAGCCCATACGGATATGTGGGTTTAGCCCATACGGATATGTGGGTTTAGCCCATACGGATATGTGGGTTTAGCCCATACGGATATGTGGGTTTAGCCCATACGGATATGTGGGTTTAGCCCATACGGATATGTGGGTTTAGCCCATACGGATATGTGGGTTTAGCCCATACGGATATGTGGGTTTAGCCCATACGGATATGTGGGTTTAGCCCATACGGATATGTGGGTTTAGCCCATACGGATATGTGGGTTTAGCTGATATGTAGGTATAGCCCATACGGATATGTAGGTTTAGTGGATATGTAGGTTTAGCCCATACGGATATGTGGGTTTAGCCCATACGGATATGTGGGTTTAGCCCATACGGATATGTGGGTTTAGCCCATACGGATATGTGGGTTTAGCCCATACGGATATGTGGGTTTAGCCCATACGGATATGTGGGTTTAGCCCATACGGATATGTGGGTTTAGCCCATACGGATATGTGGGTTTAGCCCATACGGATATGTGGGTTTAGCCCATACGGATATGTGGGTTTAGCCCTTACGGATATGTGGGTTTAGCCCTTACGGATATGTGGGTTTAGCCCTTACGGATATGTGGGTTTAGCCCTTACGGATATGTGGGTTTAGCCCATACGGATATGTGGGTTTAGCCCATACGGATATGTGGGTTTAGCCCATACGGATATGTAGGTTTAGTCTATGCCCTATACGGATATGTAGGTTTAGCCTATACGGATATGTAGGTTTAGCCTATACGGATATGTAGGTTTAGCCTATACGGATATATAGGTTTAGCCTATACGGTTATGTAGGTTTAGCCTATACGGATATGTAGGTTTAGCCTATACGGATATGTAGGTTTAGTCCATACGGATATGTAGGTTTAGTCCATACGGATATGTAGGTTTAGTCCATACGGATATGTAGGTTTAGCCCATACTGTTATTTAGGTTTAACCCATTCGAATCTGTAGGTTTAGCCCATATACGGATATGTAGGTTTAGCCCATACGGGTATGTAGGTTTAGCCTATACGGGTATGTAGGTTTAGCCTATACGGGTATGTAGGTTTAGCCTATACGGGTATGTAGGTTTAGCCTATACGGGTATGTAGGTTTAGCCTATACGGGTATGTAGGTTTAGCCTATACGGGTATGTAGGTTTAGCCTATACGGGTATGTAGGTTTAGCCTATACGGGTATGTAGGTTTAGCCTATACGGGTATGTAGGTTTAGCCTATACGGGTATGTAGGTTTAGCCTATACGGATATGTAGGTTTAGCCCATACGGATATGTAGGTTTAGCCCATACGGATATGTAGGTTTAGCCCATACGGATATGTAGGTTTAGCACATACAGATATGTGGATTTAGCCCATACGGATATGTAGGTTTTGCCTATACGGATATGTAGGTTTAGCCTATACGGATATGTAGGTTTAGCCTATACTGATATTTAGGTTTAGCCCATACAGATATGTAGGTTTAGCGGATATGTAGGTTTAGCCTATACGGATATGTAGGTTTAGCCTATACTGATATGTAGGTTTAGCCCATACGGATATGTAGGTTTAGCGGATATGTAGGTTTAGCCCATAAGAATCTGTTGTTTTAGCCCATACGGATATGTAGGTTTAGCACATACGGATATGTAGGTTTAGCCTATACGGATATGTAGGTTTAGCCTATACGGATATGTAGGTTTAGCCTATACGGATATGTAGGTTTAGCCCATACGGATATGTAGGTTTAGCCCATACAAATATGTGGGTTTAGCCCATACAGATATGTGGGATTAGCCCATACGGATATGTGGTTTTAGCCTGTACGGATATGTAGGTTTAGCCTATTCGGATATGTAGGTTTAGCCTATACGGATATGTTGGTTTAGCCCATACGGATATGTACGTTTAGCCCATACGGATTTGTAGGTTTAGCTGATATGTAGGTTTAGCGGATATGTAGGTTTAGCTGATATGTAGGTTTAGCTGATATGTAGGTTTAGCGGATATGTAGGTTTAGCCTATACGGATATGTAGGTTTAGCCTATACGGATATGTAGGTTTGCCTATACGGATATTTGGGTTTAGCCCATACGGATCTGTAGGTTTAGCCCATACGGATATGTAGGTTTACCCATACGGATATGTAGGTTTACCCATACGGATATGTAGGTTTACCCATACGGATGTGTAGGTTTAGCCCATACGGATATGTAGGTTTAGCCCATACGGATATGTAGGTTTAGCCTATACGGATATTTGGGTTTAGCCTATACAGATATGTAGGTTTAGCCCATACGGATATGTAGGTTTAGTGGATATGTAGGTTTAGCCCATACTGATTTTTAGGTTTAGCCCATTCTAATCTGTAGGTTTAGCACATACGGATATTTAGGTTTAGCCTATAGGGGTATGTAGGTTTAGCCTATACGGATATGTAGGTTTAGCCTATATGAATATGTAGGTTTAGCCTATACGGATATGTAGGTTTAGTCTATATGAATATGTAGGTTTAGCCTATACGGATATGTAGGTTTAGCCTATACGGATATGTAGGTTTAGCCTATACGGATATGTAGGTTTAGCCTATACGGATATGTAGGTTTAGCCTATACTGATATGTAGGTTTAACCTATACGGATATGTAGGTTTAGCCCATACAAATATGTGGGTTTAGCCTATACGGATATGTGGTTGTAGCCTATACGGATATGTGGTTGTAGCCTATACGGATATGTAGGTTTAGCCCATACGGATATGTAGGTTTAGCCCATACGGATATGTAGGTTTAGCCCATACGGATATGTAGGTTTAGCCCATACGGATATGTAGGTTTAGCCCATACGGATATGTAGGTTTAGCCCATACGGATATGTAGGTTTAGCCCATACGGATATGTAGGTTTAGCCCATACGGATATGTAGGTTTAGCCCATACGGATATGTAGGTTTAGCACATACGGATATGTGGATTTAGCCCATACGGATATGTAGGTTTTGCCTATACGGATATGTAGGTTTAGCCCATACAGATATGTAGGTTTAGTGGATATGTAGGTTAAGCCCATACGGATATGTAGGTTTAGTGGATATGTAGGTTAAGCCCATACGGATATGTAGGTTTAGCACATTAGGATATGTGGATTTAGCCCATACGGATATGTAGGTTTCGCCTATACGGATATGTAGGTTTCGCCTATACGGATATGTAGTTTAGCCTATACGGATATGTAGGTTTAGCCTATACTGATATTTAGGTTTAGCCCATACAGATATGTAGGTTTAGCGGATATGTAGGTTTAGCCTATACGGATATGTAGGTTTAGCCTATACGGATATGTAGGTTTAGCCTATACGGATATGTAGGTTTAGCCTATACGGATATGTAGGTTCAGCCTATACTGATATGTAGGTTTAGCCCATACGGATATGTAGGTTTAGCGGATATGTAGGTTTAGCCCATAAGAATCTGTTGTTTTAGCCCATACGGATATGTAGGTTTAGCACATACGGATATGTAGGTTTAGCCTATACGGATATGTAGATCTGGCCTATACGGATATGTAGGTTTGCCTATACGGATATTTGGGTTTAGCCCATACGGATATGTAGGTTTAGCGGATATGTAGGTTTAGCCCATAAGAATCTGTTGTTTTAGCCCATACGGATATGTAGGTTTAGCACATACGGATATGTAGGTTTATCACATACGGATATGTAGGTTTAGCCTATACGGATATGTAGGTTTAGCCTATACTGATATGTAGGTTTAGCCTATACGGATATGTAGGTTTAGCCCATACAAATATGTGGGTTTAGCCCATACAGATATGTGGGATTAGCCCATACGGATATGTGGTTTTAGCCTGTACGGATATGTAGGTTTAGCCTATACGGATATGTAGGTTTAGCCCATACGGATATGTACGTTTAGCCCATACGGATATGTAGGTTTAGCTGATATGTAGGTTTAGTGGATATGTAGGTTTAGCCTATACGGATATGTAGATCTGGCCTATACGGATATGTAGGTTTGCCTATACGGATATTTGGGTTTAGCCCATACGGATATGTAGGTTTAGCCCATACGGATATGTAGGTTTAGCCCATACTGATATGTAGGTTTAGCCCATACGGATATGTAGGTTTAGCCCATACGTATATGTAGGTTTAGCCTATACAGATATGTAGGTTTAGTCCATATGGATATGTAGGATTAGCGGATATGTAGGTTTAGCCCATATGAATCTGTAGGTTTAGTCCATACGGATATGTAGGTTTAGCCCATATGGATATGTAGGTTTATCACATACGGATATGTAGGTTTAGCCCATACAGGTCTGTAGGTTTAGCCTATAAGGATATGTAGGTTTAGCCCATACGGATATGTAGGTTTAGCCCATACGGATATGTAGGTTTAGCCCATACGGATATGTAGGTTTAGCCTATACAGATATGTAGGTTTAGTCCATATGGATATGTAGGATTAGCGGATATGTAGGTTTAGCCCATATGAATCTGTAGGTTTAGTCCATACGGATATGTAGGTTTAGCCCATATGGATATGTAGGTTTATCACATACGGATATGTAGGTTTAGCCCATACGGATATGTGGGTTTATCCTATACGGATATGTGGGTTTATCCTACACGGATATGTAGGTTTAGCCTATACGGATATTTGGGTTTAGCCTATACAGATATGTAGGTTTAGCCTATACAGATATGTAGGTTTAGCCCATACGGATATGTAGGTTTAGTGGATATGTAGGTTTAGCCCATACTGATTTTTAGGTTTAGCCCATTCTAATCTGTAGGTTTAGCACATACGGATATTTAGGTTTAGCCTATAGGGGTATGTAGGTTTAGCCTATACGGATATGTAGGTTTAGCCTATATGAATATGTAGGTTTAGCCTATACGGATATGTAGGTTTAGTCTATATGAATATGTAGGTTTAGCCTATACGGATATGTAGGTTTAGCCTATACGGATATGTAGGTTTAGCCTATACGGATATGTAGGTTTAGCCTATACGGATATGTAGGTTTAGCCTATACGGATATGTAGGTTTAGCCTATACGGATATGTAGGTTTAGCCTATACGGATATGTAGGTTTAACCTATACGGATATGTAGGTTTAGCCCATACAAATATGTGGGTTTAGCCTATACGGATATGTAGGTTTAGTCTATATGAATATGTAGGTTTAGCCTATACGGATATGTAGGTTTAGCCTATACGGATATGTAGGTTTAGCCTATACGGATATGTAGGTTTAGCCTATACGGATATGTAGGTTTAGCCTATACGGATATGTAGGTTTAGCCTATACGGATATGTAGGTTTAGCCTATACGGATATGTAGGTTTAACCTATACGGATATGTAGGTTTAGCCCATACAAATATGTGGGTTTAGCCTATACGGATATGTGGTTGTAGCCTATACGGATATGTGGTTGTAGCCTATACGGATATGTAGGTTTAGCCTATACGGATATGTAGATTTAGTTTATACTGATATGTAGGTTTAGCCAATACGGATATGTAGGTTTAGCCCATAGAAATATGTGGGTTTAGCCCATACAGAAATGTGGGATTAGCCTATACGGATATGTGGTTTTAACCTATACGGATATGTAGGTTTAGCCTATTCGGATATGTAGGTTTAGCCCATACGGATATGTAGGTTTAGTAGATATGTAGGTTTTGCCCATACTGATTTTTAGGTTTATCACATACGGATATTTAGGTTTAGCCTATAGGGGTATGTAGGTTTAGCCTATACGGATATGTAGGTTTAGCCTATATGAATATGTAGGTTTAGCCTATACAGATATGTAGGTTTAGCCTATGCCCTATACGGATATGTAGGTTTAGCCTATCTCCTATACGGATATGTAGGTTTAGCCCATACGGATATGTAGGTTTAGCACATACGGATATGTAGGTTTATCACATACGGATATGTAGGTTTATCACATACGGATATGTAGGTGTATCACATACGGATATGTAGGTGTATCACATACGGATATGTAGGTGTAGCCTATACGGATATGTAGGTGTAGCCTATACGGATATGTAGGTGTAGCCTATACGGATATGTAGGTTTAGCCTATACTGATATGTAGGTTTAGCCCATACAGATATGTAGGTTTAGCGGATATGTAGGTTTAGCCTATACGGATATGTAGGTTTAGCCTATACGGATATGTAGGTTTAGCCTATACTGATATGTAGGTTTAGCCCATACGGATATGTAGGTTTAGCGGATATGTAGGTTTAGCCCATAAGAATCTGTTGTTTTAGCCCATACGGATATGTAGGTTTAGCACATACGGATATGTAGGTTTATCACATACGGATATGTAGGTTTAGCCTATACGGATATGTAGGTTTAGCCTATACTGATATGTAGGTTTAGCCTATACGGATATGTAGGTTTAGCCCATACAAATATGTGGGTTTAGCCCATACAGATATGTGGGATTAGCCCATACGGATATGTGGTTTTAGCCTGTACGGATATGTAGGTTTAGCCTATTCGGATATGTAGGTTTAGCCTATACGGATATGTTGGTTTAGCCCATACGGATATGTACGTTTAGCCCATACGGATATGTAGGTTTAGCTGATATGTAGGTTTAGTGGATATGTAGGTTTAGCCTATACGGATATGTAGATCTGGCCTATACGGATATGTAGGTTTGCCTATACGGATATTTGGGTTTAGCCCATACGGATATGTAGGTTTAGCCCATACGGATATGTAGGTTTACCCATACGGATATGTAGGTTTAGCCCATACGGATATGTAGGTTTAGCCTATACAGATATGTAGGTTTAGTCCATATGGATATGTAGGATATGTAGGTTTAGCCCATATGAATCTGTAGGTTTAGTCCATACGGATATGTAGGTTTTAGCCTGTACGGATATGTGGTTTTAGCCTGTACGGATATGTAGGTTTAGCCTATTCGGATATGTAGGTTTAGCCCATACGGATATGTTGGTTTAGCCCATACAGATATGTACGTTTAGCCCATACGGATATGTAGGTTTAGCTGATATGTAGGTTTAGCTGATATGTAGGTTTAGCTGATATGTAGGTTTAGCCCATACGGATATGTAGGTTTAGTGGATATGTAGGTTTAGCCTATACGGATATGTAGATCTGGCCTATACGGATATGTAGGTTTGCCTATACGGATATGTAGGTTTAGCCCATACGGATATGTAGGTTTAGCCCATACGGATATGTGGGTTTATCCTATACAAATATGTGGGTTTAGCCTATACGGATATGTAGGTTTAGCCTATACGGATATGTAGGTTTAGCCCATACGGATCTTTAGGTTTAGCCCATACGAATCTGTAGGTTTAGCCCATACTGATCTGTAGGTTTAGCCCATACAGATATGTAGGTTTAGCCTATACGGATATGTAGGTTTAGCCTATACGGATATGTAGGTTTAGCATTTACGGATATGTAGGTTTAGCCTATTCGGATATGTAGGTTTAGCCTATATGGATATGTTGGTTTAGCCCATACGGATATGTAGGTTTAGTGGATATGTAGGTTTAGCCTATACGGATATGTAGGTTTGCCTATACGGATATGTAGGTTTAGCCCATACGGATATGTAGGTTTAGCCCATATTGATATGTAGGTTTAGCGGATATGTAGGTTTAGCCCATACGAATCTGTAGGTTTAGCCCATACGGATCTGTAGGTTTAGCCCATACGGATCTGTAGGTTTAGCCTATAAGGATATCTAGGTTTAGCACATACGGATATGTAGGTTTAGCACATACGGATATGTAGGTTTAGCCCATACGGATATGTAGGTTTAGCCCATACGGATATGTAGGTTTAGCACATATGGATATGTGGATTTAGCCCATACGGATATGTAGGTTTAGCCTGTACTGATATGTAGGTTTAGCCTATACGGATATGTAGGTTTAGCCCTTACAAATATGTAGGTTTAGCCCATACAGATATGTGGGATTAGCCCATACGGATATGTGGGATTAGCCTATACGGATATATAGGTTTAGCTGATATGTAGGTTTAGCTGATATGTAGGTTTAGCTGATATGTAGGTTTAGCTGATATGTACGTTTAGCCCATACGGATATTTAGGTTTAGTGGATATGTAGGTTTAGCACATACGGATATGTGGATTTAGCCCATACGGATATGTAGGTTTAGCCCATACGGATATGTAGGTTTAGTGGATTTGTAGGTTTAGCCCATACAGATATTTAGGTTTAGCCCATTCAGATATTTAGGTTTAGCCCATTCGAATCTGTAGGATTAGCCTATACGGATATGTAGGTTTAGCCTATACGGATATGTAGGTTTAGCCTATACTGATATGTAGGTTTAGCCTATACGGATATTTAGGTTTAGCCTATACGGATATGTAGGTTTAGCCTATACGGATATGTAGGCTTAGCCTATACGGATATGTAGGTTTAGCCTATACGGATATGTAGGTTTAGCCTATACGGATATGTAGGTTTAGCCCATACGGATATGTAGGTTTAGCCCATACAGATATGTAGTTTTAGCGGATATGTAGGTTTAGCCCATACTGATATTTAGTTTTAGCCCATACGAATCTGTTGGTTTAGCCCATACGGATATGTAGGTTTAGCACATACGGATATGTAGGTTTAGCACATACGGATATGTAGGTTTAGCCTATACTGATATGTAGGTTTAGCCTATACGGATATGTAGGTTTAGTCCATACAAATATGTGGGTTTAGCCCATACAGATATGTGGGATTAGCCCATACGGATATGTGGTTTTAGCCTATTCGGATATGTAGGTTTAGCCTATACGGATATGTTGGTTTAGCCCATACGGATATGTACGTTTAGCCCATACGGATATGTAGGTTTAGCTGATATGTAGGTTTAGCTGATATGTAGGTTTAGCTGATATGTAGGTTTAGCTGATATGTAGGTTTAGCTGATATGTAGGTTTAGCCCATACGGATATGTAGGTTTAGCCCATACGGATATGTAGGTTTAGCCCATACGGATATGTAGGTTTAGCCCATATTGATATGTAGGTTTAGCGGATATGTACGTTTAGCCCATACGAATCTGTAGGTTTAGCCCATACGGATCTGTAGGTTTAGCCTATAAGGATATGTAGGTTTATCACATTAGGATATGTAGGTTTAGCCTATACGGATATGTAGGTTTAGTGGATTTGTAGGTTTAGCCCATTCAAATCTGTAGGTTTAGCCTATACGGATATGTAGGTTTAGCCTATACGGATATGTAGGTTTAGCCTATACGGATATGTAGGTTTAGCCTATACTGATATATAGGTTTAGCCCATACGGATATGTAGGTTTAGCCCATACAGATATGTAGGTTTAGCGGATATGTAGGTTTAGCCCATACTGATATTTAGGTTTAGCCCATACGAATCTGTTGGTTTAGCCCATACGGATATGTAGGTTTAGCCCTTACGGATATGTAGGTTTAGCCTATACGGATATGTAGGTTTAGCCTATACTGATATGTAGGTTTAGCCTATACGGATATGTAGGTTTAGCCTATACGGATATGTAGGTTTAGCCCATACAAATATGTGGGTTTAGCCCATACAGATATGTGGGATTAGCCCATACAGATATGTGGGATTAGCCCATACAGATATGTGGGATTAGCCCATACGGATATGTGGTTTTAGCCTATACGGATATGTAGGTTTAGCCTATATGGATATGTAGGTTTAGCCTATACGGATATGTTGGTTTAGCCCATACGGATATGTACGTTTAGCCCATATGGATATGTAGGTTTAGCTGATATGTAGGTTTAGCTGATATGTAGGTTTAGCCCATACGGATATGTAGGTTTAGTGGATATGTAGGTTTAGCCTATACGGATATGTAGATCTGGCCTATACGGATATGTAGGTTTAACACATACGGATCTGTAGGTTTAGCCTATAAGGATATCTAGGTTTAGCACATACGGATATATAGGTTTAGCACATACGGATATGTAGGTTTAGCCTATACAGATATGTAGGTTTAGTCCATATGGATATGTAGGATTAGCAGATATGTAGGTTTAGCCCATTCAAATCTGTAGGTTTAGCCCATACGGATATGTAGGTTTAGCACATAAGGATATGTAGGTTTGTCACATACGGATATGTAGGTTTAGCCCATACGGATATGTGGGTTTAGCCTATACGGATATATGGGTTTATCCTATACAGATATGTAGGTTTAGCCTATACGGATATTTAGGTTTAGCCCATAAGAATCTGTTGTTTTAGCCCATACGGATATGTAGGTTTAGCCTGTACTGATATGTAGGTTTAGCCTATACGGATATGTAGGTTTAGCCCTTACAAATATGTAGGTTTAGCCCATACAGATATGTGGGATTAGCCCATACGGATATGTGGGATTAGCCCATACGGATATGTGGGATTAGCCCATACGGATATATAGGTTTAGCTGATATGTAGGTTTAGCTGATATGTACGTTTAGCCCATACGGATATTTAGGTTTAGTGGATATGTAGGTTTAGCACATACGGATATGTGGATTTAGCCCATACGGATATGTAGGTTTAGCCCATACGGATATGTAGGTTTAGTGGATTTGTAGGTTTAGCCCATACAGATATTTAGGTTTAGCCCATTCGAATCTGTAGGATTAGCCTATACGGATATTTAGGTTTAGCCTATACGGATATGTAGGTTTAGCCTATACTGATATGTAGGTTTAGCCTATACGGATATGTAGGTTTAGCCTATACGGATATGTAGGTTTAGCCTATACGGATATGTAGGTTTAGCCTATACGGATATGTAGGTTTAGCCTATACGGATATGTAGGTTTAGCCTATACGGATATGTAGGTTTAGCCTATACTTATATGTAGGTTTAGCCTATACGGATCTGTAGGTTTAGCCTATAAGGATATGTAGGTTTATCACATACGGATATGTAGGTTTATCACATTAGGATATGTAGGTTTAGCCTATACGGATATGTAGGTTTAGTGGATTTGTAGGTTTAGCCCATACAGATATTGAGGTTTAGCCCATTCGAATCTGTAGGATTAGCCTATACGGATATGTAGGTTTAGCCTATACGGATATGTAGGTTTAGCCTATACGGATATGTAGGTTTAGCCTATACTGATATGTAGGTTTTGCCTATACGGATATGTAGGTTTAGCCTATACGGATATGTAGGTTTAGCCTATACGGATATGTAGGTTTAGCCTATACGGATATGTAGGTTTAGCCTATACGGATATGTAGGTTTAGCCTATACGGATATGTAGGTTTAGCCTATACGGATATGTAGGTTTAGCCTATACTGATGTAGGTTTTGCCTATACTGATATGTAGGTTTAGCCCATACAGATATGTAGGTTTAGCGGATATGTAGGTTTAGCCCATACTGATATTTAGGTTTAGCCCATACGAATCTGTTGGTTTAGCCCATACGGATATGTAGGTTTAGCCTATACGGATATGTAGGTTTAGCCCATATGAATCTGTAGGTTTAGTCCATACGGATATGTAGGTTTAGCCCATATGGATATGTAGGTTTATCACATACGGATATGTAGGTTTAGCCCATACGGATATGTGGGTTTATCCTATACGGATATGTGGGTTTATCCTATACGGATATGTAGGTTTAGCCTATACGGATATTTGGGTTTAGCCTATACAGATATGTAGGTTTAGCCTATACGGATATGTAGGTTTAGCCCATATGGATATGTAGGTTTATCACATACGGATATGTAGGTTTAGCCCATACGGATATGTAGGTTTAGCCCATACGGATATGTGGGTTTATCCTATACGGATATGTGGGTTTATCCTATACGGATATGTAGGTTTAGCCTATACTGATTTTTAGGTTTAGCCCATTCTAATCTGTAGGTTTAGCACATACGGATATTTAGGTTTAGCCTATAGGGGTATGTAGGTTTAGCCTATAGGGGTATGTAGGTTTAGCCTACAGGGGTATGTAGGTTTAGCCTATACGGATATGTAGGTTTAGCCTATATGAATATGTAGGTTTAGCCTATACGGATATGTAGGTTTAGCCTATACGGATATGTAGGTTTAGCCTATACGGATATGTAGGTTTAGCCTATACAGATATGTAGGTTTAGCCTATACGGATATGTAGGTTTAGCCTATACTGATATGTAGGTTTAACCTATACGGATATGTAGGTTTAGCCCATACAAATATGTGGGTTTAGCCTATACGGATATGTGGTTGTAGCCTATACGGATATGTGGTTGTAGCCTATACGGATATGTAGGTTTAGCCTATACGGATATGTAGGTTTAGTTTATACTGATATGTAGGTTTAGCCAATACGGATATGTAGGTTTAGCCCATACAAATATGTGGGTTTAGCCCATACAGAAATGTTGGATTAGCCTATACGGATATGTGGTTTTAACCTATACGGATATGTAGGTTTAGCCTATTCGGATATGTAGGTTTAGCCCATACGGATATGTAGGTTTAGTAGATATGTAGGTTTTGCCCATACTGATTTTTAGGTTTAGCCTATAGGGGTATGTAGGTTTAGCCTATACGGATATGTAGGTTTAGCCTATATGAATATGTAGGTTTAGCCTATACAGATATGAATGTTTAGCCTATGCCCTATACGGATATGTAGGTTTATCACATTAGGATATGTAGGTTTAGCCTATACGGATATGTAGGTTTAGTGGATTTGTAGGTTTAGCCCATACAGATATTTAGGTTTAGCCCATTCGAATCTGTAGGATTAGCCTATACGGATATGTAGGTTTAGCCTATACGGATATGTAGGTTTAGCCTATACTGATATGTAGGTTTAGCCTATACGGATATGTAGGTTTAGCCCATACGGATATGTGGGTTTAGCCCATACAGATATGTAGGTTTAGCCTATACGGATATGTAGGTTTAGCCTATACGGATATGTAGGTTTAGCCTATACGGATATGTAGGTTTAGCCCATACGGATATGTGGGTTTAGCCCTTACGGATATGTGGGTTTAGCCCTTACGGATATGTGGGTTTAGCCCTTACGGATATGTGGGTTTAGCCCTTACGGATATGTGGGTTTAGCCCATACGGATATGTGGGTTTAGCCCATACGGATATGTGGGTTTAGCCCATACGGATATGTAGGTTTAGTCTATGCCCTATACGGATATGTAGGTTTAGCCTATACGGATATGTAGGTTTAGCCTATACGGATATGTAGGTTTAGCCTATACGGATATATAGGTTTAGCCTATACGGTTATGTAGGTTTAGCCTATACGGATATGTAGGTTTAGCCTATACGGATATGTAGGTTTAGTCCATACGGATATGTAGGTTTAGTCCATACGGATATGTAGGTTTAGTCCATACGGATATGTAGGTTTAGCCCATACTGTTATTTAGGTTTAACCCATTCGAATCTGTAGGTTTAGCCCATATACGGATATGTAGGTTTAGCCCATACGGGTATGTAGGTTTAGCCTATACGGGTATGTAGGTTTAGCCTATACGGGTATGTAGGTTTAGCCTATACGGGTATGTAGGTTTAGCCTATACGGGTATGTAGGTTTAGCCTATACGGGTATGTAGGTTTAGCCTATACGGGTATGTAGGTTTAGCCTATACGGGTATGTAGGTTTAGCCTATACGGGTATGTAGGTTTAGCCTATACGGGTATGTAGGTTTAGCCTATACGGATATGTAGGTTTAGCCTATACGGATATGTAGGTTTAGCCCATACGGATATGTAGGTTTAGCCCATACGGATATGTAGGTTTAGCCCATACGGATATGTAGGTTTAGCACATACAGATATGTGGATTTAGCCCATACGGATATGTAGGTTTTGCCTATACGGATATGTAGGTTTAGCCTATACGGATATGTAGGTTTAGCCTATACTGATATTTAGGTTTAGCCCATACAGATATGTAGGTTTAGCGGATATGTAGGTTTAGCCTATACGGATATGTAGGTTTAGCCTATACTGATATGTAGGTTTAGCCCATACGGATATGTAGGTTTAGCGGATATGTAGGTTTAGCCCATAAGAATCTGTTGTTTTAGCCCATACGGATATGTAGGTTTAGCACATACGGATATGTAGGTTTAGCCTATACGGATATGTAGGTTTAGCCTATACGGATATGTAGGTTTAGCCTATACGGATATGTAGGTTTAGCCCATACGGATATGTAGGTTTAGCCCATACAAATATGTGGGTTTAGCCCATACAGATATGTGGGATTAGCCCATACGGATATGTGGTTTTAGCCTGTACGGATATGTAGGTTTAGCCTATTCGGATATGTAGGTTTAGCCTATACGGATATGTTGGTTTAGCCCATACGGATATGTACGTTTAGCCCATACGGATTTGTAGGTTTAGCTGATATGTAGGTTTAGCGGATATGTAGGTTTAGCTGATATGTAGGTTTAGCTGATATGTAGGTTTAGCGGATATGTAGGTTTAGCCTATACGGATATGTAGGTTTAGCCTATACGGATATGTAGGTTTGCCTATACGGATATTTGGGTTTAGCCCATACGGATCTGTAGGTTTAGCCCATACGGATATGTAGGTTTACCCATACGGATATGTAGGTTTACCCATACGGATATGTAGGTTTACCCATACGGATGTGTAGGTTTAGCCCATACGGATATGTAGGTTTAGCCCATACGGATATGTAGGTTTAGCCTATACGGATATTTGGGTTTAGCCTATACAGATATGTAGGTTTAGCCCATACGGATATGTAGGTTTAGTGGATATGTAGGTTTAGCCCATACTGATTTTTAGGTTTAGCCCATTCTAATCTGTAGGTTTAGCACATACGGATATTTAGGTTTAGCCTATAGGGGTATGTAGGTTTAGCCTATACGGATATGTAGGTTTAGCCTATATGAATATGTAGGTTTAGCCTATACGGATATGTAGGTTTAGTCTATATGAATATGTAGGTTTAGCCTATACGGATATGTAGGTTTAGCCTATACGGATATGTAGGTTTAGCCTATACGGATATGTAGGTTTAGCCTATACGGATATGTAGGTTTAGCCTATACTGATATGTAGGTTTAACCTATACGGATATGTAGGTTTAGCCCATACAAATATGTGGGTTTAGCCTATACGGATATGTGGTTGTAGCCTATACGGATATGTGGTTGTAGCCTATACGGATATGTAGGTTTAGCCCATACGGATATGTAGGTTTAGCCCATACGGATATGTAGGTTTAGCCCATACGGATATGTAGGTTTAGCCCATACGGATATGTAGGTTTAGCCCATACGGATATGTAGGTTTAGCCCATACGGATATGTAGGTTTAGCCCATACGGATATGTAGGTTTAGCCCATACGGATATGTAGGTTTAGCCCATACGGATATGTAGGTTTAGCCCATACGGATATGTAGGTTTAGCACATACGGATATGTGGATTTAGCCCATACGGATATGTAGGTTTTGCCTATACGGATATGTAGGTTTAGCCCATACAGATATGTAGGTTTAGTGGATATGTAGGTTAAGCCCATACGGATATGTAGGTTTAGTGGATATGTAGGTTAAGCCCATACGGATATGTAGGTTTAGCACATTAGGATATGTGGATTTAGCCCATACGGATATGTAGGTTTCGCCTATACGGATATGTAGGTTTCGCCTATACGGATATGTAGTTTAGCCTATACGGATATGTAGGTTTAGCCTATACTGATATTTAGGTTTAGCCCATACAGATATGTAGGTTTAGCGGATATGTAGGTTTAGCCTATACGGATATGTAGGTTTAGCCTATACGGATATGTAGGTTTAGCCTATACGGATATGTAGGTTTAGCCTATACGGATATGTAGGTTCAGCCTATACTGATATGTAGGTTTAGCCCATACGGATATGTAGGTTTAGCGGATATGTAGGTTTAGCCCATAAGAATCTGTTGTTTTAGCCCATACGGATATGTAGGTTTAGCACATACGGATATGTAGGTTTAGCCTATACGGATATGTAGATCTGGCCTATACGGATATGTAGGTTTGCCTATACGGATATTTGGGTTTAGCCCATACGGATATGTAGGTTTAGCGGATATGTAGGTTTAGCCCATAAGAATCTGTTGTTTTAGCCCATACGGATATGTAGGTTTAGCACATACGGATATGTAGGTTTATCACATACGGATATGTAGGTTTAGCCTATACGGATATGTAGGTTTAGCCTATACTGATATGTAGGTTTAGCCTATACGGATATGTAGGTTTAGCCCATACAAATATGTGGGTTTAGCCCATACAGATATGTGGGATTAGCCCATACGGATATGTGGTTTTAGCCTGTACGGATATGTAGGTTTAGCCTATACGGATATGTAGGTTTAGCCCATACGGATATGTACGTTTAGCCCATACGGATATGTAGGTTTAGCTGATATGTAGGTTTAGTGGATATGTAGGTTTAGCCTATACGGATATGTAGATCTGGCCTATACGGATATGTAGGTTTGCCTATACGGATATTTGGGTTTAGCCCATACGGATATGTAGGTTTAGCCCATACGGATATGTAGGTTTAGCCCATACTGATATGTAGGTTTAGCCCATACGGATATGTAGGTTTAGCCCATACGTATATGTAGGTTTAGCCTATACAGATATGTAGGTTTAGTCCATATGGATATGTAGGATTAGCGGATATGTAGGTTTAGCCCATATGAATCTGTAGGTTTAGTCCATACGGATATGTAGGTTTAGCCCATATGGATATGTAGGTTTATCACATACGGATATGTAGGTTTAGCCCATACAGGTCTGTAGGTTTAGCCTATAAGGATATGTAGGTTTAGCCCATACGGATATGTAGGTTTAGCCCATACGGATATGTAGGTTTAGCCCATACGGATATGTAGGTTTAGCCTATACAGATATGTAGGTTTAGTCCATATGGATATGTAGGATTAGCGGATATGTAGGTTTAGCCCATATGAATCTGTAGGTTTAGTCCATACGGATATGTAGGTTTAGCCCATATGGATATGTAGGTTTATCACATACGGATATGTAGGTTTAGCCCATACGGATATGTGGGTTTATCCTATACGGATATGTGGGTTTATCCTACACGGATATGTAGGTTTAGCCTATACGGATATTTGGGTTTAGCCTATACAGATATGTAGGTTTAGCCTATACAGATATGTAGGTTTAGCCCATACGGATATGTAGGTTTAGTGGATATGTAGGTTTAGCCCATACTGATTTTTAGGTTTAGCCCATTCTAATCTGTAGGTTTAGCACATACGGATATTTAGGTTTAGCCTATAGGGGTATGTAGGTTTAGCCTATACGGATATGTAGGTTTAGCCTATATGAATATGTAGGTTTAGCCTATACGGATATGTAGGTTTAGTCTATATGAATATGTAGGTTTAGCCTATACGGATATGTAGGTTTAGCCTATACGGATATGTAGGTTTAGCCTATACGGATATGTAGGTTTAGCCTATACGGATATGTAGGTTTAGCCTATACGGATATGTAGGTTTAGCCTATACGGATATGTAGGTTTAGCCTATACGGATATGTAGGTTTAACCTATACGGATATGTAGGTTTAGCCCATACAAATATGTGGGTTTAGCCTATACGGATATGTAGGTTTAGTCTATATGAATATGTAGGTTTAGCCTATACGGATATGTAGGTTTAGCCTATACGGATATGTAGGTTTAGCCTATACGGATATGTAGGTTTAGCCTATACGGATATGTAGGTTTAGCCTATACGGATATGTAGGTTTAGCCTATACGGATATGTAGGTTTAACCTATACGGATATGTAGGTTTAGCCCATACAAATATGTGGGTTTAGCCTATACGGATATGTGGTTGTAGCCTATACGGATATGTGGTTGTAGCCTATACGGATATGTAGGTTTAGCCTATACGGATATGTAGATTTAGTTTATACTGATATGTAGGTTTAGCCAATACGGATATGTAGGTTTAGCCCATAGAAATATGTGGGTTTAGCCCATACAGAAATGTGGGATTAGCCTATACGGATATGTGGTTTTAACCTATACGGATATGTAGGTTTAGCCTATTCGGATATGTAGGT
Organism: Thymallus thymallus; assembly: GCA_023634145.1. Taxonomy (NCBI): domain Eukaryota; kingdom Metazoa; phylum Chordata; class Actinopteri; order Salmoniformes; family Salmonidae; genus Thymallus; species Thymallus thymallus. Next base: position 30,677,169 of record CM042411.1, read on the forward strand.
TTAGCCCATACGGATATGTAGGTTTAGTAGATATGTAGGTTTTGCCCATACTGATTTTTAGGTTTATCACATACGGATATTTAGGTTTAGCCTATAGGGGTATGTAGGTTTAGCCTATACGGATATGTAGGTTTAGCCTATATGAATATGTAGGTTTAGCCTATACAGATATGTAGGTTTAGCCTATGCCCTATACGGATATGTAGGTTTAGCCTATCTCCTATACGGATATGTAGGTTTAGCCCATACGGATATGTAGGTTTAGCACATACGGATATGTAGGTTTATCACATACGGATATGTAGGTTTATCACATACGGATATGTAGGTGTATCACATACGGATATGTAGGTGTATCACATACGGATATGTAGGTGTAGCCTATACGGATATGTAGGTGTAGCCTATACGGATATGTAGGTGTAGCCTATACGGATATGTAGGTTTAGCCTATACTGATATGTAGGTTTAGCCCATACAGATATGTAGGTTTAGCGGATATGTAGGTTTAGCCTATACGGATATGTAGGTTTAGCCTATACGGATATGTAGGTTTAGCCTATACTGATATGTAGGTTTAGCCCATACGGATATGTAGGTTTAGCGGATATGTAGGTTTAGCCCATAAGAATCTGTTGTTTTAGCCCATACGGATATGTAGGTTTAGCACATACGGATATGTAGGTTTATCACATACGGATATGTAGGTTTAGCCTATACGGATATGTAGGTTTAGCCTATACTGATATGTAGGTTTAGCCTATACGGATATGTAGGTTTAGCCCATACAAATATGTGGGTTTAGCCCATACAGATATGTGGGATTAGCCCATACGGATATGTGGTTTTAGCCTGTACGGATATGTAGGTTTAGCCTATTCGGATATGTAGGTTTAGCCTATACGGATATGTTGGTTTAGCCCATACGGATATGTACGTTTAGCCCATACGGATATGTAGGTTTAGCTGATATGTAGGTTTAGTGGATATGTAGGTTTAGCCTATACGGATATGTAGATCTGGCCTATACGGATATGTAGGTTTGCCTATACGGATATTTGGGTTTAGCCCATACGGATATGTAGGTTTAGCCCATACGGATATGTAGGTTTACCCATACGGATATGTAGGTTTAGCCCATACGGATATGTAGGTTTAGCCTATACAGATATGTAGGTTTAGTCCATATGGATATGTAGGATATGTAGGTTTAGCCCATATGAATCTGTAGGTTTAGTCCATACGGATATGTAGGTTTTAGCCTGTACGGATATGTGGTTTTAGCCTGTACGGATATGTAGGTTTAGCCTATTCGGATATGTAGGTTTAGCCCATACGGATATGTTGGTTTAGCCCATACAGATATGTACGTTTAGCCCATACGGATATGTAGGTTTAGCTGATATGTAGGTTTAGCTGATATGTAGGTTTAGCTGATATGTAGGTTTAGCCCATACGGATATGTAGGTTTAGTGGATATGTAGGTTTAGCCTATACGGATATGTAGATCTGGCCTATACGGATATGTAGGTTTGCCTATACGGATATGTAGGTTTAGCCCATACGGATATGTAGGTTTAGCCCATACGGATATGTGGGTTTATCCTATACAAATATGTGGGTTTATCCTATACGGATATGTAGGTTTAGCCTATACGGATATGTAGGTTTAGCCCATACGGATCTTTAGGTTTAGCCCATACGAATCTGTAGGTTTAGCCCATACTGATCTGTAGGTTTAGCCCATACAGATATGTAGGTTTAGCCTATACGGATATGTAGGTTTAGCCTATACGGATATGTAGGTTTAGCATTTACGGATATGTAGGTTTAGCCTATTCGGATATGTAGGTTTAGCCTATATGGATATGTTGGTTTAGCCCATACGGATATGTAGGTTTAGTGGATATGTAGGTTTAGCCTATACGGATATGTAGGTTTGCCTATACGGATATGTAGGTTTAGCCCATACGGATATGTAGGTTTAGCCCATATTGATATGTAGGTTTAGCGGATATGTAGGTTTAGCCCATACGAATCTGTAGGTTTAGCCCATACGGATCTGTAGGTTTAGCCCATACGGATCTGTAGGTTTAGCCTATAAGGATATCTAGGTTTAGCACATACGGATATGTAGGTTTAGCACATACGGATATGTAGGTTTAGCCCATACGGATATGTAGGTTTAGCCCATACGGATATGTAGGTTTAGCACATATGGATATGTGGATTTAGCCCATACGGATATGTAGGTTTAGCCTGTACTGATATGTAGGTTTAGCCTATACGGATATGTAGGTTTAGCCCTTACAAATATGTAGGTTTAGCCCATACAGATATGTGGGATTAGCCCATACGGATATGTGGGATTAGCCTATACGGATATATAGGTTTAGCTGATATGTAGGTTTAGCTGATATGTAGGTTTAGCTGATATGTAGGTTTAGCTGATATGTACGTTTAGCCCATACGGATATTTAGGTTTAGTGGATATGTAGGTTTAGCACATACGGATATGTGGATTTAGCCCATACGGATATGTAGGTTTAGCCCATACGGATATGTAGGTTTAGTGGATTTGTAGGTTTAGCCCATACAGATATTTAGGTTTAGCCCATTCAGATATTTAGGTTTAGCCCATTCGAATCTGTAGGATTAGCCTATACGGATATGTAGGTTTAGCCTATACGGATATGTAGGTTTAGCCTATACTGATATGTAGGTTTAGCCTATACGGATATTTAGGTTTAGCCTATACGGATATGTAGGTTTAGCCTATACGGATATGTAGGCTTAGCCTATACGGATATGTAGGTTTAGCCTATACGGATATGTAGGTTTAGCCTATACGGATATGTAGGTTTAGCCCATACGGATATGTAGGTTTAGCCCATACAGATATGTAGTTTTAGCGGATATGTAGGTTTAGCCCATACTGATATTTAGTTTTAGCCCATACGAATCTGTTGGTTTAGCCCATACGGATATGTAGGTTTAGCACATACGGATATGTAGGTTTAGCACATACGGATATGTAGGTTTAGCCTATACTGATATGTAGGTTTAGCCTATACGGATATGTAGGTTTAGTCCATACAAATATGTGGGTTTAGCCCATACAGATATGTGGGATTAGCCCATACGGATATGTGGTTTTAGCCTATTCGGATATGTAGGTTTAGCCTATACGGATATGTTGGTTTAGCCCATACGGATATGTACGTTTAGCCCATACGGATATGTAGGTTTAGCTGATATGTAGGTTTAGCTGATATGTAGGTTTAGCTGATATGTAGGTTTAGCTGATATGTAGGTTTAGCTGATATGTAGGTTTAGCCCATACGGATATGTAGGTTTAGCCCATACGGATATGTAGGTTTAGCCCATACGGATATGTAGGTTTAGCCCATATTGATATGTAGGTTTAGCGGATATGTACGTTTAGCCCATACGAATCTGTAGGTTTAGCCCATACGGATCTGTAGGTTTAGCCTATAAGGATATGTAGGTTTATCACATTAGGATATGTAGGTTTAGCCTATACGGATATGTAGGTTTAGTGGATTTGTAGGTTTAGCCCATTCAAATCTGTAGGTTTAGCCTATACGGATATGTAGGTTTAGCCTATACGGATATGTAGGTTTAGCCTATACGGATATGTAGGTTTAGCCTATACTGATATATAGGTTTAGCCCATACGGATATGTAGGTTTAGCCCATACAGATATGTAGGTTTAGCGGATATGTAGGTTTAGCCCATACTGATATTTAGGTTTAGCCCATACGAATCTGTTGGTTTAGCCCATACGGATATGTAGGTTTAGCCCTTACGGATATGTAGGTTTAGCCTATACGGATATGTAGGTTTAGCCTATACTGATATGTAGGTTTAGCCTATACGGATATGTAGGTTTAGCCTATACGGATATGTAGGTTTAGCCCATACAAATATGTGGGTTTAGCCCATACAGATATGTGGGATTAGCCCATACAGATATGTGGGATTAGCCCATACAGATATGTGGGATTAGCCCATACGGATATGTGGTTTTAGCCTATACGGATATGTAGGTTTAGCCTATATGGATATGTAGGTTTAGCCTATACGGATATGTTGGTTTAGCCCATACGGATATGTACGTTTAGCCCATATGGATATGTAGGTTTAGCTGATATGTAGGTTTAGCTGATATGTAGGTTTAGCCCATACGGATATGTAGGTTTAGTGGATATGTAGGTTTAGCCTATACGGATATGTAGATCTGGCCTATACGGATATGTAGGTTTAACACATACGGATCTGTAGGTTTAGCCTATAAGGATATCTAGGTTTAGCACATACGGATATATAGGTTTAGCACATACGGATATGTAGGTTTAGCCTATACAGATATGTAGGTTTAGTCCATATGGATATGTAGGATTAGCAGATATGTAGGTTTAGCCCATTCAAATCTGTAGGTTTAGCCCATACGGATATGTAGGTTTAGCACATAAGGATATGTAGGTTTGTCACATACGGATATGTAGGTTTAGCCCATACGGATATGTGGGTTTAGCCTATACGGATATATGGGTTTATCCTATACAGATATGTAGGTTTAGCCTATACGGATATTTAGGTTTAGCCCATAAGAATCTGTTGTTTTAGCCCATACGGATATGTAGGTTTAGCCTGTACTGATATGTAGGTTTAGCCTATACGGATATGTAGGTTTAGCCCTTACAAATATGTAGGTTTAGCCCATACAGATATGTGGGATTAGCCCATACGGATATGTGGGATTAGCCCATACGGATATGTGGGATTAGCCCATACGGATATATAGGTTTAGCTGATATGTAGGTTTAGCTGATATGTACGTTTAGCCCATACGGATATTTAGGTTTAGTGGATATGTAGGTTTAGCACATACGGATATGTGGATTTAGCCCATACGGATATGTAGGTTTAGCCCATACGGATATGTAGGTTTAGTGGATTTGTAGGTTTAGCCCATACAGATATTTAGGTTTAGCCCATTCGAATCTGTAGGATTAGCCTATACGGATATTTAGGTTTAGCCTATACGGATATGTAGGTTTAGCCTATACTGATATGTAGGTTTAGCCTATACGGATATGTAGGTTTAGCCTATACGGATATGTAGGTTTAGCCTATACGGATATGTAGGTTTAGCCTATACGGATATGTAGGTTTAGCCTATACGGATATGTAGGTTTAGCCTATACGGATATGTAGGTTTAGCCTATACTTATATGTAGGTTTAGCCTATACGGATCTGTAGGTTTAGCCTATAAGGATATGTAGGTTTATCACATACGGATATGTAGGTTTATCACATTAGGATATGTAGGTTTAGCCTATACGGATATGTAGGTTTAGTGGATTTGTAGGTTTAGCCCATACAGATATTGAGGTTTAGCCCATTCGAATCTGTAGGATTAGCCTATACGGATATGTAGGTTTAGCCTATACGGATATGTAGGTTTAGCCTATACGGATATGTAGGTTTAGCCTATACTGATATGTAGGTTTTGCCTATACGGATATGTAGGTTTAGCCTATACGGATATGTAGGTTTAGCCTATACGGATATGTAGGTTTAGCCTATACGGATATGTAGGTTTAGCCTATACGGATATGTAGGTTTAGCCTATACGGATATGTAGGTTTAGCCTATACGGATATGTAGGTTTAGCCTATACTGATGTAGGTTTTGCCTATACTGATATGTAGGTTTAGCCCATACAGATATGTAGGTTTAGCGGATATGTAGGTTTAGCCCATACTGATATTTAGGTTTAGCCCATACGAATCTGTTGGTTTAGCCCATACGGATATGTAGGTTTAGCCTATACGGATATGTAGGTTTAGCCCATATGAATCTGTAGGTTTAGTCCATACGGATATGTAGGTTTAGCCCATATGGATATGTAGGTTTATCACATACGGATATGTAGGTTTAGCCCATACGGATATGTGGGTTTATCCTATACGGATATGTGGGTTTATCCTATACGGATATGTAGGTTTAGCCTATACGGATATTTGGGTTTAGCCTATACAGATATGTAGGTTTAGCCTATACGGATATGTAGGTTTAGCCCATATGGATATGTAGGTTTATCACATACGGATATGTAGGTTTAGCCCATACGGATATGTAGGTTTAGCCCATACGGATATGTGGGTTTATCCTATACGGATATGTGGGTTTATCCTATACGGATATGTAGGTTTAGCCTATACTGATTTTTAGGTTTAGCCCATTCTAATCTGTAGGTTTAGCACATACGGATATTTAGGTTTAGCCTATAGGGGTATGTAGGTTTAGCCTATAGGGGTATGTAGGTTTAGCCTACAGGGGTATGTAGGTTTAGCCTATACGGATATGTAGGTTTAGCCTATATGAATATGTAGGTTTAGCCTATACGGATATGTAGGTTTAGCCTATACGGATATGTAGGTTTAGCCTATACGGATATGTAGGTTTAGCCTATACAGATATGTAGGTTTAGCCTATACGGATATGTAGGTTTAGCCTATACTGATATGTAGGTTTAACCTATACGGATATGTAGGTTTAGCCCATACAAATATGTGGGTTTAGCCTATACGGATATGTGGTTGTAGCCTATACGGATATGTGGTTGTAGCCTATACGGATATGTAGGTTTAGCCTATACGGATATGTAGGTTTAGTTTATACTGATATGTAGGTTTAGCCAATACGGATATGTAGGTTTAGCCCATACAAATATGTGGGTTTAGCCCATACAGAAATGTTGGATTAGCCTATACGGATATGTGGTTTTAACCTATACGGATATGTAGGTTTAGCCTATTCGGATATGTAGGTTTAGCCCATACGGATATGTAGGTTTAGTAGATATGTAGGTTTTGCCCATACTGATTTTTAGGTTTAGCCTATAGGGGTATGTAGGTTTAGCCTATACGGATATGTAGGTTTAGCCTATATGAATATGTAGGTTTAGCCTATACAGATATGAATGTTTAGCCTATGCCCTATACGGATATGTAGGTTTATCACATTAGGATATGTAGGTTTAGCCTATACGGATATGTAGGTTTAGTGGATTTGTAGGTTTAGCCCATACAGATATTTAGGTTTAGCCCATTCGAATCTGTAGGATTAGCCTATACGGATATGTAGGTTTAGCCTATACGGATATGTAGGTTTAGCCTATACTGATATGTAGGTTTAGCCTATACGGATATGTAGGTTTAGCCTATACGGATATGTAGGTTTAGCCTATACAGATATGTAGGTTTAGCCTATACGGATATGTAGGTTTAGCCTATACGGATATGTAGGTTTAGCCTATACGGATATGTAGGTTTAGCCTATACGGATATGTAGGTTTAGCCTATACGGATATGTAGGTTTAGCCTATACGGATATGTAGGTTTAGCCTATACGGATATGTAGGTTTAGCCTATACGGATATGTAGGTTTAGCCTATACGGATATGTAGGTTTAGCCTATACTGATGTAGGTTTAGCCTATACTGATATGTAGGTTTAGCCCATACAGATATGTAGGTTTAGCGGATATGTAGGTTTAGCCCATACTGATATGTAGGTTTAGCCCATACGGATATGTAGGTTTAGCCTATACGGATATGTAGGTTTAGCCTATACAGATATGTAGGTTTAGTCCATATGGATATGTAGGATTAGTGGATATGTAGGTTTAGCCCATATGAATCTGTAGGTTTAGTCCATATGGATATGTAGGTTTATCACATACGGATATGTAGGTTTAGCCCATACGGATATGTGGGTTTATCCTATACGGATATGTGGGTTTATCCTATACGGATATGTAGGTTTAGCCTATACGGATATTTGGGTTTAGCCTATACAGATATGTAGGTTTAGCCTATACAGATATGTAGGTTTAGCCCATATGGATATGTAGGTTTATCACATACGGATATGTAGGTTTAGCCCATACGGATATGTAGGTTTAGCCCATACGGATATGTGGGTTTATCCTATACGGATATGTGGGTTTATCCTATACGGATATTTGGGTTTAGCCTATACGGATATTTGGGTTTAGCCTTTACAGATATGTAGGTTTAGCCTATACAGATATGTAGGTTTAGCCCATACGGATATGTTGGTTTAGTGGATATGTAGGTTTAGCCCATACTGATTTTTAGGTTTAGCCCATTCTAATCTGTAGGTTTAGCACATACGGATATTTAGGTTTAGCCTATAGGGGTATGTAGGTTTAGCCTATACGGATATGTAGGTTTAGCCTATGTGAATATGTAGGTTTAGCCTATACGGATATGTAGGTTTAGTCTATATGAATATGTAGGTTTAGCCTATACGGATATGTAGTTTTAGCCTATACGGATATGTAGGTTTAGCCTATACGGATATGTAGGTTTAGCCTATACGGATATGTAGGTTTAGCCTATACTGATATGTAGGTTTAACCTATACGGATATGTAGGTTTAACCTATACGGATATGTAGGTTTAGCCTATACGGATATGTGGTTGTAGCCTATACGGATATGTGGTTGTAGCCTATACGGATATGTGGTTGTAGCATATACGGATATGTAGGTTGTAGCATATACGGATATGTAGGTTTAGCCCATACAAATATGTGGGTTTAGCCCATACAGAAATGTGGGATTAGCCTATACGGATATGTGGTTTTAACCTATACGGATATGTAGGTTTAGCCTATTCGGATATGTAGGTTTAGCCCATACGGATATGTAGGTTTAGTAGATATGTAGGTTTAGCCTATACTGATATGTAGGTTTAGCCCATACGGATATGTAGGTTTAGCGGATATGTAGGTTTAGCCCATAAGAATCTGTTGTTTTAGCCCATACGGATATGTAGGTTTAGCACATACGGATATGTAGGTTTATCACATACGGATATGTAGGTTAAGCCTATACGGATATGTAGGTTTAGCCTATACTGATATGTAGGTTTAGCCTATACGGATATGTAGGTTTAGCCCATACAAATATGTGGGTTTAGCCCATACAGATATGTGGGATTAGCCCATACGGATATGTGGTTTTAGCCTGTACGGATATGTAGGTTTAGCCTATTCGGATATGTAGGTTTAGCCTATACGGATATGTTGGTTTAGCCCATACGGATATGTACGTTTAGCCCATACGGATATGTAGGTTTAGCTGATATGTAGGTTTAGTGGATATGTAGGTTTAGCCTATACGGATATGTAGATCTGGCCTATACGGATATGTAGGTTTGCCTATACGGATATTTGGGTTTAGCCCATACGGATATGTAGGTTTAGCCCATACGGATATGTAGGTTTACCCATACGGATATGTAGGTTTAGCCCATACGGATATGTAGGTTTAGCCCATACAAATATGTGGGTTTAGCCCATACAGATATGTGCGATTAGCCCATACGGATATGTGGTTTTAGCCTGTACGGATATGTAGGTTTAGCCTATTCGGATATGTAGGTTTAGCCTATACGGATATGTTGGTTTAGCCCATACGGATATGTACGTTTAGCCCATACGGATATGTAGGTTTAGCTGATATGTAGGTTTAGTGGATATGTAGGTTTAACCTATACGGATATGTAGATCTGGCCTATACGGATATGTAGGTTTGCCTATACGGATATTTGGGTTTAGCCCATACGGATATGTAGGTTTAGCCCATACGGATATGTAGGTTTACCCATACGGATATGTAGGTTTAGCCCATACGGATATGTAGGTTTAGCCTATACAGATATGTAGGTTTAGTCATTATGGATATGTAGGATTAGCGGATATGTAGGTTTAGCCCATATGAATCTGTAGGTTTAGTCCATACGGATATGTAGGTTTAGCCCATATGGATATGTAGGTTTATCACATACGGATATGTAGGTTTAGCCCATACGGATCTGTAGGTTTAGCCTATAAGGATATGTAGGTTTAGCCTATAAGGATATGTAGGTTTAGCCTATAAGGATATGTAGGTTTAGCCCATACGGATATGTAGGTTTAGCCCATACGGATATGTAGGTTTAGCCTATACAGATATGTAGGTTTAGTCCATATGGATATGCAGGATTAGCGGATATGTAGGTTTAGCCCATATGAATCTGTAGGTTTAGTCCATACGGATATGTAGGTTTAGCCCATATGGATATGTAGGTTTATCACATACGGATATGTAGGTTTAGCCCATACGGATATGTGGGTTTATCCTATACGGATATGTAGGTTTAGCCTATAAGGATATGTAGGTTTAGCCTTTACGGATATTTGGGTTTAGCCTATACAGATATGTAGGTTTAGCCTATACAGATATGTAGGTTTAGCCCATACGGATATGTAGGTTTAGTGGATATGTAGGTTTAGCCCATACTGATTTTTAGGTTTAGCCCATTCTAATCTGTAGGTTTAGCACATACGGATATTTAGGTTTAGCCTATAGGGGTATGTAGGTTTAGCCTATACGGATATGTAGGTTTAGCCTATATGAATATGTAGGTTTAGCCTATACGGATATGTAGGTTTAGTCTATATGAATATGTAGGTTTAGCCTATACGGATATGTAGGTTTAGCCTATACGGATATGTAGGTTTAGCCTATACGGATATGTAGGTTTAGCCTATACGGATATGTAGGTTTAGCCTATACGGATATGTAGGTTTAACCTATACGGATATGTAGGTTTAACCTATACGGATATGTAGGTTTAGCCCATACAAATATGTGGGTTTAGCCTATACGGATATGTGGGTTTAGCCTATACGGATATGTGGTTGTAGCCTATACGGATATGTAGGTTGTAGCCTATACGGATATGTAGGTTTAGTTTAAACAAATATGTGGGTTTAGCCCATACAGAAATGTGGGATTAGCCTATACGGATATGTGGTTTTAACCTATACGGATATGTAGGTTTAGCCTATTCGGATATGTAGGTTTAGCCCATACGGATATGTAGGTTTAGTAGATATGTAGGTTTTGCCCATACTGATTTTTAGGTTTATCACATACGGATATTTAGGTTTAGCCTATAGGGGTATGTAGGTTTAGCCTATACGCATATGTAGGTTTAGCCTATATGAATATGTAGGTTTAGCCTATGCCCTATACGGATATGTAGGTTTAGCCTATCTCCTATACGGATATGTAGGTTTAGCCCATACGGATATGTAGGTTTAGCACATACGGATATGTAGGTTTCTCACATACGGATATGTAGGTGTATCACATACCGATATGTAGGTGTAGCCTATACGGATATGTAGGTTTAGCCTATACTGATATGTAGGTTTAGCCTATATGGATATGTAGGTTTAGCCCATACAAATATGTGTGTTTAGCCCATACAGATATGTGGGATTAGCCCATACGGATATGTGGTTTTAGCCTGTACGGATATGTAGGTTTAGCCTATTCGGATATGTAGGTTTAGCCCATACGGATATGTTGGTTTAGCCCATACAGATATGTACGTTTAGCCCATACGGATATGTAGGTTTAGCTGATATGTAGGTTTAGCTGATATGTAGGTTTAGCTGATATGTAGGTTTAGCTGATATGTAGGTTTAGCCCATACGGATATGTAGGTTTAGTGGATATGTAGGTTTAGCCTATACGGATATGTAGATCTGGCCTATACGGATATGTAGGTTTGCCTATACGGATATGTAGGTTTAGCCCATACGGATATGTAGGTTTAGCCCATACGGTATGTGGGTTTAGCCCATATTGATATGTAGGTTTTGCCCATACGGATATGTAGGTTTAGCGAATATGTAGGTTTAGCCCATATGAATCTGTAGGTTTAGCCCATACGGATCTGTAGGTTTAGCCTATAAGGATATGTAGGTTTAGCCCATACGGATATGTAGGTTTAGCCCATACGGATATGTAGGTTTAGCCTATACAGATATGTAGTTTTAGTCCATACGGATATGTAGGTTTAGCCCATATGGATATGTTGGTTTATCACATACGGATATGTAGGTTTAGCCCATACGGATATGTGGGTTTATCCTATACGGATATGTGGGTTTATCCTATACGGATATGTAGGTTTAGCCTATACGGATATTTGGGTTTAGCCTATACAGATATGTAGGTTTAGCCCATACGGATATGTAGGTTTAGTGGATATGTAGGTTTAGCCCATACTGATTTTTAGGTTTAGCCCATTCGAATCTGTAGGTTTAGCACATACGGATATGTAGGTTTATCACATACGGATATTTAGGTTTAGCCTATAGGGGTATGTAGGTTTAGCCTATACGGATATGTAGGTTTAGCCTATACGAATATGTAGGTTTAGCCTATACGGATATGTAGGTTTAGCCTATACGGATATGTAGGTTTAGTCTATATGAATATGTAGGTTTAGCCTATACGGATATGTAGGTTTAGCCCATACAAATATGTGGGTTTAGCCCATACAGATATGTGGGATTAGCCTATACGGATATGTGGTTTTAACCTATACGGAAATGTATGTTTAGCCTATTCGGATATGTAGGTTTAGCCCATACGGATATGTAGGTTTAGCCCATACGGATATGTAGGTTTAGTAGATATGTAGGTTTAGCCCATACTGATTTTTAGGTTTAGCCCATTCGAATCTGTAGGTTTAGCCCATTCGGATATGTAGGTTTATCACATACGGATATTTAGGTTTAGCCTATAGGGGTATGTAGGTTTAGCCTATATGAATATGTAGGTTTAGCCTATACAGATATGTAGGTTTAGCCTATACGGATATGTAGGTTTAGCCTATACGGATATGTAGGTTTAGCCCATACGGATATGTAGGTTTTGCGGATATGTAGGTTTAGCCCATACGAATCTTTAGGTTTAGCCCATACGAATCTGTAGGTTTAGCCCATACTGATCTGTAGGTTTAGCCCATACAGATATGTAGGTTTAGCCTATACGGATATGTAGGTTTAGCCTATACGGATATGTAGGTTTAGCCTTTACGGATATGTAGGTTTAGCCTATTCGGATATGTTGGTTTAGCCTATATGGATATGTTGGTTTAGCCCATACGGATATGTAGGTTTAGCCCATACGGATATGTAGGTTTAGCTGATATGTAGGTTCAGCCCATATGGATATGTTGGTTTAGCCCATACAAATATGTGGGTTTAGCCCATACAGATATGTGGGTTTAGCCCATACGGATATGTGGTTTTAGCCTATACGGATATGTAGGTTTAGCCCATACGGATATGTAGGTTTAGTGGATATGTAGGTTTAGCCTATACGGATATGTAGGTTTGCCTATACGGATATGTAGGTTTAGCCCATACGGATATGTAGGTTTAGCCCATATTGATATGTAGGTTTAGCGGATATGTAGGTTTAGCCCATACGAATCTGTAGGTTTAGCCCATACGGATCTGTAGGTTTAGCCTATAAGGATATCTAGGTTTAGCACATATGGATATGTAGGTTTAGCACATACGGATATGTAGGTTTAGCCCATACGGATATGTAGGTTTAGCCCATACGGATATGTAGGTTTAGCACATATGGATATGTGGATTTAGCCCATACGGATATGTAGGTTTAGCCTGTACTGATATGTAGGTTTAGCCTATACGGATATGTAGGTTTAGCCCTTACAAATATGTAGGTTTAGCCCATACAGATATGTGGGATTAGCCCATACGGATATGTGGGATTAGCCCATACGGATATGTGGGATTAGCCTATACGGATATATAGGTTTAGCTGATATGTAGGTTTAGCTGATATGTACGTTTAGCCCATACGGATATTTAGGTTTAGTGGATATGTAGGTTTAGCACATACGGATATGTGGATTTAGCCCATACGGATATGTAGGTTTAGCCCATACGGATATGTAGGTTTAGTGGATTTGTAGGTTTAGCCCATACAGATATTTAGGTTTAGCCCATTCGAATCTGTAGGATTAGCCTATACGGATATGTAGGTTTAGCCTATACGGATATGTAGGTTTAGCCTATACTGATATGTAGGTTTAGCCTATACGGATATGTAGGTTTAGCCTATACGGATATGTAGGTTTAGCCTATACGGATATGTAGGTTTAGCCTATACGGATATGTAGGTTTAGCCCATACGGATATGTAGGTTTAGCCCATACAGATATGTAGTTTTAGCGGATATGTAGGTTTAGCCCATACTGATATTTAGGTTTAGCCCATACGAATCTGTTGGTTTAGCCCATACGGATATGTAGGTTTAGCACATACGGATATGTAGGTTTAGCCTATACGGATATGTAGGTTTAGCCTATACTGATATGTAGGTTTAGCCTATACAGATATGTAGGTTTAGCCCATACAAATATGTGGGTTTAGCCCATACAGATATGTGGGATTAGCCCATACGGATATGTGGTTTTAGCCTATTCGGATATTTAGGTTTAGCCTATACGGATATGTTGGTTTAGCCCATACGGATATGTACGTTTAGCCCATACGGATATGTAGGTTTAGCTGATATGTAGGTTTAGCTGATATGTAGGTTTAGCTGATATGTAGGTTTAGCTGATATGTAGGTTTAGCTGATATGTAGGTTTAGCCCATATTGATATGTAGGTTTAGCCCATATTGATATGTAGGTTTAGCGGATATGTAGGTTTAGCCCATACGAATCTGTAGGTTTAGCCCATACGGATCTGTAGGTTTAGCCTATAAGGATATGTAGGTTTATCACATACGGATATGTAGGTTTATCACATTAGGATATGTAGGTTTAGCCTATACGGATATGTAGGTTTAGTGGATTTGTAGGTTTAGCCCATTCAAATCTGTAGGTTTAGCCTATACGGATATGTAGGTTTAGCCTATACGGATATGTAGGTTTAGCCTATACTGATGTAGGTTTAGCCTATACTGATATATAGGTTTAGCCCATACGGATACGTAGGTTTAGCCCATACAGATATGTAGGTTTAGCGGATATGTAGGTTTAGCCCATTCTGATATTTAGGTTTAGCCCATACGAATCTGTTGGTTTAGCCCATACGGATATGTAGGTTTAGCCCTTACGGATATGTAGGTTTAGCCTATACGGATATGTAGGTTTAGCCTATACTGATATGTAGGTTTAGCCTATACGGATATGTAGGTTTAGCCTATACTGATATGTAGGTTTAGCCTATACGGATATGTAGGTTTAGCCCATACAAATATGTGGGTTTAGCCCATACAGATATGTGGGATTAGCCCATACGGATATGTGGTTTTAGCCTATACGGATATGTAGGTTTAGCCTATACGGATATGTAGGTTTAGCCTATACGGATATGTAGGTTTAGCCTATACGGATATGTAGGTTTAGCCTATACGGATATGTAGGTTTAGCCCATACGGATATGTAGGTTTAGCCCATACAGATATGTAGTTTTAGCGGATATGTAGGTTTAGCCCATACTGATATTTAGGTTTAGCCCATACGAATCTGTTGGTTTAGCCCATACGGATATGTAGTTTTAGCCCATACGGATATGTAGGTTTAGCCTATACGCATATGTAGGTTTAGCCTATACTGATATGTAGGTTTAGCCTATACGGATATGTAGGTTTAGCCCATACAAATGTGGGTTTAGCCCATACAGATATGTGGGATTAGCCCATACGGATATGTGGTTTTAGCCTATTCGGATATGTAGGTTTAGCCTATACGGATATGTTGGTTTAGCCCATACGGATATGTACGTTTAGCCCATAAGGATATGTAGGTTTAGCTGATATGTAGGTTTAGCTGATATGTAGGTTTAGCTGATATGTAGGTTTAGCCCATACGGATATGTAGGTTTAGTGGATATGTAGGTTTAGCCTATACGGATATGTAGATCTGGCCTATACAGATATGTAGATCTGGCCTATACGGATATGTAGGTTTGCCTATACGGATATGTAGGTTTAACACATACAGATCTGTGTAGGTTTGCCTATACGGATATGTAGGTTTAACACATACAGATCTGTAGGTTTAGCCTATAAGGATATCTAGGTTTAGCACATACGGATATATAGGTTTAGCACATACGGATATGTAGGTTTAGCCTATACAGATATGTAGGTTTAGTCCATGTGGATATGTAGGATTAGCGGATATGTAGGTTTAGCCCATATGAATCTGTAGGTTTAGTCCATTCAAATCTGTAGGTTTAGCCCATACGGATATGTAGGTTTAGCACATAAGGATATGTAGGTTTGTCACATACGGATATGTAGGTTTAGCCCACACGGATATGTGGGTTTAGCCTATACGGATATATGGGTTTATCCTATACGGATATGTAGGTTTAGCCTATACGGATATGTAGGTTTAGCCTATACGGATATTTGGGTTTAGCCTATACAGATATGTAGGTTTAGCCCATACTGATTTTTAGGTTTAGCCCATTCGAATCTGTAGGTTTAGCACATACGGATATGTAGGTTTATCACATACGGATATTTAGGTTTAGCCTATACGGATATGTAGGTTTAGCCTATTCGGATATGTAGGTTTAGCCTATACGGATATGTTGGTTTAGCCCATACGGATATGTAGGTTTAGCTGATATGGAGGTTTTGCTGATATGTAGGTTTAGCCCATACGGATATGTAGGTTTAGTGGATATGTAGGTTTAGCACATACGGATATGTGGATTTAGCCCATACGGATATATAGGTTTCTCCTATACGGATATGTAGGTTTAGCCTGTACGGATATGTAGGTTTAGTGGATTTGTAGGTTTAGGCCATACAGATATGTAGGTTTAGCCCATTCGAATCTGTAGGTTTAGCCCATTTGAATCTGTAGGTTTAGCCTATACGGATATGTAGGTTTATCACATATTGATATGTAGGTTTATCACATATTGATATGTAGGTTTATCACATACGGATATGTAGGTTTATCACATACGGATATGTAGGTTTATCACATACTGATATGTAGGTTTAGCCTATACGGATATGTTGGTTTAGCCAATACAGATATGTAGGTTTGGCCTATACGGATATGTAGGTTTGGCCTATATGGATATGTAGGTTTAGCCTGTACGGATATGTAGGTTTAGCCTGTACGGATATGTAGGTTTAGCCTGTACGGATATGTAGGTTTAGCCTATACGGATATGTGGGTTTATCCTATACGGATATGTGGGTTTATCCTATACGGATATGTAGGTTTAGCCTATACTGATTTTTAGGTTTAGCCCATTCTAATCTGTAGGTTTAGCACATACGGATATTTAGGTTTAGCCTATAGGGGTATGTAGGTTTAGCCTATAGGGGTATGTAGGTTTAGCCTACAGGGGTATGTAGGTTTAGCCTATACGGATATGTAGGTTTAGCCTATATGAATATGTAGGTTTAGCCTATACGGATATGTAGGTTTAGCCTATACGGATATGTAGGTTTAGCCTATACGGATATGTAGGTTTAGCCTATACAGATATGTAGGTTTAGCCTATACGGATATGTAGGTTTAGCCTATACTGATATGTAGGTTTAACCTATACGGATATGTAGGTTTAGCCCATACAAATATGTGGGTTTAGCCTATACGGATATGTGGTTGTAGCCTATACGGATATGTGGTTGTAGCCTATACGGATATGTAGGTTTAGCCTATACGGATATGTAGGTTTAGTTTATACTGATATGTAGGTTTAGCCAATACGGATATGTAGGTTTAGCCCATACAAATATGTGGGTTTAGCCCATACAGAAATGTTGGATTAGCCTATACGGATATGTGGTTTTAACCTATACGGATATGTAGGTTTAGCCTATTCGGATATGTAGGTTTAGCCCATACGGATATGTAGGTTTAGTAGATATGTAGGTTTTGCCCATACTGATTTTTAGGTTTAGCCTATAGGGGTATGTAGGTTTAGCCTATACGGATATGTAGGTTTAGCCTATATGAATATGTAGGTTTAGCCTATACAGATATGAATGTTTAGCCTATGCCCTATACGGATATGTAGGTTTATCACATTAGGATATGTAGGTTTAGCCTATACGGATATGTAGGTTTAGTGGATTTGTAGGTTTAGCCCATACAGATATTTAGGTTTAGCCCATTCGAATCTGTAGGATTAGCCTATACGGATATGTAGGTTTAGCCTATACGGATATGTAGGTTTAGCCTATACTGATATGTAGGTTTAGCCTATACGGATATGTAGGTTTAGCCTATACGGATATGTAGGTTTAGCCTATACAGATATGTAGGTTTAGCCTATACGGATATGTAGGTTTAGCCTATACGGATATGTAGGTTTAGCCTATACGGATATGTAGGTTTAGCCTATACGGATATGTAGGTTTAGCCTATACGGATATGTAGGTTTAGCCTATACGGATATGTAGGTTTAGCCTATACGGATATGTAGGTTTAGCCTATACGGATATGTAGGTTTAGCCTATACTGATGTAGGTTTAGCCTATACTGATATGTAGGTTTAGCCCATACAGATATGTAGGTTTAGCGGATATGTAGGTTTAGCCCATACTGATATGTAGGTTTAGCCCATACGGATATGTAGGTTTAGCCTATACGGATATGTAGGTTTAGCCTATACAGATATGTAGGTTTAGTCCATATGGATATGTAGGATTAGTGGATATGTAGGTTTAGCCCATATGAATCTGTAGGTTTAGTCCATATGGATATGTAGGTTTATCACATACGGATATGTAGGTTTAGCCCATACGGATATGTGGGTTTATCCTATACGGATATGTGGGTTTATCCTATACGGATATGTAGGTTTAGCCTATACGGATATTTGGGTTTAGCCTATACAGATATGTAGGTTTAGCCTATACAGATATGTAGGTTTAGCCCATATGGATATGTAGGTTTATCACATACGGATATGTAGGTTTAGCCCATACGGATATGTAGGTTTAGCCCATACGGATATGTGGGTTTATCCTATACGGATATGTGGGTTTATCCTATACGGATATTTGGGTTTAGCCTATACGGATATTTGGGTTTAGCCTTTACAGATATGTAGGTTTAGCCTATACAGATATGTAGGTTTAGCCCATACGGATATGTTGGTTTAGTGGATATGTAGGTTTAGCCCATACTGATTTTTAGGTTTAGCCCATTCTAATCTGTAGGTTTAGCACATACGGATATTTAGGTTTAGCCTATAGGGGTATGTAGGTTTAGCCTATACGGATATGTAGGTTTAGCCTATGTGAATATGTAGGTTTAGCCTATACGGATATGTAGGTTTAGTCTATATGAATATGTAGGTTTAGCCTATACGGATATGTAGTTTTAGCCTATACGGATATGTAGGTTTAGCCTATACGGATATGTAGGTTTAGCCTATACGGATATGTAGGTTTAGCCTATACTGATATGTAGGTTTAACCTATACGGATATGTAGGTTTAACCTATACGGATATGTAGGTTTAGCCTATACGGATATGTGGTTGTAGCCTATACGGATATGTGGTTGTAGCCTATACGGATATGTGGTTGTAGCATATACGGATATGTAGGTTGTAGCATATACGGATATGTAGGTTTAGCCCATACAAATATGTGGGTTTAGCCCATACAGAAATGTGGGATTAGCCTATACGGATATGTGGTTTTAACCTATACGGATATGTAGGTTTAGCCTATTCGGATATGTAGGTTTAGCCCATACGGATATGTAGGTTTAGTAGATATGTAGGTTTAGCCTATACTGATATGTAGGTTTAGCCCATACGGATATGTAGGTTTAGCGGATATGTAGGTTTAGCCCATAAGAATCTGTTGTTTTAGCCCATACGGATATGTAGGTTTAGCACATACGGATATGTAGGTTTATCACATACGGATATGTAGGTTAAGCCTATACGGATATGTAGGTTTAGCCTATACTGATATGTAGGTTTAGCCTATACGGATATGTAGGTTTAGCCCATACAAATATGTGGGTTTAGCCCATACAGATATGTGGGATTAGCCCATACGGATATGTGGTTTTAGCCTGTACGGATATGTAGGTTTAGCCTATTCGGATATGTAGGTTTAGCCTATACGGATATGTTGGTTTAGCCCATACGGATATGTACGTTTAGCCCATACGGATATGTAGGTTTAGCTGATATGTAGGTTTAGTGGATATGTAGGTTTAGCCTATACGGATATGTAGATCTGGCCTATACGGATATGTAGGTTTGCCTATACGGATATTTGGGTTTAGCCCATACGGATATGTAGGTTTAGCCCATACGGATATGTAGGTTTACCCATACGGATATGTAGGTTTAGCCCATACGGATATGTAGGTTTAGCCCATACAAATATGTGGGTTTAGCCCATACAGATATGTGCGATTAGCCCATACGGATATGTGGTTTTAGCCTGTACGGATATGTAGGTTTAGCCTATTCGGATATGTAGGTTTAGCCTATACGGATATGTTGGTTTAGCCCATACGGATATGTACGTTTAGCCCATACGGATATGTAGGTTTAGCTGATATGTAGGTTTAGTGGATATGTAGGTTTAACCTATACGGATATGTAGATCTGGCCTATACGGATATGTAGGTTTGCCTATACGGATATTTGGGTTTAGCCCATACGGATATGTAGGTTTAGCCCATACGGATATGTAGGTTTACCCATACGGATATGTAGGTTTAGCCCATACGGATATGTAGGTTTAGCCTATACAGATATGTAGGTTTAGTCATTATGGATATGTAGGATTAGCGGATATGTAGGTTTAGCCCATATGAATCTGTAGGTTTAGTCCATACGGATATGTAGGTTTAGCCCATATGGATATGTAGGTTTATCACATACGGATATGTAGGTTTAGCCCATACGGATCTGTAGGTTTAGCCTATAAGGATATGTAGGTTTAGCCTATAAGGATATGTAGGTTTAGCCTATAAGGATATGTAGGTTTAGCCCATACGGATATGTAGGTTTAGCCCATACGGATATGTAGGTTTAGCCTATACAGATATGTAGGTTTAGTCCATATGGATATGCAGGATTAGCGGATATGTAGGTTTAGCCCATATGAATCTGTAGGTTTAGTCCATACGGATATGTAGGTTTAGCCCATATGGATATGTAGGTTTATCACATACGGATATGTAGGTTTAGCCCATACGGATATGTGGGTTTATCCTATACGGATATGTAGGTTTAGCCTATAAGGATATGTAGGTTTAGCCTTTACGGATATTTGGGTTTAGCCTATACAGATATGTAGGTTTAGCCTATACAGATATGTAGGTTTAGCCCATACGGATATGTAGGTTTAGTGGATATGTAGGTTTAGCCCATACTGATTTTTAGGTTTAGCCCATTCTAATCTGTAGGTTTAGCACATACGGATATTTAGGTTTAGCCTATAGGGGTATGTAGGTTTAGCCTATACGGATATGTAGGTTTAGCCTATATGAATATGTAGGTTTAGCCTATACGGATATGTAGGTTTAGTCTATATGAATATGTAGGTTTAGCCTATACGGATATGTAGGTTTAGCCTATACGGATATGTAGGTTTAGCCTATACGGATATGTAGGTTTAGCCCATACAAATATGTGGGTTTAGCCTATACGGATATGTGGGTTTAGCCTATACGGATATGTGGTTGTAGCCTATACGGATATGTAGGTTGTAGCCTATACGGATATGTAGGTTTAGTTTAAACAAATATGTGGGTTTAGCCCATACAGAAATGTGGGATTAGCCTATACGGATATGTGGTTTTAACCTATACGGATATGTAGGTTTAGCCTATTCGGATATGTAGGTTTAGCCCATACGGATATGTAGGTTTAGTAGATATGTAGGTTTTGCCCATACTGATTTTTAGGTTTATCACATACGGATATTTAGGTTTAGCCTATAGGGGTATGTAGGTTTAGCCTATACGGATATGTAGGTTTAGCCTATATGAATATGTAGGTTTAGCCTATGCCCTATACGGATATGTAGGTTTAGCCTATCTCCTATACGGATATGTAGGTTTAGCCCATACGGATATGTAGGTTTAGCACATACGGATATGTAGGTTTCTCACATACGGATATGTAGGTGTATCACATACCGATATGTAGGTGTAGCCTATACGGATATGTAGGTTTAGCCTATACTGATATGTAGGTTTAGCCTATATGGATATGTAGGTTTAGCCCATACAAATATGTGTGTTTAGCCCATACAGATATGTGGGATTAGCCCATACGGATATGTGGTTTTAGCCTGTACGGATATGTAGGTTTAGCCTATTCGGATATGTAGGTTTAGCCCATACGGATATGTTGGTTTAGCCCATACAGATATGTACGTTTAGCCCATACGGATATGTAGGTTTAGCTGATATGTAGGTTTAGCTGATATGTAGGTTTAGCTGATATGTAGGTTTAGCTGATATGTAGGTTTAGCCCATACGGATATGTAGGTTTAGTGGATATGTAGGTTTAGCCTATACGGATATGTAGATCTGGCCTATACGGATATGTAGGTTTGCCTATACGGATATGTAGGTTTAGCCCATACGGATATGTAGGTTTAGCCCATACGGTATGTGGGTTTAGCCCATATTGATATGTAGGTTTTGCCCATACGGATATGTAGGTTTAGCGAATATGTAGGTTTAGCCCATATGAATCTGTAGGTTTAGCCCATACGGATCTGTAGGTTTAGCCTATAAGGATATGTAGGTTTAGCCCATACGGATATGTAGGTTTAGCCCATACGGATATGTAGGTTTAGCCTATACAGATATGTAGTTTTAGTCCATACGGATATGTAGGTTTAGCCCATATGGATATGTTGGTTTATCACATACGGATATGTAGGTTTAGCCCATACGGATATGTGGGTTTATCCTATACGGATATGTGGGTTTATCCTATACGGATATGTAGGTTTAGCCTATACGGATATTTGGGTTTAGCCTATACAGATATGTAGGTTTAGCCCATACGGATATGTAGGTTTAGTGGATATGTAGGTTTAGCCCATACTGATTTTTAGGTTTAGCCCATTCGAATCTGTAGGTTTAGCACATACGGATATGTAGGTTTATCACATACGGATATTTAGGTTTAGCCTATAGGGGTATGTAGGTTTAGCCTATACGGATATGTAGGTTTAGCCTATACGAATATGTAGGTTTAGCCTATACGGATATGTAGGTTTAGCCTATACGGATATGTAGGTTTAGTCTATATGAATATGTAGGTTTAGCCTATACGGATATGTAGGTTTAGCCCATACAAATATGTGGGTTTAGCCCATACAGATATGTGGGATTAGCCTATACGGATATGTGGTTTTAACCTATACGGAAATGTATGTTTAGCCTATTCGGATATGTAGGTTTAGCCCATACGGATATGTAGGTTTAGCCCATACGGATATGTAGGTTTAGTAGATATGTAGGTTTAGCCCATACTGATTTTTAGGTTTAGCCCATTCGAATCTGTAGGTTTAGCCCATTCGGATATGTAGGTTTATCACATACGGATATTTAGGTTTAGCCTATAGGGGTATGTAGGTTTAGCCTATATGAATATGTAGGTTTAGCCTATACAGATATGTAGGTTTAGCCTATACGGATATGTAGGTTTAGCCTATACGGATATGTAGGTTTAGCCCATACGGATATGTAGGTTTTGCGGATATGTAGGTTTAGCCCATACGAATCTTTAGGTTTAGCCCATACGAATCTGTAGGTTTAGCCCATACTGATCTGTAGGTTTAGCCCATACAGATATGTAGGTTTAGCCTATACGGATATGTAGGTTTAGCCTATACGGATATGTAGGTTTAGCCTTTACGGATATGTAGGTTTAGCCTATTCGGATATGTTGGTTTAGCCTATATGGATATGTTGGTTTAGCCCATACGGATATGTAGGTTTAGCCCATACGGATATGTAGGTTTAGCTGATATGTAGGTTCAGCCCATATGGATATGTTGGTTTAGCCCATACAAATATGTGGGTTTAGCCCATACAGATATGTGGGTTTAGCCCATACGGATATGTGGTTTTAGCCTATACGGATATGTAGGTTTAGCCCATACGGATATGTAGGTTTAGTGGATATGTAGGTTTAGCCTATACGGATATGTAGGTTTGCCTATACGGATATGTAGGTTTAGCCCATACGGATATGTAGGTTTAGCCCATATTGATATGTAGGTTTAGCGGATATGTAGGTTTAGCCCATACGAATCTGTAGGTTTAGCCCATACGGATCTGTAGGTTTAGCCTATAAGGATATCTAGGTTTAGCACATATGGATATGTAGGTTTAGCACATACGGATATGTAGGTTTAGCCCATACGGATATGTAGGTTTAGCCCATACGGATATGTAGGTTTAGCACATATGGATATGTGGATTTAGCCCATACGGATATGTAGGTTTAGCCTGTACTGATATGTAGGTTTAGCCTATACGGATATGTAGGTTTAGCCCTTACAAATATGTAGGTTTAGCCCATACAGATATGTGGGATTAGCCCATACGGATATGTGGGATTAGCCCATACGGATATGTGGGATTAGCCTATACGGATATATAGGTTTAGCTGATATGTAGGTTTAGCTGATATGTACGTTTAGCCCATACGGATATTTAGGTTTAGTGGATATGTAGGTTTAGCACATACGGATATGTGGATTTAGCCCATACGGATATGTAGGTTTAGCCCATACGGATATGTAGGTTTAGTGGATTTGTAGGTTTAGCCCATACAGATATTTAGGTTTAGCCCATTCGAATCTGTAGGATTAGCCTATACGGATATGTAGGTTTAGCCTATACGGATATGTAGGTTTAGCCTATACTGATATGTAGGTTTAGCCTATACGGATATGTAGGTTTAGCCTATACGGATATGTAGGTTTAGCCTATACGGATATGTAGGTTTAGCCTATACGGATATGTAGGTTTAGCCCATACGGATATGTAGGTTTAGCCCATACAGATATGTAGTTTTAGCGGATATGTAGGTTTAGCCCATACTGATATTTAGGTTTAGCCCATACGAATCTGTTGGTTTAGCCCATACGGATATGTAGGTTTAGCACATACGGATATGTAGGTTTAGCCTATACGGATATGTAGGTTTAGCCTATACTGATATGTAGGTTTAGCCTATACAGATATGTAGGTTTAGCCCATACAAATATGTGGGTTTAGCCCATACAGATATGTGGGATTAGCCCATACGGATATGTGGTTTTAGCCTATTCGGATATTTAGGTTTAGCCTATACGGATATGTTGGTTTAGCCCATACGGATATGTACGTTTAGCCCATACGGATATGTAGGTTTAGCTGATATGTAGGTTTAGCTGATATGTAGGTTTAGCTGATATGTAGGTTTAGCTGATATGTAGGTTTAGCTGATATGTAGGTTTAGCCCATATTGATATGTAGGTTTAGCCCATATTGATATGTAGGTTTAGCGGATATGTAGGTTTAGCCCATACGAATCTGTAGGTTTAGCCCATACGGATCTGTAGGTTTAGCCTATAAGGATATGTAGGTTTATCACATACGGATATGTAGGTTTATCACATTAGGATATGTAGGTTTAGCCTATACGGATATGTAGGTTTAGTGGATTTGTAGGTTTAGCCCATTCAAATCTGTAGGTTTAGCCTATACGGATATGTAGGTTTAGCCTATACGGATATGTAGGTTTAGCCTATACTGATGTAGGTTTAGCCTATACTGATATATAGGTTTAGCCCATACGGATACGTAGGTTTAGCCCATACAGATATGTAGGTTTAGCGGATATGTAGGTTTAGCCCATTCTGATATTTAGGTTTAGCCCATACGAATCTGTTGGTTTAGCCCATACGGATATGTAGGTTTAGCCCTTACGGATATGTAGGTTTAGCCTATACGGATATGTAGGTTTAGCCTATACTGATATGTAGGTTTAGCCTATACGGATATGTAGGTTTAGCCTATACTGATATGTAGGTTTAGCCTATACGGATATGTAGGTTTAGCCCATACAAATATGTGGGTTTAGCCCATACAGATATGTGGGATTAGCCCATACGGATATGTGGTTTTAGCCTATACGGATATGTAGGTTTAGCCTATACGGATATGTAGGTTTAGCCTATACGGATATGTAGGTTTAGCCTATACGGATATGTAGGTTTAGCCTATACGGATATGTAGGTTTAGCCCATACGGATATGTAGGTTTAGCCCATACAGATATGTAGTTTTAGCGGATATGTAGGTTTAGCCCATACTGATATTTAGGTTTAGCCCATACGAATCTGTTGGTTTAGCCCATACGGATATGTAGTTTTAGCCCATACGGATATGTAGGTTTAGCCTATACGCATATGTAGGTTTAGCCTATACTGATATGTAGGTTTAGCCTATACGGATATGTAGGTTTAGCCCATACAAATGTGGGTTTAGCCCATACAGATATGTGGGATTAGCCCATACGGATATGTGGTTTTAGCCTATTCGGATATGTAGGTTTAGCCTATACGGATATGTTGGTTTAGCCCATACGGATATGTACGTTTAGCCCATAAGGATATGTAGGTTTAGCTGATATGTAGGTTTAGCTGATATGTAGGTTTAGCCCATACGGATATGTAGGTTTAGTGGATATGTAGGTTTAGCCTATACGGATATGTAGATCTGGCCTATACAGATATGTAGATCTGGCCTATACGGATATGTAGGTTTGCCTATACGGATATGTAGGTTTAACACATACAGATCTGTGTAGGTTTGCCTATACGGATATGTAGGTTTAACACATACAGATCTGTAGGTTTAGCCTATAAGGATATCTAGGTTTAGCACATACGGATATATAGGTTTAGCACATACGGATATGTAGGTTTAGCCTATACAGATATGTAGGTTTAGTCCATGTGGATATGTAGGATTAGCGGATATGTAGGTTTAGCCCATATGAATCTGTAGGTTTAGTCCATTCAAATCTGTAGGTTTAGCCCATACGGATATGTAGGTTTAGCACATAAGGATATGTAGGTTTGTCACATACGGATATGTAGGTTTAGCCCACACGGATATGTGGGTTTAGCCTATACGGATATATGGGTTTATCCTATACGGATATGTAGGTTTAGCCTATACGGATATGTAGGTTTAGCCTATACGGATATTTGGGTTTAGCCTATACAGATATGTAGGTTTAGCCCATACTGATTTTTAGGTTTAGCCCATTCGAATCTGTAGGTTTAGCACATACGGATATGTAGGTTTATCACATACGGATATTTAGGTTTAGCCTATACGGATATGTAGGTTTAGCCTATTCGGATATGTAGGTTTAGCCTATACGGATATGTTGGTTTAGCCCATACGGATATGTAGGTTTAGCTGATATGGAGGTTTTGCTGATATGTAGGTTTAGCCCATACGGATATGTAGGTTTAGTGGATATGTAGGTTTAGCACATACGGATATGTGGATTTAGCCCATACGGATATATAGGTTTCTCCTATACGGATATGTAGGTTTAGCCTGTACGGATATGTAGGTTTAGTGGATTTGTAGGTTTAGGCCATACAGATATGTAGGTTTAGCCCATTCGAATCTGTAGGTTTAGCCCATTTGAATCTGTAGGTTTAGCCTATACGGATATGTAGGTTTATCACATATTGATATGTAGGTTTATCACATATTGATATGTAGGTTTATCACATACGGATATGTAGGTTTATCACATACGGATATGTAGGTTTATCACATACTGATATGTAGGTTTAGCCTATACGGATATGTTGGTTTAGCCAATACAGATATGTAGGTTTGGCCTATACGGATATGTAGGTTTGGCCTATATGGATATGTAGGTTTAGCCTGTACGGATATGTAGGTTTAGCCTGTACGGATATGTAGGTTTAGCCTGTACGGATATGTAGGTTTAGCCTATACGGATATGTAGGTTTAGCCTATACGGATATGTAGGTTTAGCCCTTACAAATATGTGGGTTTAGCCCATACGGATATGTGGGATTAGCCTATACGGATATATAGGTTTAGCTGATATGTAGGTTTAGCTGATATGTACGTTTAGCCCATACGGATATGTAGGTTTAGTGGATATGTAGGTTTAGCCCATATGGATATGTAGGTTTAGCACATACGGATATATGGATTTAGCCCATACGGATATGTGGATTTAGCCCATACGTATATGTAGGTTTAGCCCATACGGATATGTAGGTTTAGCTGATATGTAGGTTTAGCCCATACGGATATGTAGGTTTAGTGGATATGTAGGTTTGCCTATACGGATATGTAGGTTTAGCCCATACGGATATGTAGGTTTAGCCCATATTGATATGTAGGTTTAGCGGATATGTAGGTTTAGCCCATACGAATCTGTAGGTTTAGCCCATACGGATCTGTAGGTTTAGCCTATAAGGATATCTAGGTTTAGCACATACGGATATGTAGGTTTAGCACATACGGATATGTAGGTTTAGCCTATACGGATATGTAGGTTTAGTCCATATGGATATGTAGGATTAGCGGATATGTATGTTTAGCCCATATGAATCTGTAGGTTTAGTCCATACAAATCTGTAGGTTTATCACATATGGATATGTAGGTTTAGCCCATATGGATATGTGGGTTTAGCCTATACGGATATGTGGGTTTATCCTATACGGATATGTAGGTTTATCCTATACGGATATGTAGGTTTAGCCTATACGGATATGTAGGTTTAGCCTATACGGATATTTGGGTTTAGCCTATACGGATATGTGGGATTAGCCCATACGGATATGTGGTTTTAGCCTATACGGATATGTAGGTTTAGCCTATTCGGATATGTAGGTTTAGCCTATACGGATATGTTGGTTTAGCCCATACGGATATGTACGTTTAGCCCATATGGATATGTAGGTTTAGCTGATATGTAGGTTTAGCTGATATGTAGGTTTTCCTGATATGTAGGTTTAGCCCATACGGATCTGTAGGTTTAGCCTATAAGGATATCTAGGTTTAGCACATACGGATATATAGGTTTAGCACATACGGATATGTAGGTTTAGCCTATACAGATATGTAGGTTTAGTCCATATGGATATGTAGGATTAGCGGATATGTAGGTTTAGTCCATTCAAATCTGTAGGTTTAGCCCATACGGATATGTAGGTTTAGCACATAAGGATATGTAGGTTTGTCACATACGGATATGTAGGTTTAGCCCATACGGATATGTGGGTTTAGCCTATACGGATATATGGGTTTATCCTATACAGATATGTAGGTTTAGCCCATTCGAATCTGTAGGTTTGGCCTATACGGATATGTAGGTTTGGCCTATACGGATATGTAGGTTTGGCCTATACGGATATGTAGGTTTGGCCTGTACGGATATGTAGGTTTAGCCTATACGGATATGTAGGTTTAGCCTATACGGATATGTAGGTTTAGCCTATACGGATATGTAGGTTTAGCCTATACGGATATGTAGGTTTAGCCTATACGGATATGTAGGTTTAGCCCTTACAAATATGTAGGTTTAGCCCATACAGATATGTGGGATTAGCCCATACGGATATGTGGGATTAGCCCATACGGATATGTGGGATTAGCCCATACGGATATGTGGGATTAGCCCATACGGATATGTGGATTTAGCCCATACGGATATGTAGGTTTAGCCCATACGGATATGTAGGTTTAGTGGATTTGTAGGTTTAGCCCATACAGATATTTAGGTTTAGCCCATTCGAATCTGTAGGATTAGCCTATACGGATATGTAGGTTTAGCCTATACGGATATGTAGGTTTAGCCTATACTGATATGTAGGTTTAGCCCATACGGATATGTAGGTTTAGCCTATACGGATATGTAGGTTTAGCCTATACGGATATGTAGGTTTAGCCTATACGGATATGTAGGTTTAGCCTATACGGATATGTAGGTTTAGCCTATACGGATATGTAGGTTTAGCCTATACTGATATGTAGGTTTAGCCCATACGGATATGTAGGTTTAGCCCATACAGATATGTAGTTTTAGCGGATATGTAGGTTTAGCCCATACTGATATTTAGGTTTAGCCCATACGAATCTGTTGGTTTAGCCCATACGGATATGTAGGTTTAGCACATACGGATATGTAGGTTTAGCCTATACGGATATGTAGGTTTAGCCTATACTGATATGTAGGTTTAGCCTATACGGATATGTAGGTTTAGCCCATACAAATATGTGGGTTTAGCCCATACAGATATGTGGGATTAGCCCATACGGATATGTGGTTTTAGCCTATTCGGATATGTAGGTTTAGCCTATACGGATATGTTGGTTTAGCCCATACGGATATGTACGTTTAGCTGATATGTAGGTTTAGCTGATATGTAGGTTTAGCTGATATGTAGGTTTAGCCCATACGGATATGTAGGTTTAGTGGATATGTAGGTTTAGCCTATACGGATATGTAGATCTGGCCTATACAGATATGTAGATCTGGCCTATACGGATATGTAGGTTTGCCTATACGGATATGTAGGTTTAACACATACAGATCTGTAGGTTTAGCCTATAAGGATATCTAGGTTTAGCACATACGGATATATAGGTTTAGCACATACGGATATGTAGGTTTAGCCTATACAGATATGTAGGTTTAGTCCATGTGGATATGTAGGATTAGCGGATATGTAGGTTTAGCCCATATGAATCTGTAGGTTTAGTCCATTCAAATCTGTAGGTTTAGCCCATACGGATATGTAGGTTTAGCACATAAGGATATGTAGGTTTGTCACATACGGATATGTAGGTTTAGCCCACACGGATATGTGGGTTTAGCCTATACGGATATATGGGTTTATCCTATACGGATATGTAGGTTTAGCCTATACGGATATGTAGGTTTAGCCTATACGGATATGTAGGTTTAGCCTATACGGATATTTGGGTTTAGCCTATACAGATATGTAGGTTTAGCCCATACGGATATGTAGGTTTAGTGGATATGTAGGTTTAGCCCATACTGATTTTTAGGTTTAGCCCATTCGAATCTGTAGGTTTAGCACATACGGATATGTAGGTTTATCACATACGGATATTTAGGTTTAGCCTATAGGGGTATGTAGGTTTAGCCTACACAGATATTTAGGTTTAGCCTACACGGATATTTAGGTTTAGCCTATACGGATATGTTGGTTTAGCCCATACGGATATGTAGGTTTAGCCCATACAGATATGTGAGATTAGGCCATACGGATATTTGGTTTTAGCCTATACGGATATGTAGGTTTAGCCTATTCGGATATGTAGGTTTAGCCTATTCGGATATGTTGGTTTAGCCCATACGGATATGTAGGTTTAGCTGATATGGAGGTTTTGCTGATATGTAGGTTTAGCCCATACGGATATGTAGGTTTAGCACATACGGATATGTGGATTTAGCCCATACGGATATGTAGGTTTCTCCTATACGGATATGTAGGTTTAGCCTGTACGGATATGTAGGTTTAGTGGATTTGTAGGTTTAGGCCATACAGATATGTAGGTTTAGCCCATTCGAATATGTAGGTTTAGCCTATACGGATATGTAGGTTTAGCACATACGGATATGTAGGTTTATCACATACTAATATGTAGGTTTAGCCTATACGGATATGTTGGTTTAGCCAATACAGATAAGTAGGTTTGGCCTATACGGATAAGTAGGTTTGGCCTATATGGATATGTAGGTTTAGCCTGTACGGATATGTGGGTTTAGCCTATACGGATATGTAGGTTTAGCCTATACGGATATGTAGGTTTAGCCCTTACAAATATGTGGGTTTAGCCCATACGGATATGTGGGATTAGCCTATACGGATATATAGGTTTAGCTGATATGTAGGTTTAGCTGATATGTACGTTTAGCCCATACGGATATGTAGGTTTAGTGGATATGTAGGTTTAGCCCATACGGATATGTAGGTTTAGCACATACGGATATGTGGATTTAGCCCATACGGATATGTAGGTTTAGCCCATACAAATATGTGGGTTTAGCCCATACAGATATGTGGTTTTAGCCTATACGGATATGTAGGTTTAGCCTATTCGGATATGTAGGTTTAGCCCATACGGATATGTTGGTTTAGCCCATACGGATATGTACGTTTAGCCCATACGGATATGTAGGTTTAGCTGATATGTAGGTTTAGCCCGTACGGATATGTAGGTTTAGTGGATATGTAGGTTTAGCCTATACGGATATGTAGATCTGGCCTATACGGATATGTAGATCTGGCCTATACGGATATGTAGGTTTGCCTATACGGATATGTAGGTTTAGCACATTCGGATATGTAGGTTTAGCCTATATGGATATGTAGGTTTAGCACATTCAAATCTGTAGGTTTAGCCTATACGGATATGTAGGTTTAGCCCATACGGATATGTACGTTTAGCGGATATGTAGGTTTAGCGGATATGTAGGTTTAGCCCATACGGATATGTAGGTTTAGCCCATACAGATATGTAGGTTTAGCGGATTTGTAGGTTTAGCCCATACTGATATTTAGGTTTATCACATACGGATATGTAGGTTTATCACATACTGATATGTAGGTTTAGCCTATACGGATATGTTGGTTTAGCCAATACAGATATATAGGTTTGGCCTATACGGATATGTAGGTTTGGCCTATACGGATATGTAGGTTTAGCCTGTACGGATATGTAGGTTTAGCCTGTACGGATATGTAGGTTTAGCCTATACGGATATGTAGGTTTAGCCCTTACAAATATGTGGGTTTAGCCCATACAGATATGTGGGATTAGCCCATACGGATATGTGGGATTAGCCTATACGGATATATAGGTTTAGCTGATATGTAGGTTTAGCTGATATGTACGTTTAGCCCATACGGATATGTAGGTTTAGTGGATATGTAGGTTTAGCCCATACGGATATGTAGGTTTAGCCTATACGGATATGTAGGTTTAGCCTATATGGATATGTAGGTTTAGCCCATACAGATATGTAGGTTTAGCGGATATGTAGTTTTAGCCCATACTGATATTTAGGTTTAGCCCATACGAATCTGTTGGTTTAGCCCATACGGATATGTAGGTTTAGCACATACGGATATGTAGGTTTATCACATACGGATATGTAGGTTTAGCCTATACGGATATGTAGGTTTAGCCCATACAAATATGTGGGTTTAGCCCATACAGATATGTGGTTTTAGCCCATACGGATATGTAGGTTTAGCCTATTCGGATATGTAGGTTTAGCCTATACGGATATGTAGGTTTAGCTGATATGTAGGTTTAGCTGATATGTAGGTTTAGGTGATATGTAGGTTTAGCTGATATGTAGGTTTAGCCCATACGGATATGTAGGTTTAGTGGATATGTAGGTTTAGCCTATACGGATATGTAGATCTGGCCTATACGGATATGTAGGTTTAGCACATTCGGATATGTAGGTTTCTCACATTCGGATATGTAGGTTTCTCACATACGGATATGTAGGTGTATCACATACGGATATGTAGGTGTAGCCTATACGGATATGTAGGTTTAGCCTATACTGATATGTAGGTTTAGCCTATATGGATATGTAGGTTTAGCCCATACAAATGTGTGGGTTTAGCCCATACAGATATGTAGGTTTAGTGGATATGTAGGTTTAGCCCATACTGATTTTTAGGTTTAGCCCATTCGAATCTGTAGGTTTAGCACATACGGATATTTAGGTTTAGCCTATAGGGGTATGTAGGTTTAGCCTATACGGATATGTAGGTTTAGCCTATACGAATATGTAGGTTTAGCCTATACGAATATGTAGGTTTAGCCTATACGGATATGTAGGTTTAGTCTATATGAATATGTAGGTTTAGCCTATACGGATATGTAGGTTTAGCCCATACAGATATGTGGGTTTAGCCCATACAGATATGTGGGATTAGCCTATACGGATATGTGGTTTTAACCTATACGGAAATGTATGTTTAGCCTATTCGGATATGTAGGTTTAGCCCATACGGATATGTAGGTTTAGCCCATACGGATATGTAGGTTTAGTAGATATGTAGGTTTAGCCCATACTGATTTTTAGGTTTAGCCCATTCGAATCTGTAGGTTTAGCCCATTCGGATATGTAGGTTTATCACATACGGATATTTAGGTTTAGCCTATAGGGGTATGTAGGTTTAGCCTATATGAATATGTAGGTTTAGCCTATACAGATATGTAGGTTTAGCCTATGCCCTATACGGATATGTAGGTTTAGCCCATATCTATATGTGGGTTTAGCCTATACGGATATGTAGGTTTAGCCTATATGGATATGTAGGTTTAGCCCATACGGATATGTAGGTTTTGCGGATATGTAGGTTTAGCCCATACGAATCTTTAGGTGTAGCCCATACGAATCTGTAGGTTTAGCCCATACTGATCTGTAGGTTTAGCCCATACAGATATGTAGGTTTAGCCTATACGGATATGTAGGTTTAGCCTATACGGATATGTAGGTTTAGCCTTTACGGATATGTAGGTTTAGCCTATTCGGATATGTAGGTTTAGCCTATATGGATATGTTGGTTTAGCCCATACGGATATGTAGGTTTAGCCCATACGGATATGTAGGTTTAGCTGATATGTAGGTTCAGCCCATATGGATATGTTGGTTTAGCCCATACAAATATGTGGGTTTAGCCCATACAGATATGTGGGATTAGCCCATACGGATATGTGGTTTTAGCCTATACGGATATGTAGGTTTAGCCCATACGGATATGTAGGTTTAGTGGATATGTAGGTTTAGCCTATACGGATATGTAGGTTTGCCTATACGGATATGTAGGTTTAGCCCATACGGATATGTAGGTTTAGCCCATATTGATATGTAGGTTTAGCGGATATGTAGGTTTAGCCC
Source organism: Thymallus thymallus (assembly GCA_023634145.1). Classification (NCBI taxonomy): domain Eukaryota; kingdom Metazoa; phylum Chordata; class Actinopteri; order Salmoniformes; family Salmonidae; genus Thymallus; species Thymallus thymallus. The sequence goes on from CM042411.1 coordinate 30,712,109, forward strand.
ATACAAATCTGTAGGTTTAGCCCATACGGATCTGTAGGTTTAGCCTATAAGGATATCTAGGTTTAGCACATATGGATATGTAGGTTTAGCACATACGGATATGTAGGTTTAGCCCATACGGATATGTAGGTTTAGCCCATACGGATATGTAGGTTTAGCACATATGGATATGTGGATTTAGCCCATACGGATATGTAGGTTTAGCCTGTACTGATATGTAGGTTTAGCCTATACGGATATGTAGGTTTAGCCCTTACAAATATGTAGGTTTAGCCCATACAGATATGTGGGATTAGCCCATACGGATATGTGGGATTAGCCCATACGGATATGTGGGATTAGCCTATACGGATATATAGGTTTAGCTGATATGTAGGTTTAGCTGATATGTACGTTTAGCCCATACGGATATTTAGGTTTAGTGGATATGTAGGTTTAGCACATACGGATATGTGGATTTAGCCCATACGGATATGTAGGTTTAGCCCATACGGATATGTAGGTTTAGTGGATTTGTAGGTTTAGCCCATACAGATATTTAGGTTTAGCCCATTCGAATCTGTAGGATTAGCCTATACGGATATGTAGGTTTAGCCTATACGGATATGTAGGTTTAGCCTATACTGATATGTAGGTTTAGCCTATACGGATATGTAGGTTTAGCCTATACGGATATGTAGGTTTAGCCTATACGGATATGTAGGTTTAGCCTATACGGATATGTAGGTTTAGCCTATACGGATATGTAGGTTTAGCCCATACGGATATGTAGGTTTAGCCCATACAGATATGTAGTTTTAGCGGATATGTAGGTTTAGCCCATACTGATATTTAGGTTTAGCCCATACGAATCTGTTGGTTTAGCCCATACGGATATGTAGGTATAGCACATACGGATATGTAGGTTTAGCCTATACGGATATGTAGGTTTAGCCTATACTGATATGTAGGTTTAGCCTATACGGATATGTAGGTTTAGCCCATACAAATATGTGGGTTTAGCCCATACAGATATGTGGGATTAGCCCATACGGATATGTGGTTTTAGCCTATTCGGATATGTAGGTTTAGCCTATACGGATATGTTGGTTTAGCCCATACGGATATGTACGTTTAGCCCATACGGATATGTAGGTTTAGCTGATATGTAGGTTTAGCTGATATGTAGGTTTAGCTGATATGTAGTTTTAGCCCATACGGATATGTAGGTTTAGCCCATACGGATATGTAGGTTTAGCGGATATTGATATGTAGGTTTAGCGGATATGTAGGTTTAGCCCATACGAATCTGTAGGTTTAGCCCATACGGATCTGTAGGTTTAGCCTATAAGGATATGTAGGTTTATCACATACGGATATGTAGGTTTATCACATTAGGATATGTAGGTTTAGCCTATACGGATATGTAGGTTTAGTGGATTTGTAGGTTTAGCCCATTCAAATCTGTAGGTTTAGCCTATACGGATATGTAGGTTTAGCCTATACTGATGTAGGTTTAGCCTATACTGATATATAGGTTTAGCCCATACGGATACGTAGGTTTAGCCCATACAGATATGTAGGTTTAGCGGATATGTAGGTTTAGCCCATTCTGATATTTAGGTTTAGCCCATACGAATCTGTTGGTTTAGCCCATACGGATATGTAGGTTTAGCCCTTACGGATATGTAGGTTTAGCCTATACGGATATGTAGGTTTAGCCTATACTGATATGTAGGTTTAGCCTATACGGATATGTAGGTTTAGCCTATACTGATATGTAGGTTTAGCCTATACGGATATGTAGGTTTAGCCCATACAAATATGTGGGTTTAGCCCATACAGATATGTGGGATTAGCCCATACGGATATGTGGTTTTAGCCTATACGGATATGTAGGTTTAGCCTATACGGATATGTAGGTTTAGCCTATACGGATATGTTGGTTTAGCCCATACGGATATGTACGTTTAGCCCATACGGATATGTACGTTTAGCCCATATGGATATGTAGGTTTAGCTGATATGTAGGTTTAGCTGATATGTAGGTTTAGCCCATACGGATATGTAGGTTTAGTGGATATGTAGGTTTAGCCTATACGGATATGTAGATCTGGCCTGTACCGATATGTAGGTTTAACACATACGGATCTGTAGGTTTAGCCTATAAGGATATCTAGGTTTAGCACATACGGATATATAGGTTTAGCACATACGGATATGTAGGTTTAGCCTATACAGATATGTAGGTTTAGTCCATATGGATATGTAGGATTAGCGGATATGTAGGTTTAGTCCATTCAAATCTGTATGTTTAGCCCATACGGATATGTAGGTTTAGCACATAAGGATATGTAGGTTTGTCACATACGGATATGTAGGTTTAGCCCATACGGATATGTGGGTTTAGCCTATACGGATATATGGGTTTATCCTATACAGATATGTAGGTTTAGCCTATACGGATATGTAGGTTTAGCCTATACGGATATGTAGGTTTAGCCTATACGGATATGTAGGTTTAGCCTATACGGATATGTAGGTTTAGCCTATACGGATATGTAGGTTTAGCCTATACGGATATGTAGGTTTAGCCTATACGGATATGTAGGTTTAGCCTATACGGATATGTAGGTTTAGCCTATACGGATATGTAGGTTTAGCCCATACGGATATGTAGGTTTAGCCCATACAGATATGTAGTTTTAGCGGATATGTAGGTTTAGCCCATACTGATATTTAGGTTTAGCCCATACGAATCTGTTGGTTTAGCCCATACGGATATGTAGGTATAGCACATACGGATATGTAGGTTTAGCCTATACGGATATGTAGGTTTAGCCTATACTGATATGTAGGTTTAGCCTATACGGATATGTAGGTTTAGCCCATACAAATATGTGGGTTTAGCCCATACAGATATGTGGGATTAGCCCATACGGATATGTGGTTTTAGCCTATTCGGATATGTAGGTTTAGCCTATACGGATATGTTGGTTTAGCCCATACGGATATGTACGTTTAGCCCATACGGATATGTAGGTTTAGCTGATATGTAGGTTTAGCTGATATGTAGGTTTAGCTGATATGTAGGTTTAGCTGATATGTAGGTTTAGCCCATACGGATATGTAGGTTTAGCCCATACGGATATGTAGGTTTAGCCCATATTGATATGTAGGTTTAGCGGATATGTAGGTTTAGCCCATACGAATCTGTAGGTTTAGCCCATACGGATCTGTAGGTTTAGCCTATAAGGATATGTAGGTTTATCACATACGGATATGTAGGTTTATCACATTAGGATATGTAGGTTTAGCCTATACGGATATGTAGGTTTAGTGGATTTGTAGGTTTAGCCCATTCAAATCTGTAGGTTTAGCCTATACGGATATGTAGGTTTAGCCTATACGGATATGTAGGTTTAGCCTATACTGATGTAGGTTTAGCCTATACTGATATATAGGTTTAGCCCATACGGATACGTAGGTTTAGCCCATACAGATATGTAGGTTTAGCGGATATGTAGGTTTAGCCCATTCTGATATTTAGGTTTAGCCCATACGAATCTGTTGGTTTAGCCCATACGGATATGTAGGTTTAGCCCTTACGGATATGTAGGTTTAGCCTATACGGATATGTAGGTTTAGCCTATACTGATATGTAGGTTTAGCCTATACGGATATGTAGGTTTAGCCTATACTGATATGTAGGTTTAGCCTATACGGATATGTAGGTTTAGCCCATACAAATATGTGGGTTTAGCCCATACAGATATGTGGGATTAGCCCATACGGATATGTGGTTTTAGCCTATACGGATATGTAGGTTTAGCCTATACGGATATGTAGGTTTAGCCTATACGGATATGTTGGTTTAGCCCATACGGATATGTACGTTTAGCCCATACGGATATGTACGTTTAGCCCATATGGATATGTAGGTTTAGCTGATATGTAGGTTTAGCTGATATGTAGGTTTAGCCCATACGGATATGTAGGTTTAGTGGATATGTAGGTTTAGCCTATACGGATATGTAGATCTTGCCTGTACGGATATGTAGGTTTAACACATACGGATCTGTAGGTTTAGCCTATAAGGATATCTAGGTTTAGCACATACGGATATATAGGTTTAGCACATACGGATATGTAGGTTTAGCCTATACAGATATGTAGGTTTAGTCCATATGGATATGTAGGATTAGCGGATATGTAGGTTTAGTCCATTCAAATCTGTAGGTTTAGCCCATACGGATATGTAGGTTTAGCACATAAGGATATGTAGGTTTGTCACATACGGATATGTAGGTTTAGCCCATACGGATATGTGGGTTTAGCCTATACGGATATATGGGTTTATCCTATACAGATATGTAGGTTTAGCCTATACGGATATTTAGGTTTAGCCCATAAGAATCTGTTGTTTTAGCCCATACGGATATGTAGGTTTAGCCTGTACTGATATGTAGGTTTAGCCTATACGGATATGTAGGTTTAGCCCTTACAAATATGTAGGTTTAGCCCATACGGATATGTGGGATTAGCCCATACGGATATGTGGGATTAGCCCATACGGATATGTGGGATTAGCCCATACGGATATGTGGGATTAGCCTATACGGATATATAGGTTTAGCTGATATGTAGGTTTAGCTGATATGTACGTTTAGCCCATACGGATATTTAGGTTTAGTGGATATGTAGGTTTAGCACATACGGATATGTGGATTTAGCCCATACGGATATGTAGGTTTAGCCCATACGGATTTGTAGTTTCAGTGGATTTGTAGGTTTAGCCCATACAGATATTTAGGTTTAGCCCATTCGAATCTGTAGGTTTAGCCTATACTGATATGTAGGTTTAGCCTATACGGATATGTAGGTTTAGCCTATACGGATATGTAGGTTTAGCCTATACGGATATGTAGGTTTAGCCTATACGGATATGTAGGTTTAGCCTATACGGATATGTAGGTTTAGCCTATACTGATATGTAGGTTTAGCCCATACGGATATGTAGGTTTAGCCCATACAGATATGTAGTTTTAGCGGATATGTAGGTTTAGCCCATACTGATATTTAGGTTTAGCCCATACGAATCTGTTGGTTTAGCCCATACGGATATGTAGTTTTAGCCCATACGGATATATAGGTTTAGCCTATACGCATATGTAGGTTTAGCCTATACTGATATGTAGGTTTAGCCTATACGGATATGTAGGTTTAGCCCATACAAATGTGGGTTTAGCCCATACAGATATGTGGGATTAGCCCATACGGATATGTGGTTTTAGCCTATTCGGATATGTAGGTTTAGCCTATACGGATATGTTGGTTTAGCCCATACGGATATGTACGTTTAGCCCATACGGATATGTAGGTTTAGCTGATATGTAGGTTTAGCTGATATGTAGGTTTAGCCCATACGGATATGTAGGTTTAGTGGATATGTAGGTTTAGCCTATACGGATATGTAGATCTGGCCTATACAGATATGTAGATCTGGCCTATACGGATATGTAGGTTTGCCTATACGGATATGTAGGTTTAACACATACAGATCTGTAGGTTTAGCCTATAAGGATATCTAGGTTTAGCACATACGGATATATAGGTTTAGCACATACGGATATGTAGGTTTAGCCTATACAGATATGTAGGTTTAGTCCATGTGGATATGTAGGATTAGCGGATATGTAGGTTTAGCCCATATGAATCTGTAGGTTTAGTCCATTCAAATCTGTAGGTTTAGCCCATACGGATATGTAGGTTTAGCACATAAGGATATGTAGGTTTGTCACATACGGATATGTAGGTTTAGCCCACACGGATATGTGGGTTTAGCCTATACGGATATATGGGTTTATCCTATACGGATATGTAGGTTTAGCCTATACGGATATGTAGGTTTAGCCTATACGGATATTTGGGTTTAGCCTATACAGATATGTAGGTTTAGCCCATACTGATTTTTAGGTTTAGCCCATTCGAATCTGTAGGTTTAGCACATACGGATATGTAGGTTTATCACATACGGATATTTAGGTTTAGCCTATAGGGGTATGTAGGTTTAGCCTACACGGATATTTAGGTTTAGCCTATACGGATATGTTGGTTTAGCCCATACGGATATGTAGGTTTAGCCCATACAAATATGTGGGTTTAGCCCATACAGATATGTGAGATTAGCCCATACAGATATGTGGTTTTAGCCTATACGGATATGTAGGTTTAGCCTATTCGGATATGTAGGTTTAGCCTATACGGATATGTTGGTTTAGCCCATACGGATATGTTGGTTTAGCCCATACGGATATGTAGGTTTAGCTGATATGGAGGTTTTGCTGATATGTAGGTTTAGCCCATACGGATATGTAGGTTTAGTGGATATGTAGGTTTAGCACATACGGATATGTGGATTTAGCCCATACGGATATATAGGTTTCTCCTATACGGATATGTAGTTTTAGCCTGTACGGATATGTAGGTTTAGTGGATTTGTAGGTTTAGCCCATACAGATATGTAGGTTTAGCCCATTCGAATCTGTAGGTTTAGCCCATTCGAATCTGTAGGTTTAGCCTATACGGATATGTAGGTTTATCACATACGGATATGTAGGTTTATCACATACGGATATGTAGGTTTATCACATACGGATATGTAGGTTTATCACATACTGATATGTAGGTTTAGCCTATACGGATATGTTGGTTTAGCCAATACAGATATGTAGGTTTGGCCTATACGGATATGTAGGTTTGGCCTATATGGATATGTAGGTTTAGCCTGTACGGATATGTAGGTTTAGCCTGTACGGATATGTAGGTTTAGCCTATACGGATATGTAGGTTTAGCCTATACGGATATGTAGGTTTAGCCCTTACAAATATGTGGGTTTAGCCCATACGGATATGTGGGATTAGCCTATACGGATATATAGGTTTAGCTGATATGTAGGTTTAGCTGATATGTACGTTTAGCCCATACGGATATGTAGGTTTAGTGGATATGTAGGTTTAGCCCATACGGATATGTAGGTTTAGCACATACGGATATGTGGATTTAGCCCATACGGATATGTGGATTTAGCCCATACGTATATGTAGGTTTAGCCCATACGGATATGTAGGTTTAGCTGATATGTAGGTTTAGCCCATACGGATATGTAGGTTTAGTGGATATGTAGGTTTAGCCTATACGGATATGTAGGTTTGCCTATACGGATATGTAGGTTTAGCCCATACGGATATGTAGGTTTAGCCCATATTGATATGTAGGTTTAGCGGATATGTAGGTTTAGCCCATACGGATCTGTAGGTTTAGCCTATAAGGATATCTAGGTTTAGCACATACGGATATGTAGGTTTAGCACATACGGATATGTAGGTTTAGCCTATACGGATATGTAGGTTTAGTCCATATGGATATGTAGGATTAGCGGATATGTATGTTTAGCCCATATGAATCTGTAGGTTTAGTCCATACAAATCTGTAGGTTTATCACATATGGATATGTAGGTTTAGCCCATATGGATATGTGGGTTTAGCCTATACGGATATGTGGGTTTATCCTATACGGATATGTAGGTTTATCCTATACGGATATGTAGGTTTAGCCTATACGGATATTTGGGTTTAGCCTATACAGATATGTGGGATTAGCCCATACGGATATGTGGTTTTAGCCTATACGGATATGTAGGTTTAGCCTATTCGGATATGTAGGTTTAGCCTATACGGATATGTTGGTTTAGCCCATACGGATATGTACGTTTAGCCCATATGGATATGTACGTTTAGCCCATATGGATATGTAGGTTTAGCTGATATGTAGGTTTAGCTGATATGTAGGTTTAGCTGATATGTAGGTTTAGCTGATATGTAGTTTTAGCCCATACGGATATGTAGGTTTAGTGGATATGTAGGTTTAGCCTATACGGATATGTAGATCTGGCCTATACGGATATGTAGGTTTAACATATACGGATCTGTAGGTTTAGCCTATACTGATATGTAGGTTTAGCCCATACGGATATGTAGGTTTAGCCCATACAGATATGTAGTTTTAGCGGATATGTAGGTTTAGCCCATACTGATATTTAGGTTTAGCCCATACGAATCTGTTGGTTTAGCCCATACGGATATGTAGGTTTAGCACATACGGATATGTAGGTTTAGCCTATACGGATATGTAGGTTTAGCCTATACTGATATGTAGGTTTAGCCTATACGGATATGTAGGTTTAGCCCATACAAATATGTGGGTTTAGCCCATACAGATATGTGGGATTAGCCCATACGGATATGTGGTTTTAGCCTATTCGGATATGTAGGTTTAGCCTATACGGATATGTTGGTTTAGCCCATACGGATATGTACGTTTAGCTGATATGTAGGTTTAGCTGATATGTAGGTTTAGCCCATACGGATATGTAGGTTTAGTGGATATGTAGGTTTAGCCTATACGGATATGTAGATCTGGCCTATACAGATATGTAGATCTGGCCTATACGGATATGTAGGTTTGCCTATACGGATATGTAGGTTTAACACATACAGATCTGTAGGTTTAGCCTATAAGGATATCTAGGTTTAGCACATACGGATATATAGGTTTAGCACATACGGATATGTAGGTTTAGCCTATACAGATATGTAGGTTTAGTCCATGTGGATATGTAGGTTTAGCGGATATGTAGGTTTAGCCCATATGAATCTGTAGGTTTAGCCCATACGGATATGTAGGTTTAGCACATAAGGATATGTAGGTTTGTCACATACGGATATGTAGGTTTAGCCCACACGGATATGTGGGTTTAGGCTATACGGATATATGGGTTTATCCTATACGGATATGTAGGTTTAGCCTATACGGATATGTAGGTTTAGCCTATACGGATATTTGGGTTTAGCCTATACAGATATGTAGGTTTAGCCCATACGGATATGTAGGTTTAGTGGATATGTAGGTTTAGCCCATACTGATTTTTAGGTTTAGCCCATTCGAATCTGTAGGTTTAGCACATACGGATATGTAGGTTTATCACATACGGATATTTAGGTTTAGCCTATAGGGGTATGTAGGTTTAGCCTATACGGATATGTAGGTTTAGCCTATACGAATATGTAGGTTTAGCCTATACGAATATGTAGGTTTAGCCTATAAGGATATGTAGGTTTAGTCTATATGAATATGTAGGTTTAGCCTATACGGATATGTAGGTTTAGCCCATACAGATATGTGGGTTTAGCCCATACAGATATGTGGGATTAGCCTATACGGATATGTGGTTTTAACCTATACGGAAATGTATGTTTAGCCTATTCGGATATGTAGGTTTAGCCCATACGGATATGTAGGTTTAGCCCATACGGATATGTAGGTTTAGTAGATATGTAGGTTTAGCCCATACTGATTTTTAGGTTTAGCCCATTCGAATCTGTAGGTTTAGCCCATTCGGATATGTAGGTTTATCACATACGGATATTTAGGTTTAGCCTATAGGGGTATGTAGGTTTAGCCTATATGAATATGTAGGTTTAGCCTATACAGATATGTAGGTTTAGCCTATGCCCTATACGGATATGTAGGTTTAGCCCATATCTATATGTGGGTTTAGCCTATACGGATATGTAGGTTTAGCCTATACGGATATGTAGGTTTTGCCCATACGGATATGTAGGTTTTGCGGATATGTAGGTTTAGCCCATACGAATCTTTAGGTGTAGCCCATACGAATCTGTAGGTTTAGCCCATACTGATCTGTAGGTTTAGCCCATACAGATATGTAGGTTTAGCCTATACGGATATGTAGGTTTAGCCTATACGGATATGTAGGTTTAGCCTTTACGGATATGTAGGTTTAGCCTATTCGGATATGTAGGTTTAGCCTATATGGATATGTTGGTTTAGCCCATACGGATATGTAGGTTTAGCCCATACGGATATGTAGGTTTAGCTGATATGTAGGTTCAGCCCATATGGATATGTTGGTTTAGCCCATACAAATATGTGGGTTTAGCCCATACAGATATGTGGGATTAGCCCATACGGATATGTGGTTTTAGCCTATACGGATATGTAGGTTTAGCCCATACGGATATGTAGGTTTAGTGGATATGTAGGTTTAGCCTATACTGATATGTAGGTTTGCCTATACGGATATGTAGGTTTAGCCCATACGGATATGTAGGTTTAGCCCATATTGATATGTAGGTTTAGCGGATATGTAGGTTTAGCCCATACAAATCTGTAGGTTTAGCCCATACGGATCTGTAGGTTTAGCCTATAAGGATATCTAGGTTTAGCACATATGGATATGTAGGTTTAGCACATACGGATATGTAGGTTTAGCCCATACGGATATGTAGGTTTAGCCCATACGGATATGTAGGTTTAGCACATATGGATATGTGGATTTAGCCCATACGGATATGTAGGTTTAGCCTGTACTGATATGTAGGTTTAGCCTATACGGATATGTAGGTTTAGCCTGTACTGATATGTGGATTTAGCCCATTCGAATCTGTAGGATTAGCCTATACGGATATGTAGGTTTAGCCTATACGGATATGTAGGTTTAGCCTATACTGATATGTAGGTTTAGCCTATACGGATATGTAGGTTTAGCCTATACGGATATGTAGGTTTAGCCTATACGGATATGTAGGTTTAGCCTATACGGATATGTAGGTTTAGCCTATACGGATATGTAGGTTTAGCCTATACGGATATGTAGGTTTAGCCTATACGGATATGTAGGTTTAGCCTATACGGATATGTTGGTTTAGCCCATACGGATATGTACGTTTAGCCCATACGGATATGTAGGTTTAGCTGATATGTAGGTTTAGCTGATATGTAGGTTTAGCTGATATGTAGGTTTAGCCCATACGGATATGTAGGTTTAGCCCATACGGATATGTAGGTTTAGCGGATATTGATATGTAGGTTTAGCGGATATGTAGGTTTAGCCCATACGAATCTGTAGGTTTAGCCCATACGGATCTGTAGGTTTAGCCTATAAGGATATGTAGGTTTATCACATACGGATATGTAGGTTTATCACATTAGGATATGTAGGTTTAGCCTATACGGATATGTAGGTTTAGTGGATTTGTAGGTTTAGCCCATTCAAATCTGTAGGTTTAGCCTATACGGATATGTAGGTTTAGCCTATACTGATGTAGGTTTAGCCTATACTGATATATAGGTTTAGCCCATACGGATACGTAGGTTTAGCCCATACAGATATGTAGGTTTAGCGGATATGTAGGTTTAGCCCATTCTGATATTTAGGTTTAGCCCATACGAATCTGTTGGTTTAGCCCATACGGATATGTAGGTTTAGCCCTTACGGATATGTAGGTTTAGCCTATACGGATATGTAGGTTTAGCCTATACTGATATGTAGGTTTAGCCTATACGGATATGTAGGTTTAGCCTATACTGATATGTAGGTTTAGCCTATACGGATATGTAGGTTTAGCCCATACAAATATGTGGGTTTAGCCCATACAGATATGTGGGATTAGCCCATACGGATATGTGGTTTTAGCCTATACGGATATGTAGGTTTAGCCTATACGGATATGTAGGTTTAGCCTATACGGATATGTTGGTTTAGCCCATACGGATATGTACGTTTAGCCCATACGGATATGTACGTTTAGCCCATATGGATATGTAGGTTTAGCTGATATGTAGGTTTAGCTGATATGTAGGTTTAGCCCATACGGATATGTAGGTTTAGTGGATATGTAGGTTTAGCCTATACGGATATGTAGATCTGGCCTGTACGGATATGTAGGTTTAACACATACGGATATGTAGGTTTAGCCTATACAGATATGTAGGTTTAGTCCATATGGATATGTAGGATTAGCGGATATGTAGGTTTAGTCCATTCAAATCTGTAGGTTTAGCCCATACGGATATGTAGGTTTAGCACATAAGGATATGTAGGTTTGTCACATACGGATATGTAGGTTTAGCCCATACGGATATGTGGGTTTAGCCTATACGGATATATGGGTTTATCCTATACAGATATGTAGGTTTAGCCTATACGGATATTTAGGTTTAGCCCATAAGAATCTGTTGTTTTAGCCCATACGGATATGTAGGTTTAGCCTGTACTGATATGTAGGTTTAGCCTATACGGATATGTAGGTTTAGCCCTTACAAATATGTAGGTTTAGCCCATACGGATATGTGGGATTAGCCCATACGGATATGTGGGATTAGCCCATACGGATATGTGGGATTAGCCTATACGGATATATAGGTTTAGCTGATATGTAGGTTTAGCTGATATGTACGTTTAGCCCATACGGATATTTAGGTTTAGTGGATATGTAGGTTTAGCACATACGGATATGTGGATTTAGCCCATACGGATATGTAGGTTTAGCCCATACGGATATGTAGTTTCAGTGGATTTGTAGGTTTAGCCCATACAGATATTTAGGTTTAGCCCATTCGAATCTGTAGGTTTAGCCTATACTGATATGTAGGTTTAGCCTATACGGATATGTAGGTTTAGCCTATACGGATATGTAGGTTTAGCCTATACGGATATGTAGGTTTAGCCTATACGGATATGTAGGTTTAGCCTATACGGATATGTAGGTTTAGCCTATACTGATATGTAGGTTTAGCCCATACGGATATGTAGGTTTAGCCCATACAGATATGTAGTTTTAGCGGATATGTAGGTTTAGCCCATACTGATATTTAGGTTTAGCCCATACGAATCTGTTGGTTTAGCCCATACGGATATGTAGTTTTAGCCCATACGGATATGTAGGTTTAGCCTATACACATATGTAGGTTTAGCCTATACTGATATGTAGGTTTAGCCTATACGGATATGTAGGTTTAGCCCATACAAATGTGGGTTTAGCCCATACAGATATGTGGGATTAGCCCATACGGATATGTGGTTTTAGCCTATTCGGATATGTAGGTTTAGCCTATACGGATATGTTGGTTTAGCCCATACGGATATGTACGTTTAGCCCATACGGATATGTAGGTTTAGCTGATATGTAGGTTTAGCTGATATGTAGGTTTAGCTGATATGTAGGTTTAGCTGATATGTAGGTTTAGCCCATACGGATATGTAGGTTTAGTGGATATGTAGGTTTAGCCTATACGGATATGTAGATCTGGCCTATACGGATATGTAGATCTGGCCTATACGGATATGTAGGTTTGCCTATACGGATATGTAGGTTTAACACATACAGATCTGTAGGTTTAGCCTATAAGGATATCTAGGTTTAGCACATACGGATATGTAGGTTTAGCCTATACAGATATGTAGGTTTAGTCCATGTGGATATGTAGGATTAGCGGATATGTAGGTTTAGCCCATATGAATCTGTAGGTTTAGTCCATTCAAATCTGTAGGTTTAGCCCATACGGATATTTAGGTTTAGCACATAAGGATATGTAGGTTTGTCACATACGGATATGTAGGTTTAGCCCACACGGATATGTGGGTTTAGCCTATACGGATATATGGGTTTATCCTATACGGATATGTAGGTTTAGCCTATACGGATATGTAGGTTTAGCCTATACGGATATTTGGGTTTAGCCTATACAGATATGTAGGTTTAGCCCATACTGATTTTTAGGTTTAGCCCATTCGAATCTGTAGGTTTAGCACATACGGATATGTAGGTTTATCACATACGGATATTTAGGTTTAGCCTATAGGGGTATGTAGGTTTAGCCTACACGGATATTTAGGTTTAGCCTATACGGATATGTTGGTTTAGCCCATACGGATATGTAGGTTTAGCCCATACAAATATGTGGGTTTAGCCCATACAGATATGTGAGATTAGCCCATACAGATATGTGGTTTTAGCCTATACGGATATGTAGGTTTAGCCTATTCGGATATGTAGGTTTAGCCTATACGGATATGTTGGTTTAGCCCATACGGATATGTTGGTTTAGCCCATACGGATATGTAGGTTTAGCTGATATGGAGGTTTTGCTGATATGTAGGTTTAGCCCATACGGATATGTAGGTTTAGTGGATATGTAGGTTTAGCACATACGGATATGTGGATTTAGCCCATACGGATATATAGGTTTCTCCTATACGGATATGTAGTTTTAGCCTGTACGGATATGTAGGTTTAGTGGATTTGTAGGTTTAGGCCATACAGATATGTAGGTTTAGCCCATTCGAATCTGTAGGTTTAGCCCATTCGAATCTGTAGGTTTAGCCTATACGGATATGTAGGTTTATCACATACGGATATGTAGGTTTATCACATACGGATATGTAGGTTTATCACATACGGATATGTAGGTTTATCACATACTGATATGTAGGTTTAGCCTATACGGATATGTTGGTTTAGCCAATACAGATATGTAGGTTTAGCCCATACGGATATGTAGGTTTAGTGGATATGTAGGTTTAGCCTATACGGATATGTAGGTTTGCCTATACGGATATGTAGGTTTAGCCCATACGGATATGTAGGTTTAGCCCATATTGATATGTAGGTTTAGCGGATATGTAGGTTTAGCCCATACGAATCTGTAGGTTTAGCCCATACGGATCTGTAGGTTTAGCCTATAAGGATATCTAGGTTTAGCACATACGGATATGTAGGTTTAGCACATACGGATATGTAGGTTTAGCCTATACGGATATGTAGGTTTAGTCCATATGGATATGTAGGATTAGCGGATATGTATGTTTAGCCCATATGAATCTGTAGGTTTAGTCCATACAAATCTGTAGGTTTATCACATATGGATATGTAGGTTTAGCCCATATGGATATGTGGGTTTAGCCTATACGGATATGTGGGTTTATCCTATACGGATATGTAGGTTTATCCTATACGGATATGTAGGTTTAGCCTATACGGATATTTGGGTTTAGCCTATACAGATATGTGGGATTAGCCCATACGGATATGTGGTTTTAGCCTATACGGATATGTAGGTTTAGCCTATTCGGATATGTAGGTTTAGCCTATACGGATATGTTGGTTTAGCCCATACGGATATGTACGTTTAGCCCATATGGATATGTAGGTTTAGCTGATATGTAGGTTTAGCTGATATGTAGGTTTAGCTGATATGTAGGTTTAGCTGATATGTAGTTTTAGCCCATACGGATATGTAGGTTTAGTGGATATGTAGGTTTAGCCTATACGGATATGTAGATCTGGCCTATACGGATATGTAGGTTTAACATATACGGATCTGTAGGTTTAGCCTATACTGATATGTAGGTTTAGCCCATACGGATATGTAGGTTTAGCCCATACAGATATGTAGTTTTAGCGGATATGTAGGTTTAGCCCATACTGATATTTAGGTTTAGCCCATACGAATCTGTTGGTTTAGCCCATACGGATATGTAGGTTTAGCACATACGGATATGTAGGTTTAGCCTATACGGATATGTAGGTTTAGCCTATACTGATATGTAGGTTTAGCCTATACGGATATGTAGGTTTAGCCCATACAAATATGTGGGTTTAGCCCATACAGATATGTGGGATTAGCCCATACGGATATGTGGTTTTAGCCTATTCGGATATGTAGGTTTAGCCTATACGGATATGTTGGTTTAGCCCATACGGATATGTACGTTTAGCTGATATGTAGGTTTAGCTGATATGTAGGTTTAGCCCATACGGATATGTAGGTTTAGTGGATATGTAGGTTTAGCCTATACGGATATGTAGATCTGGCCTATACAGATATGTAGATCTGGCCTATACGGATATGTAGGTTTGCCTATACGGATATGTAGGTTTAACACATACAGATCTGTAGGTTTAGCCTATAAGGATATCTAGGTTTAGCACATACGGATATATAGGTTTAGCACATACGGATATGTAGGTTTAGCCTATACAGATATGTAGGTTTAGTCCATGTGGATATGTAGGATTAGCGGATATGTAGGTTTAGCCCATATGAATCTGTAGGTTTAGTCCATTCAAATCTGTAGGTTTGTCACATACGGATATGTAGGTTTAGCCTATACGGATATATGGGTTTATCCTATACGGATATGTAGGTTTAGCCTATACGGATATGTAGGTTTAGCCTATACGGATATTTGGGTTTAGCCTATACGGATATTTGGGTTTAGCCTATACAGATATGTAGGTTTAGCCCATACGGATATGTAGGTTTAGTGGATATGTAGGTTTAGCCCATACTGATTTTTAGGTTTAGCCCATTCGAATCTGTAGGTTTAGCACATACGGATATGTAGGTTTATCACATACGGATATTTAGGTTTAGCCTATAGGGGTATGTAGGTTTAGCCTACACAGATATTTAGGTTTAGCCTACACGGATATTTAGGTTTAGCCTATACGGATATGTTGGTTTAGCCCATACGGATATGTAGGTTTAGCCCATACAAATATGTGGGTTTAGCCCATACAGATATGTGAGATTAGGCCATACGGATATTTGGTTTTAGCCTATACGGATATGTAGGTTTAGCCTATTCGGATATGTAGGTTTAGCCTATTCGGATATGTTGGTTTAGCCCATACGGATATGTAGGTTTAGCTGATATGGAGGTTTTGCTGATATGTAGGTTTAGCCCATACGGATATGTAGGTTTAGCACATACGGATATGTGGATTTAGCCCATACGGATATGTAGGTTTCTCCTATACGGATATGTAGGTTTAGCCTGTACGGATATGTAGGTTTAGTGGATTTGTAGGTTTAGGCCATACAGATATGTAGGTTTAGCCCATTCGAATCTGTAGGTTTAGCCTATACGGATATGTAGGTTTAGCACATACGGATATGTAGGTTTATCACATACTGATATGTAGGTTTAGCCTATACGGATATGTTGGTTTAGCCAATACAGATAAGTAGGTTTGGCCTATACGGATAAGTAGGTTTGGCCTATATGGATATGTAGGTTTAGCCTGTACGGATATGTAGGTTTAGCCTATACGGATATGTAGGTTTAGCCTATACGGATATGTAGGTTTAGCCCTTACAAATATGTGGGTTTAGCCCATACGGATATGTGGGATTAGCCTATACGGATATATAGGTTTAGCTGATATGTAGGTTTAGCTGATATGTACGTTTAGCCCATACGGATATGTAGGTTTAGTGGATATGTAGGTTTAGCCCATACGGATATGTAGGTTTAGCACATACGGATATGTGGATTTAGCCCATACGGATATGTAGGTTTAGCCCATACAAATATGTGGGTTTAGCCCATACAGATATGTGGTTTTAGCCTATACGGATATGTAGGTTTAGCCTATTCGGATATGTAGGTTTAGCCCATACGGATATGTTGGTTTAGCCCATACGGATATGTACGTTTACCCCATACGGATATGTAGGTTTAGCTGATATGTAGGTTTAGCCCGTACGGATATGTAGGTTTAGTGGATATGTAGGTTTAGCCTATACGGATATGTAGATCTGGCCTATACGGATATGTAGATCTGGCCTATACGGATATGTAGGTTTGCCTATACGGATATGTAGGTTTAGCACATTCGGATATGTAGGTTTAGCCTATACGGATATGTAGGTTTAGCACATTCGAATCTGTAGGTTTAGCCTATACGGATATGTAGGTTTAGCCCATACGGATATGTACGTTTAGCGGATATGTAGGTTTAGCGGATATGTAGGTTTAGCCCATACGGATATGTAGGTTTAGCCCATACAGATATGTAGGTTTAGCGGATTTGTAGGTTTAGCCCATACTGATATTTAGGTTTATCACATACGGATATGTAGGTTTATCACATACTGATATGTAGGTTTAGCCTATACGGATATGTTGGTTTAGCCAATACAGATATATAGGTTTGGCCTATACGGATATGTAGGTTTGGCCTATACGGATATGTAGGTTTAGCCTGTACGGATATGTAGGTTTAGCCTATACTGATATGTAGGTTTAGCCTATACGGATATGTAGGTTTAGCCCTTACAAATATGTGGGTTTAGCCCATACAGATATGTGGGATTAGCCCATACGGATATGTGGGATTAGCCTATACGGATATATAGGTTTAGCTGATATGTAGGTTTAGCTGATATGTACGTTTAGCCCATACGGATATGTAGGTTTAGTGGATATGTAGGTTTAGCCCATACGGATATGTAGGTTTAGCCTATACGGATATGTAGGTTTAGCCTATATGGATATGTAGGTTTAGCCCATACAGATATGTAGGTTTAGCGGATATGTAGTTTTAGCCCATACTGATATTTAGGTTTAGCCCATACGAATCTGTTGGTTTAGCCCATACGGATATGTAGGTTTAGCACATACGGATATGTAGGTTTATCACATACGGATATGTAGGTTTAGCCTATACGGATATGTAGGTTTAGCCCATACAAATATGTGGGTTTAGCCCATACAGATATGTGGTTTTAGCCCATACGGATATGTAGGTTTAGCCTATTCGGATATGTAGGTTTAGCCTATACGGATATGTAGGTTTAGCTGATATGTAGGTTTAGCTGATATGTAGGTTTAGGTGATATGTAGGTTTAGCTGATATGTAGGTTTAGGTGATATGTAGGTTTAGCTGATATGTAGGTTTAGCCCATACGGATATGTAGGTTTAGTGGATATGTAGGTTTAGCCTATACGGATATGTAGATCTGGCCTATACGGATATGTAGGTTTAGCACATTCGGATATGTAGGTTTCTCACATTCGGATATGTAGGTTTCTCACATACGGATATGTAGGTGTATCACATACGGATATGTAGGTGTAGCCTATACGGATATGTAGGTTTAGCCTATACTGATATGTAGGTTTAGCCTATATGGATATGTAGGTTTAGCCCATACAAATATGTGGGTTTAGCCCATACAGATATGTAGGTTTAGTGGATATGTAGGTTTAGCCCATACTGATTTTTAGGTTTAGCCCATTCGAATCTGTAGGTTTAGCACATACGGATATGTAGGTTTATCACATACGGATATTTAGGTTTAGCCTATAGGGGTATGTAGGTTTAGCCTATACGGATATGTAGGTTTAGCCTATACGGATATGTAGGTTTAGCCTATACGAATATGTAGGTTTAGCCTATACGAATATGTAGGTTTAGCCTATACGGATATGTAGGTTTAGTCTATATGGATATGTAGGTTTAGCCTATACGGATATGTAGGTTTAGCCCATACAGATATGTGGGTTTAGCCCATACAGATATGTGGGATTAGCCTATACGGATATGTGGTTTTAACCTATACGGAAATGTATGTTTAGCCTATTCGGATATGTAGGTTTAGCCCATACGGATATGTAGGTTTAGCCCATACGGATATGTAGGTTTAGTAGATATGTAGGTTTAGCCCATACTGATTTTTAGGTTTAGCCCATTCGGATATGTAGGTTTATCACATACGGATATTTAGGTTTAGCCTATAGGGGTATGTAGGTTTAGCCTATATGAATATGTAGGTTTAGCCTATACAGATATGTAGGTTTAGCCTATGCCCTATACGGATATGTAGGTTTAGCCCATATCTATATGTGGGTTTAGCCTATTCGGATATGTAGGTTTAGCCTATACGGATATGTTCGTTTAGCCCATACGGATATGTACGTTTAGCCCATACGGATATGTAGGTTTAGCCCATACTGATATGTAGGTTTAGCTGATATGTAGGTTTAGCTGATATGTAGGTTTAGCCCATACGGATATGTAGGTTTAGCCCATACGGATATGTAGGTTTAGCCCATATTGATATGTAGGTTTAGCGGATATGTAGGTTTAGCCCATACGAATCTGTAGGTTTAGCCCATACGGATCTGTAGGTTTAGCCTATAAGGATATGTAGGTTTGTCACATACGGATATGTAGGTTTATCACATTAGGATATGTAGGTTTAGCCTATACGGATATGTAGGTTTAGTGGATTTGTAGATTTAGCCCATTCAAATCTGTAGGTTTAGCCTATACGGATATGTAGGTTTAGCCTATACGGATATGTAGGTTTAGCCTATACGGATATGTAGGTTTAGCCTATACTGATGTAGGTTTAGCCTATACTGATATATAGGTTTAGCCCATACGGATACGTAGGTTTAGCCCATACAGATATGTAGGTTTAGCGGATATGTAGGTTTAGCCCATTCTGATATTTAGGTTTAGCCCATACGAATCTGTTGGTTTAGCCCATACGGATATGTAGGTTTAGCCCTTACGGATATGTAGGTTTAGCCTATACGGATATGTAGGTTTAGCCTATACTGATATGTAGGTTTAGCCTATACGGATATGTAGGTTTAGCCTATACTGATATGTAGGTTTAGCCTATACGGATATGTAGGTTTAGCCCATACAAATATGTGGGTTTAGCCCATACAGATATGTGGGATTAGCCCATACGGATATGTGGTTTTAGCCTATACGGATATGTAGGTTTAGCCTATACGGATATGTAGGTTTAGCCTATACGGATATGTTGGTTTAGCCCATACGGATATGTACGTTTAGCCCATACGGATATGTACGTTTAGCCCATATGGATATGTAGGTTTAGCTGATATGTAGGTTTAGCTGATATGTAGGTTTAGCCCATACGGATATGTAGGTTTAGTGGATATGTAGGTTTAGCCTATACGGATATGTAGATCTGGCCTGTACGGATATGTAGGTTTAACACATACGGATCTGTAGGTTTAGCCTATAAGGATATCTAGGTTTAGCACATACGGATATATAGGTTTAGCACATACGGATATGTAGGTTTAGCCTATACAGATATGTAGGTTTAGTCCATATGGATATGTAGGATTAGCGGATATGTAGGTTTAGTCCATTCAAATCTGTAGGTTTAGCCCATACGGATATGTAGGTTTAGCACATAAGGATATGTAGGTTTGTCACATACGGATATGTAGGTTTAGCCCATACGGATATGTGGGTTTAGCCTATACGGATATATGGGTTTATCCTATACAGATATGTAGTTTTAGCCTATACGGATATTTAGGTTTAGCCCATAAGAATCTGTTGTTTTAGCCCATACGGATATGTAGGTTTAGCCTGTACTGATATGTAGGTTTAGCCTATACCGATATGTAGGTTTAGCCCTTACAAATATGTAGGTTTAGCCCATACGGATATGTGGGATTAGCCCATACGGATATGTGGGATTAGCCCATACGGATATGTGGGATTAGCCTATACGGATATATAGGTTTAGCTGATATGTAGGTTTAGCTGATATGTACGTTTAGCCCATACGGATATTTAGGTTTAGTGGATATGTAGGTTTAGCACATACGGATATGTGGATTTAGCCCATACGGATATGTAGGTTTAGCCCATACGGATATGTAGGTTTAGTGGATTTGTAGGTTTAGCCCATACAGATATTTAGGTTTAGCCCATTCGAATCTGTAGGATTAGCCTATACGGATATGTAGGTTTAGCCTATACGGATATGTAGGTTTAGCCTATACTGATATGTAGGTTTAGCCTATACGGATATGTAGGTTTAGCCTATACGGATATGTAGGTTTAGCCTATACGGATATGTAGGTTTAGCCTATACGGATATGTAGGTTTAGCCTATACGGATATGTTGGTTTAGCCTATACGGATATGTAGGTTTAGCCTATACGGATATGTAGGTTTAGCCTATACTGATATGTAGGTTTAGCCCATACGGATATGTAGGTTTAGCCCATACAGATATGTAGTTTTAGCGGATATGTAGGTTTAGCCCATACTGATATTTAGGTTTAGCCCATACGAATCTGTTGGTTTAGCCCATACGGATATGTAGTTTTAGCCCATACGGATATGTAGGTTTAGCCTATACGCATATGTAGGTTTAGCCTATACTGATATGTAGGTTTAGCCTATACGGATATGTAGGTTTAGCCCATACAAATGTGGGTTTAGCCCATACAGATATGTGGGATTAGCCCATACGGATATGTGGGATTAGCCTATTCGGATATGTAGGTTTAGCCTATACGGATATGTTGGTTTAGCCCATACGGATATGTACGTTTAGCCCATACGGATATGTAGGTTTAGCTGATATGTAGGTTTAGCTGATATGTAGGTTTAGCCCATACGGATATGTAGGTTTAGTGGATATGTAGGTTTAGCCTATACGGATATGTAGATCTGGCCTATACAGATATGTAGATCTGGCCTATACGGATATGTAGGTTTGCCTATACGGATATGTAGGTTTAACACATACAGATCTGTAGGTTTAGCCTATAAGGATATCTAGGTTTAGCACATACGGATATATAGGTTTAGCACATACGGATATGTAGGTTTAGCCTATACAGATATGTAGGTTTAGTCCATGTGGATATGTAGGATTAGCGGATATGTAGGTTTAGCCCATATGAATCTGTAGGTTTAGTCCATTCAAATCTGTAGGTTTAGCCCATACGGATATGTAGGTTTAGCACATAAGGATATGTAGGTTTGTCACATACGGATATGTAGGTTTAGCCCACACGGATATGTGGGTTTAGCCTATACGGATATATGGGTTTATCCTATACGGATATGTAGGTTTAGCCTATACGGATATGTAGGTTTAGCCTATACGGATATTTGGATTTAGCCTATACAGATATGTAGGTTTAGCCCATATGGATATGTAGGTTTAGTGGATATGTAGGTTTAGCCCATACTGATTTTTAGGTTTAGCCCATTCGAATCTGTAGGTTTAGCACATACGGATATGTAGGTTTATCACATACGGATATTTAGGTTTAGCCTATAGGGGTATGTAGGTTTAGCCTACACGGATATTTAGGTTTAGCCTATACGGATATGTTGGTTTAGCCCATACGGATATGTAGGTTTAGCCCATACAAATATGTGTGTTTAGCCCATACAGATATGTGAGATTAGCCCATACAGATATGTGGTTTTAGCCTATACGGATATGTAGGTTTAGCCTATTCGGATATGTAGGTTTAGCCTATACGGATATGTTGGTTTAGCCCATACGGATATGTAGGTTTAGCTGATATGGAGGTTTTGCTGATATGTAGGTTTAGCCCGTACGGATATGTAGGTTTAGTGGATATGTAGGTTTAGCCCATACGGATATGTAGGTTTAGTGGATATGTAGGTTTAGCACATACGGATATGTGGATTTAGCCCATACGGATATATAGGTTTCTCCTATACGGATATGTAGGTTTAGCCTGTACGGATATGTAGGTTTAGTGGATTTGTAGGTTTAGGCCATACAGATATGTAGGTTTAGCCCATTCGAATCTGTAGGTTTAGCCCATTCGAATCTGTAGGTTTAGCCTATACGGATATGTAGGTTTATCACATACGGATATGTAGGTTTATCACATACGGATATGTAGGTTTATCACATACTGATATGTAGGTTTAGCCTATACGGATATGTTGGTTTAGCCAATACAGATATGTAGGTTTGGCCTATACGGATATGTAGGTTTGGCCTATATGGATATGTAGGTTTAGCCTGTACGGATATGTAGGTTTAGCCTGTACGGATATGTAGGTTTAGCCTATACGGATATGTAGGTTTAGCCTATACGGATATGTGGGATTAGCCTATACGGATATATAGGTTTAGCTGATATGTAGGTTTAGCTGATATGTACGTTTAGCCCATACGGATATGTAGGTTTAGTGGATATGTAGGTTTAGCCCATACGGATATGTAGGTTTAGCACATACGGATATGTGGATTTAGCCCATACGGATATGTGGATTTAGCCCATACGTATATGTAGGTTTAGCCCATACGGATATGTAGGTTTAGCTGATATGTAGGTTTAGCCCATACGTATATGTAGGTTTGCCTATACGGATATGTAGGTTTAGCCCATACGGATATGTAGGTTTAGCCCATATTGATATGTAGGTTTAGCGGATATGTAGGTTTAGCCCATACGAATCTGTAGGTTTAGCCCATACGGATCTGTAGGTTTAGCCTATAAGGATATCTAGGTTTAGCACATACGGATATGTAGGTTTAGCACATACGGATATGTAGGTTTAGCCTATACGGATATGTAGGTTTAGTCCATATGGATATGTAGGATTAGCGGATATGTATGTTTAGCCCATATGAATCTGTAGGTTTAGTCCATACAAATCTGTAGGTTTATCACATATGGATATGTAGGTTTAGCCCATATGGATATGTGGGTTTAGCCTATACGGATATGTGGGTTTATCCTATACGGATATGTAGGTTTATCCTATACGGATATGTAGGTTTAGCCTATACGGATATTTGGGTTTAGCCTATACGGATATGTGGGTTTATCCTATACGGATATGTAGGTTTATCCTATACGGATATGTAGGTTTAGCCTATACGGATATTTGGGTTTAGCCTATACGGATATGTGGGATTAGCCCATACGGATATGTGGTTTTAGCCTATACGGATATGTAGGTTTAGCCTATTCGGATATGTAGGTTTAGCCTATACGGATATGTTGGTTTAGCCCATACGGATATGTACGTTTAGTGGATATGTAGGTTTAGCCTATACGGATATGTAGATCTGGCCTATACGGATATGTAGGTTTAACATATACGGATCTGTAGGTTTAGCCTATAAGGATATCTAGGTTTAGCACATACGGATATATAGGTTTAGCACATACGGATATGTAGGTTTAGCCTATACAGATATGTAGGTTTAGTCCATATGGATATGTAGGATTAGCGGATATGTAGGTTTAGTCCATTCAAATCTGTAGGTTTAGCCCATACGGATATGTAGGTTTAGCACATAAGGATATGTAGGTTTGTCACATACGGATATGTAGGTTTAGCCCATACGGATATGTGGGTTTAGCCTATACGGATATATGGGTTTATCCTATATAGATATGTAGGTTTAGCCCATTCGAATCTGTAGGTTTGGCCTATACGGATATGTAGGTTTAGCCTGTACGGATATGTAGGTTTAGCCTGTACTGATATGTAGGTTTAGCCTATAAGAATCTGTTGTTTTATCACATACTGATATGTAGGTTTATCCTATACGGGTATGTAGGTTTAGCCTATACGGATATGTTGGTTTAGCCTATACAGATATGTAGGTTTAGTCCATATGGATATGTAGGATTAGCGGATATGTAGGTTTAGTCCATTCAAATCTGTAGGTTTAGCCCATACGGATATGTAGGTTTAGCACATAAGGATATGTAGGTTTGTCACATACGGATATGTAGGTTTAGCCCATACGGATATGTGGGTTTAGCCTATACGGATATATGGGTTTATCCTATATAGATATGTAGGTTTAGCCCATTCGAATCTGTAGGTTTGGCCTATACGGATATGTAGGTTTAGCCTGTACGGATATGTAGGTTTAGCCTGTACTGATATGTAGGTTTAGCCTATAAGAATCTGTTGTTTTATCACATACTGATATGTAGGTTTATCCTATACGGGTATGTAGGTTTAGCCTATACGGATATGTTGGTTTAGCCAATACGGATATGTAGGTTTGGCCTATACGGATATGTAGGTTTGGCCTATACGGATATGTAGGTTTAGCCTGTACGGATATGTAGGTTTAGCCTATACGGATATGTAGGTTTAGCCTATACGGATATGTAGGTTTAGCCTATACGGATATGTAGGTTTAGCCCTTACAAATATGTAGGTTTAGCCCATACAGATATGTGGGATTAGCCCATACGGATATGTGGGATTAGCCCATACGGATATGTGGGATTAGCCCATACGGATATGTGGGATTAGCCCATACGGATATGTGGGATTAGCCCATACGGATATGTGGGATTAGCCCATACGGATATGTGGGATTAGCCCATACGGATATGTGGGATTAGCCCATACGGATATGTGGGATTAGCCCATACGGATATGTGGGATTAGCCTATACGGATATATAGGTTTAGCTGATATGTAGGTTTAGCTGATATATAGGTTTAGCTGATATGTACGTTTAGCCCATACAGATATTTTGGTTTAGTGGATATGTAGGTTTAGCACATACGGATATGTGGATTTAGCCCATACGGATATGTAGGTTTAGCCCATACGGATATGTAGGTTTAGTGGATTTGTAGGTTTAGCCCATACAGATATTTAGGTTTAGCCCATTCGAATCTGTAGGATTAGCCTATACGGATATGTAGGTTTAGCCTATACGGATATGTAGGTTTAGCCTATACTGATATGTAGGTTTAGCCCATATGGATATGTAGGTTTAGCCCATACAGATATGTAGGTTTAGCGGATATGTAGTTTTAGCCCATACTGATATTTAGGTTTAGCCCATACGAATCTGTTGGTTTAGCCCATACGGATATGTAGGTTTAGCACATACGGATATGTAGGTTTATCACATCCGGATATGTAGGTTTAGCCTATACGGATATGTAGGTTTAGCCTATACTGATATGTAGGTTTAGCCTATACGGATATGTAGGTTTAGCCTATACGGATATGTAGGTTTAGCCTATACGGATATGTAGGTTTAGCCTATACGGATATGTAGGTTTAGCCTATACGGATATGTAGGTTTAGCCTATACGGATATGTAGGTTTAGCCTATACGGATATGTAGGTTTAGCCTATACTGATATGTAGGTTTAGCCCATACGGATATGTAGGTTTAGCCCATACAGATATGTAGTTTTAGCGGATATGTAGGTTTAGCCCATACTGATATTTAGGTTTAGCCCATACGGATATGTAGGTTTAGCCTATACGGATATGTAGGTTTAGCCTATACTGATATGTAGGTTTAGCCTATACGGATATGTAGGTTTAGCCCATACAAATATGTGGGTTTAGCCCATACAGATATGTGGGATTAGCCCATACGGATATGTGGTTTTAGCCTATTCGGATATGTAGGTTTAGCCTATACGGATATGTTGGTTTAGCCCATACGGATATGTACGTTTAGCTGATATGTAGGTTTAGCTGATATGTAGGTTTAGCTGATATGTAGGTTTAGCCCATACGGATATGTAGGTTTAGTGGATATGTAGGTTTAGCCTATACGGATATGTAGATCTGGCCTATACAGATATGTAGATCTGGCCTATACGGATATGTAGGTTTGCCTATACGGATATGTAGGTTTAACACATACAGATCTGTAGGTTTAGCCTATAAGGATATCTAGGTTTAGCACATACGGATATATAGGTTTAGCACATACGGATATGTAGGTTTAGCCTATACAGATATGTAGGTTTAGTCCATGTGGATATGTAGGATTAGCGGATATGTAGGTTTAGCCCATATGAATCTGTAGGTTTAGTCCATTCAAATCTGTAGGTTTAGCCCATACGGATATGTAGGTTTAGCACATAAGGATATGTAGGTTTGTCACATACGGATATGTAGGTTTAGCCCACACGGATATGTGGGTTTAGCCTATACGGATATATGGGTTTATCCTATACGGATATGTAGGTTTAGCCTATACGGATATGTAGGTTTAGCCTATACGGATATTTGGGTTTAGCCTATACAGATATGTAGGTTTAGCCCATACGGATATGTAGGTTTAGTGGATATGTAGGTTTAGCCCATACTGATTTTTAGGTTTAGCCCATTCGAATCTGTAGGTTTAGCACATACGGATATGTAGGTTTATCACATACGGATATTTAGGTTTAGCCTATAGGGGTATGTAGGTTTAGCCTACACAGATATTTAGGTTTAGCCTACACAGATATTTAGGTTTAGCCTATACGGATATGTTGGTTTAGCCCATACGGATATGTAGGTTTAGCCCATACAAATATGTGGGTTTAGCCCATACAGATATGTGAGATTAGGCCATACGGATATTTGGTTTTAGCCTATACGGATATGTAGGTTTAGCCTATTCGGATATGTAGGTTTAGCCTATACGGATATGTTCGTTTAGCCCATACGGATATGTAGGTTTAGCTGATATGTAGGTTTAGCTGATATGTAGGTTTAGCTGATATGTAGGTTTAGCCCATACGGATATGTAGGTTTAGCACATACGGATATGTGGATTTAGCCCATACGGATATGTAGGTTTCTCCTATACGGATATGTAGGTTTAGCCTGTACGGATATGTAGGTTTAGTGGATTTGTAGGTTTAGGCCATACAGATATGTAGGTTTAGCCCATTCGAATCTGTAGGTTTAGCCTATACGGATATGTAGGTTTAGCACATACGGATATGTAGGTTTATCACATACTGATATGTAGGTTTAGCCTATACGGATATGTTGGTTTAGCCAATACAGATAAGTAGGTTTGGCCTATACGGATAAGTAGGTTTGGCCTATATGGATATGTAGGTTTAGCCTGTACGGATATGTAGGTTTAGCCTATACGGATATGTAGGTTTAGCCTATACGGATATGTAGGTTTAGCCCTTACAAATATGTGGGTTTAGCCCATACGGATATGTGGGATTAGCCTATACGGATATATAGGTTTAGCTGATATGTAGGTTTAGCTGATATGTACGTTTAGCCCATACGGATATGTAGGTTTAGTGGATATGTAGGTTTAGCCCATACGGATATGTAGGTTTAGCACATACGGATATGTGGATTTAGCCCATACGGATATGTAGGTTTAGCCCATACAAATATGTGGGTTTAGCCCATACAGATATGTGGTTTTAGCCTATACGGATATGTAGGTTTAGCCTATTCGGATATGTAGGTTTAGCCCATACGGATATGTTGGTTTAGCCCATACGGATATGTACGTTTACCCCATACGGATATGTAGGTTTAGCTGATATGTAGGTTTAGCCCGTACGGATATGTAGGTTTAGTGGATATGTAGGTTTAGCCTATACGGATATGTAGATCTGGCCTATACGGATATGTAGATCTGGCCTATACGGATATGTAGGTTTGCCTATACGGATATGTAGGTTTAGCACATTCGGATATGTAGGTTTAGCCTATACGGATATGTAGGTTTAGCACATTCGAATCTGTAGGTTTAGCCTATACGGATATGTAGGTTTAGCCCATACGGATATGTACGTTTAGCGGATATGTAGGTTTAGCGGATATGTAGGTTTAGCCCATACGGATATGTAGGTTTAGCCCATACAGATATGTAGGTTTAGCGGATTTGTAGGTTTAGCCCATACTGATATTTAGGTTTATCACATACGGATATGTAGGTTTATCACATACTGATATGTAGGTTTAGCCTATACGGATATGTAGTGGATATGTAGGTTTAGCACATACGGATATGTGGATTTAGCCCATACGGATATGTAGGTTTAGCCCATACGGATATGTAGGTTTAGTGGATTTGTAGGTTTAGCCCATACAGATATTTAGGTTTAGCCCATTCGAATCTGTAGGATTAGCCTATACGGATATGTAGGTTTAGCACATACGGATATGTAGGTTTAGCCTATACGGATATGTAGGTTTAGCCTATACTGATATGTAGGTTTAGCCTATACGGATATGTAGGTTTAGCCCATACAAATATGTGGGTTTAGCCCATACAGATATGTGGGATTAGCCCATACGGATATGTGGTTTTAGCCTATTCGGATATGTAGGTTTAGCCTATACGGATATGTTCGTTTAGCCCATACGGATATGTACGTTTAGCCCATACGGATATGTAGGTTTAGCTGATATGTAGGTTTAGCTTATACGGATATGTAGGTTTAGTCTATATGGATATGTAGGTTTAGCCTATACGGATATGTAGGTTTAGCCCATACAGATATGTGGGTTTAGCCCATACAGATATGTGGGATTAGCCTATACGGATATGTGGTTTTAACCTATACGGAAATGTATGTTTAGCCTATTCGGATATGTAGGTTTAGCCCATACGGATATGTAGGTTTAGCCCATACGGATATGTAGGTTTAGTAGATATGTAGGTTTAGCCCATACTGATTTTTAGGTTTAGCCCATTCGGATATGTAGGTTTATCACATACGGATATTTAGGTTTAGCCTATAGGGGTATGTAGGTTTAGCCTATATGAATATGTAGGTTTAGCCTATACAGATATGTAGGTTTAGCCTATGCCCTATACGGATATGTAGGTTTAGCCCATATCTATATGTGGGTTTAGCCTATACGGATATGTAGGTTTAGCCTATACGGATATGTAGGTTTAGCCCATACGGATATGTAGGTTTTGCGGATATGTAGGTTTAGCCCATACGAATCTTTAGGTTTAGCCCATACGAATCTGTAGGTTTAGCCCATACTGATCTGTAGGTTTAGCCCATACAGATATGTAGGTTTAGCCTATACGGATATGTAGGTTTAGCCTATACGGATATGTAGGTTTAGCCTTCACGGATATGTAGGTTTAGCCTATTCGGATATGTAGGTTTAGCCTATATGGATATGTTGGTTTAGCCCATACGGATATGTAGGTTTAGCCCATACGGATATGTAGGTTTAGCTGATATGTAGGTTCAGCCCATATGGATATGTTGGTTTAGCCCATACAAATATGTGGGTTTAGCCCATACAGATATGTGGGATTAGCCCATACGGATATGTGGTTTTAGCCTATACGGATATGTAGGTTTAGCCCATACGGATATGTAGGTTTAGTGGATATGTAGGTTTAGGCTATACGGATATGTAGGTTTGCCTATACGGATATGTAGGTTTAGCCCATACGGATATGTAGGTTTAGCCCATATTGATATGTAGGTTTAGCGGATATGTAGGTTTAGCCCATACGAATCTGTAGGTTTAGCCCATACGGATCTGTAGGTTTAGCCTATAAGGATATCTAGGTTTAGCACATATGGATATGTAGGTTTAGCACATACGGATATGTAGGTTTAGCCCATACGGATATGTAGGTTTAGCCCATACGGATATGTAGGTTTAGCCCATACGGATATGTAGGTTTAGCACATACGGATATGTGGATTTAGCCCATACGGATATGTAGGTTTAGCCTGTACTGATATGTAGGTTTAGCCTATACGGATATGTAGGTTTAGCCCTTACAAATATGTAGGTTTAGCCCATACGGATATGTGGGATTAGCCCATACGGATATGTGGGATTAGCCCATACGGATATGTGGGATTAGCCTATACGGATATATAGGTTTAGCTGATATGTAGGTTTAGCTGATATGTACGTTTAGCCCATACGGATATTTAGGTTTAGTGGATATGTAGGTTTAGCACATACGGATATGTGGATTTAGCCCATACGGATATGTAGGTTTAGCCCATACGGATATGTAGGTTTAGTGGATTTGTAGGTTTAGCCCATACAGATATTTAGGTTTAGCCCATTCGAATCTGTAGGATTAGCCTATACGGATATGTAGGTTTAGCACATACGGATATGTAGGTTTAGCCTATACGGATATGTAGGTTTAGCCTATACTGATATGTAGGTTTAGCCTATACGGATATGTAGGTTTAGCCCATACAAATATGTGGGTTTAGCCCATACAGATATGTGGGATTAGCCCATACGGATATGTGGTTTTAGCCTATTCGGATATGTAGGTTTAGCCTATACGGATATGTTCGTTTAGCCCATACGGATATGTACGTTTAGCCCATACGGATATGTAGGTTTAGCTGATATGTAGGTTTAGCTGATATGTAGGTTTAGCTGATATGTAGGTTTAGCCCATACGGATATGTAGGTTTAGCCCATATTGATATGTAGGTTTAGCGGATATGTAGGTTTAGCCCATACGAATCTGTAGGTTTAGCCCATACGGATCTGTAGGTTTAGCCTATAAGGATATGTAGGTTTGTCACATACGGATATGTAGGTTTATCACATTAGGATATGTAGGTTTAGCCTATACGGATATGTAGGTTTAGTGGATTTGTAGGTTTAGCCCATTCAAATCTGTAGGTTTAGCCTATACGGATATGTAGGTTTAGCCTATACGGATATGTAGGTTTAGCCTATACGGATATGTAGGTTTAGCCTATACTGATGTAGGTTTAGCCTATACTGATATATAGGTTTAGCCCATACGGATACGTAGGTTTAGCCCATACAGATATGTAGGTTTAGCGGATATGTAGGTTTAGCCCATTCTGATATTTAGGTTTAGCCCATACGAATCTGTTGGTTTAGCCCATACGGATATGTAGGTTTAGCCCTTACGGATATGTAGGTTTAGCCTATACGGATATGTAGGTTTAGCCTATACTGATATGTAGGTTTAGCCTATACGGATATGTAGGTTTAGCCTATACTGATATGTAGGTTTAGCCTATACGGATATGTAGGTTTAGCCTATACGGATATGTAGGTTTAGCCCATACAAATATGTGGGTTTAGCCCATACAGATATGTGGGATTAGCCCATACGGATATGTGGTTTTAGCCTATACGGATATGTAGGTTTAGCCTATACGGATATGTAGGTTTAGCCTATACGGATATGTTGGTTTAGCCCATACGGATATGTACGTTTAGCCCATACGGATATGTACGTTTAGCCCATATGGATATGTAGGTTTAGCTGATATGTAGGTTTAGCTGATATGTAGGTTTAGCCCATACGGATATGTAGGTTTAGTGGATATGTAGGTTTAGCCTATACGGATATGTAGATCTGGCCTGTACGGATATGTAGGTTTAACACATACGGATCTGTAGGTTTAGCCTATAAGGATATCTAGGTTTAGCACATACGGATATATAGGTTTAGCACATACGGATATGTAGGTTTAGCCTATACAGATATGTAGGTTTAGTCCATATGGATATGTAGGATTAGCGGATATGTAGGTTTAGTCCATTCAAATCTGTAGGTTTAGCCCATACGGATATGTAGGTTTGTCACATACGGATATGTAGGTTTAGCCCATACGGATATGTGGGTTTAGCCTATACGGATATATGGGTTTATCCTATACAGATATGTAGGTTTAGCCTATACGGATATTTAGGTTTAGCCCATAAGAATCTGTTGTTTTAGCCCATACGGATATGTAGGTTTAGCCTGTACTGATATGTAGGTTTAGCCTATACCGATATGTAGGTTTAGCCCTTACAAATATGTAGGTTTAGCCCATACGGATATGTGGGATTAGCCCATACGGATATGTGGGATTAGCCCATACGGATATGTGGGATTAGCCTATACGGATATATAGGTTTAGCTGATATGTAGGTTTAGCTGATATGTACGTTTAGCCCATACGGATATTTAGGTTTAGTGGATATGTAGGTTTAGCACATACGGATATGTGGATTTAGCCCATACGGATATGTAGGTTTAGCCCATACGGATATGTAGGTTTAGTGGATTTGTAGGTTTAGCCCATACAGATATTTAGGTTTAGCCCATTCGAATCTGTAGGATTAGCCTATACGGATATGTAGGTTTAGCCTATACGGATATGTAGGTTTAGCCTATACTGATATGTAGGTTTAGCCTATACGGATATGTAGGTTTAGCCTATACGGATATGTAGGTTTAGCCTATACGGATATGTAGGTTTAGCCTATACGGATATGTAGGTTTAGCCTATACGGATATGTAGGTTTAGCCTATACGGATATGTAGGTTTAGCCTATACTGATATGTAGGTTTAGCCCATACGGATATGTAGGTTTAGCTCATACAGATATGTAGTTTTAGCGGATATGTAGGTTTAGCCCATACTGATATTTAGGTTTAGCCCATACGAATCTGTTGGTTTAGCCCATACGGATATGTAGTTTTAGCCCATACGGATATGTAGGTTTAGCCTATACGCATATGTAGGTTTAGCCTATACTGATATGTAGGTTTAGCCTATACGGATATGTAGGTTTAGCCCATACAAATGTGGGTTTAGCCCATACAGATATGTGGGATTAGCCCATACGGATATGTGGGATTAGCCTATTCGGATATGTAGGTTTAGCCTATACGGATATGTTGGTTTAGCCCATACGGATATGTACGTTTAGCCCATACGGATATGTAGGTTTAGCTGATATGTAGGTTTAGCTGATATGTAGGTTTAGCTGATATGTAGGTTTAGCCCATACGGATATGTAGGTTTAGTGGATATGTAGGTTTAGCCTATACGGATATGTAGATCTGGCCTATACAGATATGTAGATCTGGCCTATACGGATATGTAGGTTTGCCTATACGGATATGTAGGTTTAACACATACAGATCTGTAGGTTTAGCCTATAAGGATATCTAGGTTTAGCACATACGGATATATAGGTTTAGCACATACGGATATGTAGGTTTAGCCTATACAGATATGTAGGTTTAGTCCATGTGGATATGTAGGATTAGCGGATATGTAGGTTTAGCCCATATGAATCTGTAGGTTTAGTCCATTCAAATCTGTAGGTTTAGCCCATACGGATATGTAGGTTTAGCACATAAGGATATGTAGGTTTGTCACATACGGATATGTAGGTTTAGCCCACACGGATATGTGGGTTTAGCCTATACGGATATATGGGTTTATCCTATACGGATATGTAGGTTTAGCCTATACGGATATGTAGGTTTAGCCTATACGGATATTTGGATTTAGCCTATACAGATATGTAGGTTTAGCCCATATGGATATGTAGGTTTAGTGGATATGTAGGTTTAGCCCATACTGATTTTTAGGTTTAGCCCATTCGAATCTGTAGGTTTAGCACATACGGATATGTAGGTTTATCACATACGGATATTTAGGTTTAGCCTATAGGGGTATGTAGGTTTAGCCTACACGGATATTTAGGTTTAGCCTATACGGATATGTTGGTTTAGCCCATACGGATATGTAGGTTTAGCCCATACAAATATGTGTGTTTAGCCCATACAGATATGTGAGATTAGCCCATACAGATATGTGGTTTTAGCCTATACGGATATGTAGGTTTAGCCTATTCGGATATGTAGGTTTAGCCTATACGGATATGTTGGTTTAGCCCATACGGATATGTAGGTTTAGCTGATATGGAGGTTTTGCTGATATGTAGGTTTAGCCCGTACGGATATGTAGGTTTAGTGGATATGTAGGTTTAGCCCATACGGATATGTAGGTTTAGTCTATATGGATATGTAGGTTTAGCCTATACGGATATGTAGGTTTAGCCCATACAGATATGTGGGTTTAGCCCATACAGATATGTGGGATTAGCCTATACGGATATGTGGTTTTAACCTATACGGAAATGTATGTTTAGCCTATTCGGATATGTAGGTTTAGCCCATACGGATATGTAGGTTTAGCCCATACGGATATGTAGGTTTAGTAGATATGTAGGTTTAGCCCATACTGATTTTTAGGTTTAGCCCATTCGGATATGTAGGTTTATCACATACGGATATTTAGGTTTAGCCTATAGGGGTATGTAGGTTTAGCCTATATGAATATGTAGGTTTAGCCTATACAGATATGTAGGTTTAGCCTATGCCCTATACGGATATGTAGGTTTAGCCCATATCTATATGTGGGTTTAGCCTATACGGATATGTAGGTTTAGCCTATACGGATATGTAGGTTTAGCCCATACGGATATGTAGGTTTTGCGGATATGTAGGTTTAGCCCATACGAATCTTTAGGTTTAGCCCATACGAATCTGTAGGTTTAGCCCATACTGATCTGTAGGTTTAGCCCATACAGATATGTAGGTTTAGCCTATACGGATATGTAGGTTTAGCCTATACGGATATGTAGGTTTAGCCTTCACGGATATGTAGGTTTAGCCTATTCGGATATGTAGGTTTAGCCTATATGGATATGTTGGTTTAGCCCATACGGATATGTAGGTTTAGCCCATACGGATATGTAGGTTTAGCTGATATGTAGGTTCAGCCCATATGGATATGTTGGTTTAGCCCATACAAATATGTGGGTTTAGCCCATACAGATATGTGGGATTAGCCCATACGGATATGTGGTTTTAGCCTATACGGATATGTAGGTTTAGCCCATACGGATATGTAGGTTTAGTGGATATGTAGGTTTAGGCTATACGGATATGTAGGTTTGCCTATACGGATATGTAGGTTTAGCCCATACGGATATGTAGGTTTAGCCCATATTGATATGTAGGTTTAGCGGATATGTAGGTTTAGCCCATACGAATCTGTAGGTTTAGCCCATACGGATCTGTAGGTTTAGCCTATAAGGATATCTAGGTTTAGCACATATGGATATGTAGGTTTAGCACATACGGATATGTAGGTTTAGCCCATACGGATATGTAGGTTTAGCCCATACGGATATGTAGGTTTAGCCCATACGGATATGTAGGTTTAGCACATACGGATATGTGGATTTAGCCCATACGGATATGTAGGTTTAGCCTGTACTGATATGTAGGTTTAGCCTATACGGATATGTAGGTTTAGCCCTTACAAATATGTAGGTTTAGCCCATACGGATATGTGGGATTAGCCCATACGGATATGTGGGATTAGCCCATACGGATATGTGGGATTAGCCTATACGGATATATAGGTTTAGCTGATATGTAGGTTTAGCTGATATGTACGTTTAGCCCATACGGATATTTAGGTTTAGTGGATATGTAGGTTTAGCACATACGGATATGTGGATTTAGCCCATACGGATATGTAGGTTTAGCCCATACGGATATGTAGGTTTAGTGGATTTGTAGGTTTAGCCCATACAGATATTTAGGTTTAGCCCATTCGAATCTGTAGGATTAGCCTATACGGATATGTAGGTTTAGCACATACGGATATGTAGGTTTAGCCTATACGGATATGTAGGTTTAGCCTATACTGATATGTAGGTTTAGCCTATACGGATATGTAGGTTTAGCCCATACAAATATGTGGGTTTAGCCCATACAGATATGTGGGATTAGCCCATACGGATATGTGGTTTTAGCCTATTCGGATATGTAGGTTTAGCCTATACGGATATGTTCGTTTAGCCCATACGGATATGTACGTTTAGCCCATACGGATATGTAGGTTTAGCTGATATGTAGGTTTAGCTGATATGTAGGTTTAGCTGATATGTAGGTTTAGCCCATACGGATATGTAGGTTTAGCCCATATTGATATGTAGGTTTAGCGGATATGTAGGTTTAGCCCATACGAATCTGTAGGTTTAGCCCATACGGATCTGTAGGTTTAGCCTATAAGGATATGTAGGTTTGTCACATACGGATATGTAGGTTTATCACATTAGGATATGTAGGTTTAGCCTATACGGATATGTAGGTTTAGTGGATTTGTAGGTTTAGCCCATTCAAATCTGTAGGTTTAGCCTATACGGATATGTAGGTTTAGCCTATACGGATATGTAGGTTTAGCCTATACGGATATGTAGGTTTAGCCTATACTGATGTAGGTTTAGCCTATACTGATATATAGGTTTAGCCCATACGGATACGTAGGTTTAGCCCATACAGATATGTAGGTTTAGCGGATATGTAGGTTTAGCCCATTCTGATATTTAGGTTTAGCCCATACGAATCTGTTGGTTTAGCCCATACGGATATGTAGGTTTAGCCCTTACGGATATGTAGGTTTAGCCTATACGGATATGTAGGTTTAGCCTATACTGATATGTAGGTTTAGCCTATACGGATATGTAGGTTTAGCCTATACTGATATGTAGGTTTAGCCTATACGGATATGTAGGTTTAGCCCATACGGATATGTAGGTTTAGCCCATACAAATATGTGGGATTAGCCCATACGGATATGTGGTTTTAGCCTATACGGATATGTAGGTTTAGCCTATACGGATATGTAGGTTTAGCCTATACGGATATGTTGGTTTAGCCCATACGGATATGTACGTTTAGCCCATACGGATATGTACGTTTAGCCCATATGGATATGTAGGTTTAGCTGATATGTAGGTTTAGCTGATATGTAGGTTTAGCCCATACGGATATGTAGGTTTAGTGGATATGTAGGTTTAGCCTATACGGATATGTAGATCTGGCCTGTACGGATATGTAGGTTTAACACATACGGATCTGTAGGTTTAGCCTATAAGGATATCTAGGTTTAGCACATACGGATATATAGGTTTAGCACATACGGATATGTAGGTTTAGCCTATACAGATATGTAGGTTTAGTCCATATGGATATGTAGGATTAGCGGATATGTAGGTTTAGTCCATTCAAATCTGTAGGTTTAGCCCATACGGATATGTAGGTTTGTCACATACGGATATGTAGGTTTAGCCCATACGGATATGTGGGTTTAGCCTATACGGATATATGGGTTTATCCTATACAGATATGTAGGTTTAGCCTATACGGATATTTAGGTTTAGCCCATAAGAATCTGTTGTTTTAGCCCATACGGATATGTAGGTTTAGCCTGTACTGATATGTAGGTTTAGCCTATACCGATATGTAGGTTTAGCCCTTACAAATATGTAGGTTTAGCCCATACGGATATGTGGGATTAGCCCATACGGATATGTGGGATTAGCCCATACGGATATGTGGGATTAGCCTATACGGATATATAGGTTTAGCTGATATGTAGGTTTAGCTGATATGTACGTTTAGCCCATACGGATATTTAGGTTTAGTGGATATGTAGGTTTAGCACATACGGATATGTGGATTTAGCCCATACGGATATGTAGGTTTAGCCCATACGGATATGTAGGTTTAGTGGATTTGTAGGTTTAGCCCATACAGATATTTAGGTTTAGCCCATTCGAATCTGTAGGATTAGCCTATACGGATATGTAGGTTTAGCCTATACGGATATGTAGGTTTAGCCTATACTGATATGTAGGTTTAGCCTATACGGATATGTAGGTTTAGCCTATACGGATATGTAGGTTTAGCCTATACGGATATGTAGGTTTAGCCTATACGGATATGTAGGTTTAGCCTATACGGATATGTAGGTTTAGCCTATACGGATATGTAGGTTTAGCCTATACTGATATGTAGGTTTAGCCCATACGGATATGTAGGTTTAGCTCATACAGATATGTAGTTTTAGCGGATATGTAGGTTTAGCCCATACTGATATTTAGGTTTAGCCCATACGAATCTGTTGGTTTAGCCCATACGGATATGTAGTTTTAGCCCATACGGATATGTAGGTTTAGCCTATACGCATATGTAGGTTTAGCCTATACTGATATGTAGGTTTAGCCTATACGGATATGTAGGTTTAGCCCATACAAATGTGGGTTTAGCCCATACAGATATGTGGGATTAGCCCATACGGATATGTGGGATTAGCCTATTCGGATATGTAGGTTTAGCCTATACGGATATGTTGGTTTAGCCCATACGGATATGTACGTTTAGCCCATACGGATATGTAGGTTTAGCTGATATGTAGGTTTAGCTGATATGTAGGTTTAGCTGATATGTAGGTTTAGCCCATACGGATATGTAGGTTTAGTGGATATGTAGGTTTAGCCTATACGGATATGTAGATCTGGCCTATACAGATATGTAGATCTGGCCTATACGGATATGTAGGTTTGCCTATACGGATATGTAGGTTTAACACATACAGATCTGTAGGTTTAGCCTATAAGGATATCTAGGTTTAGCACATACGGATATATAGGTTTAGCACATACGGATATGTAGGTTTAGCCTATACAGATATGTAGGTTTAGTCCATGTGGATATGTAGGATTAGCGGATATGTAGGTTTAGCCCATATGAATCTGTAGGTTTAGTCCATTCAAATCTGTAGGTTTAGCCCACACGGATATGTGGGTTTAGCCTATACGGATATATGGGTTTATCCTATACGGATATGTAGGTTTAGCCTATACGGATATGTAGGTTTAGCCTATACGGATATTTGGATTTAGCCTATACAGATATGTAGGTTTAGCCCATATGGATATGTAGGTTTAGTGGATATGTAGGTTTAGCCCATACTGATTTTTAGGTTTAGCCCATTCGAATCTGTAGGTTTAGCACATACGGATATGTAGGTTTATCACATACGGATATTTAGGTTTAGCCTATAGGGGTATGTAGGTTTAGCCTACACGGATATTTAGGTTTAGCCTATACGGATATGTTGGTTTAGCCCATACGGATATGTAGGTTTAGCCCATACAAATATGTGTGTTTAGCCCATACAGATATGTGAGATTAGCCCATACAGATATGTGGTTTTAGCCTATACGGATATGTAGGTTTAGCCTATTCGGATATGTAGGTTTAGCCTATACGGATATGTTGGTTTAGCCCATACGGATATGTAGGTTTAGCTGATATGGAGGTTTTGCTGATATGTAGGTTTAGCCCGTACGGATATGTAGGTTTAGTGGATATGTAGGTTTAGCCCATACGGATATGTAGGTTTAGTGGATATGTAGGTTTAGCACATACGGATATGTGGATTTAGCCCATACGGATATATAGGTTTCTCCTATACGGATATGTAGGTTTAGCCTGTACGGATATGTAGGTTTAGTGGATTTGTAGGTTTAGGCCATACAGATATGTAGGTTTAGCCCATTCGAATCTGTAGGTTTAGCCCATTCGAATCTGTAGGTTTAGCCTATACGGATATGTAGGTTTATCACATACGGATATGTAGGTTTATCACATACGGATATGTAGGTTTATCACATACTGATATGTAGGTTTAGCCTATACGGATATGTTGGTTTAGCCAATACAGATATGTAGGTTTGGCCTATACGGATATGTAGGTTTGGCCTATATGGATATGTAGGTTTAGCCTGTACGGATATGTAGGTTTAGCCTGTACGGATATGTAGGTTTAGCCTATACGGATATGTAGGTTTAGCCTATACGGATATGTGGGATTAGCCTATACGGATATATAGGTTTAGCTGATATGTAGGTTTAGCTGATATGTACGTTTAGCCCATACGGATATGTAGGTTTAGTGGATATGTAGGTTTAGCCCATACGGATATGTAGGTTTAGCACATACGGATATGTGGATTTAGCCCATACGGATATGTGGATTTAGCCCATACGTATATGTAGGTTTAGCCCATACGGATATGTAGGTTTAGCTGATATGTAGGTTTAGCCCATACGTATATGTAGGTTTGCCTATACGGATATGTAGGTTTAGCCCATACGGATATGTAGGTTTAGCCCATATTGATATGTAGGTTTAGCGGATATGTAGGTTTAGCCCATACGAATCTGTAGGTTTAGCCCATACGGATCTGTAGGTTTAGCCTATAAGGATATCTAGGTTTAGCACATACGGATATGTAGGTTTAGCACATACGGATATGTAGGTTTAGCCTATACGGATATGTAGGTTTAGTCCATATGGATATGTAGGATTAGCGGATATGTATGTTTAGCCCATATGAATCTGTAGGTTTAGTCCATACAAATCTGTAGGTTTATCACATATGGATATGTAGGTTTAGCCCATATGGATATGTGGGTTTAGCCTATACGGATATGTGGGTTTATCCTATACGGATATGTAGGTTTATCCTATACGGATATGTAGGTTTAGCCTATACGGATATTTGGGTTTAGCCTATACGGATATGTGGGTTTATCCTATACGGATATGTAGGTTTATCCTATACGGATATGTAGGTTTAGCCTATACGGATATTTGGGTTTAGCCTATACGGATATGTGGGATTAGCCCATACGGATATGTGGTTTTAGCCTATACGGATATGTAGGTTTAGCCTATTCGGATATGTAGGTTTAGCCTATACGGATATGTTGGTTTAGCCCATACGGATATGTACGTTTAGTGGATATGTAGGTTTAGCCTATACGGATATGTAGATCTGGCCTATACGGATATGTAGGTTTAACATATACGGATCTGTAGGTTTAGCCTACAAGGATATCTAGGTTTAGCACATACGGATATATAGGTTTAGCACATACGGATATGTAGGTTTAGCCTATACAGATATGTAGGTTTAGTCCATATGGATATGTAGGATTAGCGGATATGTAGGTTTAGTCCATTCAAATCTGTAGGTTTAGCCCATACGGATATGTAGGTTTAGCACATAAGGATATGTAGGTTTGTCACATACGGATATGTAGGTTTAGCCCATACGGATATGTGGGTTTAGCCTAT
Source organism: Thymallus thymallus (assembly GCA_023634145.1). Classification (NCBI taxonomy): domain Eukaryota; kingdom Metazoa; phylum Chordata; class Actinopteri; order Salmoniformes; family Salmonidae; genus Thymallus; species Thymallus thymallus. Next base: position 30,754,124 of record CM042411.1, read on the forward strand.
ACGAATATATGGGTTTATCCTATATAGATATGTAGGTTTAGCCCATTCGAATCTGTAGGTTTGGCCTATACGGATATGTAGGTTTAGCCTGTACGGATATGTAGGTTTAGCCTGTACTGATATGTAGGTTTAGCCTATAAGAATCTGTTGTTTTATCACATACTGATATGTAGGTTTATCCTATACGGGTATGTAGGTTTAGCCTATACGGATATGTTGGTTTAGCCTATACAGATATGTAGGTTTAGTCCATATGGATATGTAGGATTAGCGGATATGTAGGTTTAGTCCATTCAAATCTGTAGGTTTAGCCCATACGGATATGTAGGTTTAGCACATAAGGATATGTAGGTTTGTCACATACGGATATGTAGGTTTAGCCCATACGGATATGTGGGTTTAGCCTATACGGATATATGGGTTTATCCTATATAGATATGTAGGTTTAGCCCATTCGAATCTGTAGGTTTGGCCTATACGGATATGTAGGTTTAGCCTGTACGGATATGTAGGTTTAGCCTGTACTGATATGTAGGTTTAGCCTATAAGAATCTGTTGTTTTATCACATACTGATATGTAGGTTTATCCTATACGGGTATGTAGGTTTAGCCTATACGGATATGTTGGTTTAGCCAATACGGATATGTAGGTTTGGCCTATACGGATATGTAGGTTTGGCCTATACGGATATGTAGGTTTAGCCTGTACGGATATGTAGGTTTAGCCTATACGGATATGTAGGTTTAGCCTATACGGATATGTAGGTTTAGCCTATACGGATATGTAGGTTTAGCCCTTACAAATATGTAGGTTTAGCCCATACAGATATGTGGGATTAGCCCATACGGATATGTGGGATTAGCCCATACGGATATGTGGGATTAGCCCATACGGATATGTGGGATTAGCCCATACGGATATGTGGGATTAGCCCATACGGATATGTGGGATTAGCCCATACGGATATGTGGGATTAGCCTATACGGATATATAGGTTTAGCTGATATGTAGGTTTAGCTGATATATAGGTTTAGCTGATATGTACGTTTAGCCCATACAGATATTTTGGTTTAGTGGATATGTAGGTTTAGCACATACGGATATGTGGATTTAGCCCATACGGATATGTAGGTTTAGCCCATACGGATATGTAGGTTTAGTGGATTTGTAGGTTTAGCCCATACAGATATTTAGGTTTAGCCCATTCGAATCTGTAGGATTAGCCTATACGGATATGTAGGTTTAGCCTATACGGATATGTAGGTTTAGCCTATACTGATATGTAGGTTTAGCCCATATGGATATGTAGGTTTAGCCCATACAGATATGTAGGTTTAGCGGATATGTAGTTTTAGCCCATACTGATATTTAGGTTTAGCCCATACGAATCTGTTGGTTTAGCCCATACGGATATGTAGGTTTAGCACATACGGATATGTAGGTTTATCACATCCGGATATGTAGGTTTAGCCTATACGGATATGTAGGTTTAGCCTATACTGATATGTAGGTTTAGCCTATACGGATATGTAGGTTTAGCCTATACGGATATGTAGGTTTAGCCTATACGGATATGTAGGTTTAGCCTATACGGATATGTAGGTTTAGCCTATACGGATATGTAGGTTTAGCCTATACGGATATGTAGGTTTAGCCTATACGGATATGTAGGTTTAGCCTATACTGATATGTAGGTTTAGCCCATACGGATATGTAGGTTTAGCCCATACAGATATGTAGTTTTAGCGGATATGTAGGTTTAGCCCATACTGATATTTAGGTTTAGCCCATACGGATATGTAGGTTTAGCCTATACGGATATGTAGGTTTAGCCTATACTGATATGTAGGTTTAGCCTATACGGATATGTAGGTTTAGCCCATACAAATATGTGGGTTTAGCCCATACAGATATGTGGGATTAGCCCATACGGATATGTGGTTTTAGCCTATTCGGATATGTAGGTTTAGCCTATACGGATATGTTGGTTTAGCCCATACGGATATGTACGTTTAGCTGATATGTAGGTTTAGCTGATATGTAGGTTTAGCTGATATGTAGGTTTAGCCCATACGGATATGTAGGTTTAGTGGATATGTAGGTTTAGCCTATACGGATATGTAGATCTGGCCTATACAGATATGTAGATCTGGCCTATACGGATATGTAGGTTTGCCTATACGGATATGTAGGTTTAACACATACAGATCTGTAGGTTTAGCCTATAAGGATATCTAGGTTTAGCACATACGGATATATAGGTTTAGCACATACGGATATGTAGGTTTAGCCTATACAGATATGTAGGTTTAGTCCATGTGGATATGTAGGATTAGCGGATATGTAGGTTTAGCCCATATGAATCTGTAGGTTTAGTCCATTCAAATCTGTAGGTTTAGCCCATACGGATATGTAGGTTTAGCACATAAGGATATGTAGGTTTGTCACATACGGATATGTAGGTTTAGCCCACACGGATATGTGGGTTTAGCCTATACGGATATATGGGTTTATCCTATACGGATATGTAGGTTTAGCCTATACGGATATGTAGGTTTAGCCTATACGGATATTTGGGTTTAGCCTATACAGATATGTAGGTTTAGCCCATACGGATATGTAG
>CM042411.1:30761747-30864247 GCA_023634145.1 Thymallus thymallus
CTAACCACCTATCTACCTTACCTCACTACACCTGGTGGTGCTCAAGACAGGTACCTAACCACCTACCTACCTTACCTCACTACACCTGGTGGTGCTCAAGACAGGTACCTAACCACCTACCTACCTTACCTCACTACACCTGGTGGTGCTCAAGACAGGTACCTAACCACCTATCTACCTTACCTCACTACACCTGGTGGTGTTCAAGACTGGTTCCTAACCACCTATCTACCTCCTAGAGCTGGGACTATAAACCAAACCATATTGATCACTTATCGCAGGCATTTTGCTAATATATTTCATTATAAAAACCCTATAAGTTTGAAATTAAAAATGTAATGTTTGCTAATATGGGTGATTGTTAATTAGTAGTAGTGTAAAGGATAATACAATACTGTGGTGCACGTTAATGTTCAACATTTAGCGTTAATGTGTAGAATAATTTATCCATCTTACAAGCTATTATTGTGGGGGGAGATTATAACACGTTATTAAATACTTCAGTGGACCGTAAGAAAGTCACACTACAAACGAACACCCTCATGCACTTAAGAAAATCACAAATGTCGTGGACATATTGGAACTAGTGGATATATGGAAGACTGGCCGTAGTGTCCAGAGCAGGTCAGTAACTTCTTAACCAGAGATGAGGCTATGGTAAAGGTTCTTAATGAAAGACTGGCCGTAGTGTTCAGAGCAGGTCAGTAACTTCTTAACCAGAGATGAGGCTATGGTAAAGGTTCTTAATGAAAGACTGGCCGTAGTGTCCAGAGCAGGTCAGTAACTTCTTAACCAGAGATGAGGCTATGGTAAAGGTTCTTAATGAAAGACTGGCCGTAGTGTCCAGAGCAGGTCAGTAACTTCTTAACCAGAGATGAGGCTATGGTAAAGGTTCTTAATGAAAGACTGGCCGTAGTGTCCAGAGCAGGTCAGTAACTTCTTAACCAGAGATGAGGCTATGGTAAAGGTTCTTAATGAAAGACTGGCCGTAGTGTCCAGAGCAGGTCGGTAACTACTTAACCAGAGATGAGACTATGATGCTAAAACATGCCTGTGTTGATCCTCAGAACCTGATCCAAAGCTGTTGAGAGATTAGTTTTTAATCAACTTGAGGGAAACCTTCTTGAGCACAAACTTCTTTATGAACTCCAGTCTGGCTTTAGAGCAGCTCATTCCACTGATACCTGCCTTATCCATCTTTTTGACCACATCAAGCAGGAAAGTGAGAAGGGGAACTATACAGGTATGGTCATGTTAGACTTGCAGAAAGCTTTTGACTCTGTGGACCGTGATATTCTCCTGATGAAACTGAAATGCATGGGTCTAAATGATGTAGCAGTGAATTGGTTTAGGTCTTATCTGACAAACAGAACACAGTGTCTAATGTTGGTGATGTTCTGTCAGAGGGGATCAATTTTAGGGCCTCTCTTATTTCTTATTTACGTTAATGATATGTCAGATACAGTAAAGTACAAACTCCTGCTGCTTTATGCTGATGACTCAGCCATACTGGTATCAGGGAAGGATACAGTTTACATAGAGGAGACCCTGAGTAAGGAATTGCATTTTGTTAGAGATTGGTTGACTGACAACAAACTGTCGCTACATTTGGGAAAAACTTAATCGATTTATTTTGGAACAAAACGTAGATGGCTTAGGGCTGACAAGAGAAAGGTAAACAGTGCAGGTAAGGAGATTGAATCTAAAACAAGTGTAACTTATCTTGGCGTGTCCATAGATCAATCCCTTTCTGGAGACCTGATTGCTGCTAAAAGTCTTTCTAAAATGGCAAACAAATTGACATTTTTATATCGTAACACTAGATATTTTAACATCAACGTTAACTGCTTGTCTCAACCTTGATTCAGTGTAATTTTGATGATGCCTGCACTGCTTGGTATAGTGGGCTATCAAAACATTTGAAAAAGAGAATGCAGGTCATGCTAAATAATGTTATCAGGTATATGCTAAATGTTATCAGGTACATGCTAAATAATGTTATCAGGTATATGCTAAATGTTATCAGGTACATGCTAAATAATGTTATCAGGTATATGCTAAATAATGTTATCAGGTACATGCTAAATAATGTTATCAGGTATATGCTAAATAATGTTATCAGGTATATGCTAAATAATGTTATCAGGTACATGCTAAATAATGTATCATGTACATGCTAAATAATGTTATCAGGTACATGCTAAATAATGTTATCAGGTACATGCTAAATAATGTTATCAGGTATATGCTAAATAATGTTATCAGGTATATGCATGACTTATTTATTTAACTTTTAACTAGGCAAGTCAGTTAAGAACAAATTCTTATTTTATTGAACCTTTATTTAACTAGGCAAGTCGGTTAAGAACACACTATTTTTAGATGTATAGATAAGTTGATAATTTCTTAACTAAGACTGCAATCACTTTTGCTATCTGCACTGCTTGGTCAAAGCTCTGAGTCTGTCAACTTCCAAACGGTCTAAACCTTTCGATTATAAGACGGGTGAAATCAAACGTTTTGCTACATATTCATTGGCGACGTCATAGCAAATCTTTTAAAGATTCAATATTGATACATGCTTTAGCAGGTGTATCCCTAATGATTGATGGTGTGCTCTCTGTGTTGTTCTCCAGCCCAGGAGGCAGGTGTATCCCCATGCCCCAGTACCTGTCCTGACCTGTCTAAGTCCCAGACCCTCAGCTCTCTGTCTGAGAGTGGGGCTGTACTGGTAGAGGTCTGTTGTCTGCTAGTACTGGCTGTAGACAACAAGGTATCTAACACACACACACACACATTGCCTGGTCATCGACAACACACACTACCTTCTCAGACTGTTAGCTAACGTTAGCGGATTTTCATGACTAACGCAAAAGTTAGAATATGTTAGCCAACTATTTCCCTTGTTGAATGCACCTCTGTTTCCTTCTGTCTGCAGGCAGCAGCAGAGGAGCTATGTCTCCTACTCTCCCAGGTGTTCCAGATAGTTTATACTGAGTCCACTATAGACTTCCTGGACAGAGCCATCTTTGATGGAGCCACCACCCCCACCAGGCATCCCTCTCTCTACAGTGGTGAGGAGCAATCAAATAACCAATCAATCCCACACTGACACCTCTGTCCGTGGAGGCTGCTGAGAGGAGGACGGCTAATAATAATGTCTGGAACAGAGAAAATTGAATGTTATTAAGTAGCCACCAACCTCCTGCTGAGGCTCTGCCCAGCTCAATGTCTTCACTTTTTCACACTAAGAGCAGCAATTAAATACAATAAATAAAGCAGTTGAAGCTTATGAAGGAAAATTGTCTTTTTTGATTATTAATATTAATCCATTTATGTTTTGTAATTGTGAAGACGACTCTTCAAGCAAGGGGGACCTTAAGGAAGCCTTTGAAGCAGAGGCCAGCACCTTGTAAGTAGCTACAATTATGTCTGGGTGTTATGCAGGTACAGTGCCTTCGGAAAGTATTCAGACCACTTGACTTTTTCCACATATTTGTTACGTTACAGCTTTAGGCCAGACAAAATGTATTCACTGTTTAATGGATTTTCTCCCCAGAAAAGTGAGGCGAGGACATATGGACATATGAACAATGGGAGAAATATTCAGTACTTTACCACATTGTCCTGGAATATATGGACCTGAACAATGGGAGAAATATTCAGTACTTTACCACATTGTCCTGGGATATATGGACATATGAACAATGGGAGAAATATTCAGTACTTTACCACATTGTCCTGGGATATATGGACATATGAACAATGGGAGAAATATTCAGTACTTTACCACATTGTCCTGGGATATATGGACCTGAACAATAGGAGAAATATTCAGTACTTTACCACATTGTCCTGGGATATATGGACATATGAACAATGGGAGAAATATTCAGTACTTTACCACATTGTCCTGGGATATATGGACATATGAACAATAGGAGAAATATTCAGTACTTTACCACATTGTCCTGGGATATATGGACATATGAACAATGGGAGAAATATTCAGTACTTTACCACATTGTCCTGGGATATATGGACATATGAACAATGGGAGAAATATTCAGTACTTTACCACATTGTCCTGGGATATATGGACATATGAACAATGGGATAAATATTCAGTACTTTACCACATTGTCCTGGGATATATGGACATATGAACAATGGGAGAAATATTCAGTACTTTACCACATTGTCCTGGGATATATGGACCTGAACAATAGGAGAAATATTCAGTACTTTACCACATTGTCCTGGGATATATGGACATATGAACAATGGGAGAAATATTCAGTACTTTACCACATTGTCCTGGGATATATGGACCTGAACAATAGGAGAAATATTCAGTACTTTACCACATTGTCCTGGGATATATGGACATATGAACAATGGGAGAAATATTCAGTACTTTACCACATTGTCCTGGGATATATGGACCTGAACAATAGGAGAAATATTCAGTACTTTACCACATTGTCCTGGAATATATGGACCTGAACAATAGGAGAAATATTCAGTACTTTACCACATTGTCCTGGGATATATGGACCTGAACAATAGGAGAAATATTCAATTTCAGACTGATTTTCAGATTATTATTATTATTAATACACATATTAACATTAATGAACATTATTCACATAGGACGGTCAGTGGAAACAGGAAGCACCTGAGCTCAATTTCGAGTCTCATAGCAAAGGGTCTGAATACTTTACTTACTTCTGTATATATTTTCAAACATTTCTAAAAACCTGTTTTTGCTTTGTCATTATGGGATATTGTGTGTAGATTGAGGACATTTATTTAATACATTTTAGAATAAGGCTGTAACGTAACAAAATGTGGAAAAAGGGAAGGATTCTGAAGACTTTCTGAATACTTTCCAAATATACTGTAAGTGCGATATGTGCTGCTTTGTTCTGAACCAACTGCAATTGACCTATGGCCTTCTCTGCTGCACATGACCACACAGCTGGGCAGTAGTCCAGACTAGGGCATGTAGGATCAGTCTGGTGGACTGAGATGTCAAGAAGGTAGAGCAACACAAGACCTCTCCCCATTTTACCAACCATTAAGTCTATATGTTTTGACCATGGCAGGTTGCTATGGTTCTGTGGGCTCCTGAGTGGCGCAGTGGTCTAAGGCACTGTATCTCAGTGCTAGAGGCGTCACTACAGTCCCTGGTTTGAATCCAGGCTGTATCACAACCGGCTGTGATTGGGAGTCCCATAGGACGGGACACAATTGGCCCAGCGTCGTCCGGGTTTGGCCGTTGTTGGCCGTCATTGTAAATAAGAATGTGTTCTTAACTGACTTGCCTAGTTAAATAAAGGTTAAATAAAGGTTAAATAAAGGTTAAATAAATAACATAAAACATACATTTAATGATGTAGTTCTGTAGGGTTCTATTGATGTGGTTCTGTTTGTTCTATAGTTCTTTCCAGGGTTCTCTGGAGGCAGGGGGTGACTCTCCGTCCCCCTCCTCCACCCCAGCCTCCCCTCAGACCAAGACAGCCAGCGAAGGAGAGCTGAGCACCACCGCCACAGAGCTGCTTCAAGACTACATGACCACGGTAGGGTGGGTGTGTGTTGTGTATGAGGTTGGGGTTTGGTGATCTATCAGCCACTGCATGCTCTATTAGGTTATATCATTTAATTGTTATTTAACCAGGAGAAGACCCTTGAGGTTAGAAACCTCTTTTTGGAGGGGGACCTGTCAAGAGGTCAGCAGGAAGTACTCAGTGTGTACACAACACAGGAACACAATCCATTAAAAACATCTACAACTCAACTACATTTTCTTCCATCAGAGCTTTAGTGCTATATCCTACAGGTTGTGACATTTTACCCCCATCTCTCTCCTCTTCTCTCCCCCCTCTTCTCTCCCCCCTCTTCTCTCCCCCCTCTTCTCCTCTCCCTCTCTCCCTCTCCACCCCTCCCTCTCTCTCCTCTCTCCTCTCCCCTCTCCCCCTCTGTTAGTTGCGTACCAAGTTGTCGTCTCAGGAGATCCAGCAGTTTGCTGCACTTCTTCATGAGTACCGTAACGGAGCGTCCGTCCATGAGTTCTGTATCAACCTCCGCCAGCTCTACGGGGACAGCAGGAAATTCCTCTTACTGGGTGAGAACCACTTCCTCTCTCTGGGTCACAGGGTGAAAGTTTAAACCTGGGCTGTGTTCAGAGGTCAAGCCGAGCAGCAGGAAACCAAGTGAAACGAACGGGAGGTTTTTACCTGAGCTTGACCAATGAGAATGCTTGTTTTGTGTTTCCCAACCCCTGTTCATGCTAGGTTGCCCCTGATTGAACAGGACCCTGCTGTTTCAGCTTGACTGTGAAATGAATTTTACACAAGTATATGACCTCAGGGTTCTCCACTATTTCATTTTACTCGCATATGTACCTAAATATTTGGTGTGCAACATGGAATTTTAATTTAGAAGCACCAGTGAGCCTAGAAAAATGAAGGATCCCAGCTTTATTACCTCAAATATTCTTCATTGTACTAATAAATGTGTTTGTGTGCGCCTACATTTTTCAACTTAGACGCACACGTGCTCCTTGTAGAAAAGGTCTGCTTAGAGCCCTGTGATGAACTGGAGCACTGGTCTTTTACATAAACAACAGGATCTCACCAACACACGTAGAGCCCTGGTTCTCTGATTCAGTCTGTGCATTGTCTTTCCCATCCAGGTCTGAGGCCATTCATCCCAGAGAAGGACAGCCAACACTTTGAGAACTTCCTGGAGACCATCGGTGTTAAGGACGGCCGTGGCATCATCACCGACAGCTTTGGACGCTACCGCCGCAGTGCCAGCTCCGCCTCTGACTCAACCACCAATGGGAACGGGGCGGCGGGAGGGGATGGGGGCGGTTCTGACGAAGGGCTGGTGCCCTCCGAAGGAGACGAGTGGGACCGCATGATCTCTGATATCAGTAATGATATAGAGGCTCTGGGCGTTAGTATGGACCAAGAAGGGGTCACACCCTAGACCCTAGGCTCTACTCCCTACCATTGAGACTGTGCTGCAGTATGGACCAAGAAGGGGTCACACCCTAGACCCTAGGCTCTACTCCCTACCATTGAGACTGTGCTGCAGTATGGACCAAGAAGGGGTCAGACCCTAACCCCTAGGCTCTACTCCCTACCATTGAGACTGTGCTGCAGTATGGACCAAGAAGGGGTCAGACCCTAACCCCTAGGCTCTACTCCCTACCATTGAGACTGTGCTGCAGTATGGACCAAGAAGGGGTCAGACCCTAACCCCTAGGCTCTACTCCCTACCATTGAGACTGTGCTGCAGTATGGACCAAGAAGGGGTCAGACCCTAACCCCTAGGCTCTACTCCCTACCATTGAGACTGTGCTGCAGTATGGACCAAGAAGGGGTCAGACCCTAACCCCTAGGCTCTACTCCCTACCATTGAGACTGTGCTGCAGTATGGACCAAGAAGGGGTCAGACCCTAACCCCTAGGCTCTACTCCCTACCATTGAGACTGTGCTGCAGTATGGACCAAGAAGGGGTCAGACCCTAACCCCTAGGCTCTACTCCCTACCATTGAGACTGTGCTGCAGTATGGACCAAGAAAGGGTCACACCCTAGACCCTAGGCTCTACTCCCTACCATTGAGACTGTGCTGCAGTATGGACCAAGAAGGGGTCAGACCCTAGACCCTAGGCTCTACTCCCTACCATTGAGACTGTGCTGCAGTATGGACCAAGAAGGGGTCAGACCCTAGACCCTAGGCTCTACTCCCTACCATTGAGACTGTGCTGCAGTATGGACCAAGAAGGGGTCACACCCTAGACCCTAGACCCTAGGCTCTACTCCCTACCATTGAGACTGTGCTGCAGTATGGACCAAGAAGGGGTCAGACCCTAGACCCTAGGCTCTACTCCCTACCATTGAGACTGTGCTGCAGTATGGACCAAGAAGGGGTCAGACCCTAGACCCTAGGCTCTACTCCCTACCATTGAGACTGTGCTGCAGTATGGACCAAGAAGGGGTCACACCCTAGACCCTAGGCTCTACTCCCTACCATTGAGACTGTGCTGCAGTATGGACCAAGAAGGGGTCACACCCTAGACCCTAGACCCTAGGCTCTACTCCCTACCATTGAGACTGTGCTGCAGTATGGACCAAGAAGGGGTCAGACCCTAGACCCTAGGCTCTACTCCCTACCATTGAGACTGTGCTGCAGTATGGACCAAGAAGGGGTCACACCCTAGACCCTAGGCTCTAACCCCTATCCTTGTCCCTACTTGTCCTGAACCTACAGAGAGGACGATCCAGCCAGCCCAGAGCCAACCCCCTGATGATGACAGCGGGCCAATGAACTCTCAGTATGAGCCACTGGACCAATTCACACTCTGTGAGCCATTTGCTTGGCAATTCAAAGAAATCTTTATTGATCCATTCATAGTGGGTTTTAGTAACTGACTTAATGGCGTCCTTTTCTGTCTCTGGGGTTTGTATTGTTATTGGCAGTATCTGCCATCAGTGACCTGGATGAAGCTGAGTCACCCTCCTGATGGCAGCCATCATGAATACCCACAATGCTCTGTCTGGTGTCTCGCTTCACAATGTGTGCGTTCGACTGACTGATCTACAAATCACCTTGGATCATTAATTAACTGCTCAATATTATGTGTAGGTTAGTCGATCACAATTTTCCCTTCATACAGCATGCTTTTGATGCTCTCGAACACGGCCAATCAGAGTCTGTGGGTGCACTATATAGGAATTAGGGTGCCGTTTGAGACGCAGACAGAATCACCAAAAGGTGCGCCTGGACATGGAATATTGAATATTTTATAATGACTTTGGTTCATGTATGTAGTTAGCCTGTATTTCTAACTAATGTATTCTTTAAGGTCAGTCATTAACCGTTAACAGTCTCAGCCCTGTGTAATACTGGAGGCAAGGTGGGGTTCTACTCAGCTAACTTGTGGAATTGTTTTAAGACGGTCATACCAAGAACATTTAGCTTATATTTGAATTTTAAGACCCCTTGAAGTATAAAACATATACACCCCCTGTCAAAAGTTGGGAATATTACTCATTCAAGGGTTTTTCTTTATTTGCACAATTTTTTACATTGTAGAATAAAAAAAAAATGAAAAAAATTGAAAAGTTAAAATTGAAGACATCAAAACTATGACATAACACATATGGAGTCATGTAGTAACCAAAAAAGTGTTAAATAAATCTAAATTTATTTTATATTTGAGATTTATTTAACACTTTTTTGGTTACTACATGACTCCATATGTGTTATGTCATAGTTTTGATGTCTTCAATTTTATTTGCCTTGATTACAGCTTTGCACTTTCTTGGCATTCTCTCAACCAGCTTCACCTGGAATGCTTTTCCATCAGTCTTGAAGGAGTTCCCACATATGCTGAGCACTTGTTGGCTGCTTTTCCTTCACTGCGGTCAGACTCATCCCAAACCATCTAAATTTGGTTGAGGTTGGAACAAAAAAATTCAAATTTGGACTCCAGACCAATGGACAAATTTCCACCGGTCTAATGTCCATTGCTCGTGTTTCTTGGCCCAAGCAAGTCTCTTCTTCTTATTGGTGTCCTTTAGTAGTGGTTTCTTTGCAGCAATTCGACCATGAAGGCCTGATTCACACAATCTGAACAGTTGATGTTGAGATGTGTCTCTTACTTGAACTCTGTGAAGCAATTATTTGGGCTGCAATCTGAGGCTGGTAACTCTAATGAACTTATCCTCTGCAGCAGAGGTAACTCTGGGTCTTCCATTCCTATGGCGGTCCTCATGAAGCTGGTTGAGTGAATGCCATGAGTGTGCAAAGCTGTCATCAAGGCAAAGGGTGGCTACTTTGAAGAATCTCAAATATAAAATATATTTTGATTTGTTTAACACTTTTTTGGTTACTACATGACTCCATATGTGTTATGTCATAGTTTTGATGTCTTCACTTTTATTCTATAATGTAAAAAATAAATAGAAAATAAAAAAAACTTGAATGAGTATTATTCCAAACTTTTGACCGGGTATATGTGTGTGTGTGTGTGTGTGTGTGTGTGTGTGTGTATATGTATGTGTATATATATATATATATATATATATATATATATATATATATATATACATACATACAGCGGGTGAAATAAGTATTGAACACGTCACCATTTTTCTCAGTAAATATATTTCCAAAGGTGCTATTGACATGAAAGTTTCACCAGATGTTGGTAACAACCCAAGTAATCCATACATACAAAGAAACCAAAACAAATAAGTTCAGAAATTAAGTTATGTGTAATAATGTGAAATGACACAGGGAAAAAGTATTGAACACATGAAGAAAGGGAGGTTCAAAAAGGCATGGAAAGCCAAGACAACAGCTGAAAACTATCAGTAATTAAAAAGCAATCCAGCCCCCTGTCAGTGCAAATGAATATCAGCTGGTTCAGTCCCAACTGATGGCCTACAAAAAGGTCTCATTGCCAAGGTGTCACACAAGACACATCTCATGATGGGTAAAAGCAAAGAGCTGTCTCAAGACATTTGCAACCTAATCGTTGCAAAACATAATGATGGCATTGGTTATAGGCGCATTTCTAAGCTTCTGAATGTTCCAGTGAGCACTGTTGGGGCCATAATACGGAAGTGGAAAGACAATAATTTCACCATAAATTTGCCTCGACCAGGTGCTCCTCGCAAGATTTCTGACAGAGGAGTGAAAAGAATAATCAGAAGAGTTGTCCAAGAGCCAAGGACCACTTGTGGAGAGCTTCAAAAAGACCTGCAATTAGCAGGTACTGTTGTCTCAAAGAAAACATTAAGTAATGCCCTCCACCGCCATGGCCTGTATGCACGCTCACCATGCAAGACTCCATTGCTGTAAAAAAAGCATGTTGAAGCTTGTTTAAAGTTTGCTGCACAACATTTGGAAAAGCCAGTGAAATACTGGGAGAATATAGTGTGGTCAGATGAGAGCAAAATTGAACTGTTTGGATGTCATAATACACACCATGTTTGGAGGAGAAATGGCACTGCACATCACCCTAAAAACACCATACCAACAGGGAAGTTTGGAGGTGGGAACATCATGGTGTGGGGCTGCTTTTCAGCAAATGGTACTGGCAAACTTCAAATAATTGAAGGAAGGATGAATGGGCAAATTTACGAGGAGCACCTGGTCGAGGCAAATTTATGGTGAAATTATTGTCTTTCCACTTCCGTATTATGGCCCCAACAGTGCTCACTGGAACATTCAGAAGCTTAGAAATGTGCCTATAACCAATGCCATCATTATGTTTTGCAACAATTAGGTTGCGAAGGTCTTGAGACAGCTCTTTGCGTTTACCCATCATGAGATGTGTCTTGTGTGACACCTTGGCAATGAGACCTTTTTGTAGGCCATCAGTTGGGACTGAACCAGCTGATATTAATTTGCACTGACAGGGGGCTGGATTGCTTTTTAATTACTGATAGTTTTCAGCTGTTGTCTTGGCTTTCCATGCCTTTGTGGACATCCCTTTCATTATGTGTTCAATACTTTTTCCCTGTGTCATTTCACATTATTACACATAACTTAATTTCTGAACGTATTTGTTTTGGTTTCTTTGTATGTATGGATTACTTGGGTTGTTACCAACATCTGGTGAAAATGTCATGTCAATAGCACCTTTGGAAATATATTTACTGAGAAAAATGGTGACGTGTTCAATACTTATTTCACCCGCTATATATATATATATATATATATGTTCACTGTTTCAAATAAAAAAAATATATATATATATATAATTTTTTTTTTTTTTTTTTGAAACAGTGAATTTGGCCTTAATGCTATTAGCCCATACAAATGCATTGACCTAACAGATTCACTACATAGAACAACATATATTAATAGGAAACATTTAAAGGAATCTGAGAGATATAAGACATCAGGAAACTATATTTTATTATTATTATATTTGGCACTAAACTCTCCTGGTCTGAAATATAGTACATTTACTTCCATGCATTTTTTTGTCAACTGGTACCAGGGTTTCTTCAGATGATGTTGGTGAGGCTTGTGGTCGTAGAGCAAAACGACCGACATGCAGACGCTTGTGGGGGTCATAGAGCAAAACGACCAACATGCAGACGCTTGTGGGGGTCATAGAGCAAAACAACCGACATGCAGACGCTTGTGGGGGTCATAGAGCAAAACTGAGAACACCATCGTGTTCGTGAGAGTCTGATCTTTATTTTAATAGTTTTGTAGGCCAAACCGTTCGGATGCTACAGACGTTTTCATGAGAAGACTGATTTTCAGGATGTCTCATGGTCTGACAAACACCGCTCCAACTCTAAACTGACATATTCCGATGGGGATTTTTGTATTATGCTAATTCGATTTCCACGGGGGCCGCGTATGTCAGCTCTGGGGGGGGGGGGGTAACTTAATCCACCAAGTATTTTCTCCTCTGCATATTTACTGCTTTCAATTGTGTGCGTTCCAAATGCACCCTATCCCTTAGTGATCTACTTCTTACCAGAGCCCCATGGGCCCTCTTCAAAAGTAGTGCACTATATAGGGAATAGAGTGCTCTTTGGTGTTTGGACTTTGTGTTTTGTAAACTTGTACTATTTTGTTGTGGTTTTATTTTTTACTCGTAGCCTTTAGCATAGCATTTAGCCTAGCATTTAGCCTTCGCCTAGCATTGAGCCTTAGCCTAGCATTTTTCCTTAGCCTAGCGTTTTCTATTCATGTTTACCTTTGTCTTAACTCAATCAACAAGAGCTGTTGATAAAATGTGACTTTGTATTGTAAAACTGAAAATTCAGAATATCTGGATGGAGAACATATGTTCTCCATGTAGGCCGTCGTTGTAAGTAAGAAGTTATTCTTAACTGACTTGCCTAGTTAAATAAAAAAAAAATAATGATAAAATATCTGACAAAGCCAGTTACTGGCTGATTGACAATTCCATGCTCAATCTCTTCTCATAGCGCAGACAGACCAGACCAAACCAACCTTCCCTTCAGCCGTGCACAGCAGATCACCTGCTGGGCATTGACAAAGGTGAAGATTCAACATGTAGAATCATCTGGAAAATTAACTGTCAATCATGTACAATCGTCTAGAAATTTAAATGGCAGCCGTACTTTCCCCTATTTTGAGGGGCTCCCAAGTGGTGCCACTGCAGACCCTGGTTCGATCCTGGGCTGTATCACAACCGGCCGTGATCGGGAGTCCCATAGGGCGGCGCACAATTGGCCCAGCGCCGTCCAGGTTAGGGGAGGCCGGGGTAGGCTGCCATTGTAAATAAGAATTGGTTTTTAACTGACTTGCCTAGTTAAATAAAGGTTAAATAAAATTAAAAGTCACCAGTAATTGTGTCTTCACATGATACACTGTGTGTCCCAAATGGCCCCCTATGGGCCCTGGTCAAAGATGCACTAAATAGAGAATATGGTGCCGTTTTGGGACGTAGACATACAGTAGCTACCAGTCTCTGTCCCCTTATGTCATTCTGAACTGTACTGTACAGCTGTTGCGTTATTAAATAACATATACTTTAACATACAGAAGTTGGCTTTCCTATTGGCTATTACTAATGTGATTCTCTCCTCTCTAAACTATTGAGGTTCTAACCAACACTGGCATTGTGTTGGTTAGAACCTGATGGTCTTATCATTCAAAGTGAGGTAATGTGATACAGCCCCAGTGTAGTTCAGGGGGTTTCAAATCTTACCCTACGCCTACGAGATCCGGACTACTGTTCTACCTGATAAATATTTGTACCCACATGGTTTCTCAGGTCTAAATCAGTCCCTGATTTAAAGGGAAAGGATGAAATAATATATAAAGCTATTGACCTGGCTTGGGGGTCCAGATGTTATGCCAGTAGTGTTTAGCTGACTGACTTCAGAGTATGTCGGATTAGAAGTTTCTCTAGAATATTGTGCACATGTGTTTACATCCCTGAGAGCCCCATGGTGGCGGTGGGTTACGGTATGGGCAGGTATAAACTACGGACTACCAACACAACTGCGTTCTATCGATGGCGATTTGAATGAACAAAAATACTGTGACAAGATCCTGAGGCCCGTCTCTGTGACCAACAGGTGCTTATCTGTATTCCCAGTCATGTGAAATCAATAGATTAGGGCCTAATGAATTTATTTCAATTGACTGATTTCCTGATATGAACTGTAACTTAGTAAAATCAGGCAGCTTCATTAAATAGTACCTGCAAAACACCAGTCTCAACGTCAACAGTGAAGAGGCGACTTTGGGATGCTGGCCTTCCAGGCAGAGTTGCAAAGAAAAAGCAATTTCTCATACTGGCCAATAAAAAGAAAAGATTAAGATGGGCAGAAGAACAAACACTGGACAGAGGAAGATGTGGCTTTTTCTTTGCAACTCTACTTAGAAGGCCAGCATCCCGGAGTCGCCTCTTCACTGTTGACGTTGAGACTGGTGTTTTGTGGGTACTATTTAATGAAGCTGCCAGTTGAGGACTTGAGAGCGTCTGTTTCTCAAACTAGACACTCTAATGTACTTGTCCTCTTGCTCAGTTGTGCACCGGGGCCTCCCACTCCTCTTTCTATTCTGGTAAGAGCCAGTTTGCGCTGTTCTGTGAAGGGAGTAGTACACAGCGTTGTACGAGATCTTCAGTTTCTTGGCAATTTCTCGCATGGAATAGCCTTCATTTCTCAGAACAAGAATAGACTGATGAGTTTCAGAAGAAAGTTCTCTGTTTCTGGCCATTTTGAGCCTTTAATCAAACCCACAAGTGCTGATGCTCCAGATACTCAATTAGTCTAAAGAAGGCCAGTTTTATTGCTTCTTTAATCAGCACATTGGTAGGCATTGCATACATGCAGTGAATTATTTTATTTTTTCCCTGAAAGTTTGCGGACCCCCTGGGCAGTCTAAGGACCCCCAGGGGTCCGTGGACCCCAGTTTGAGAACCTCTGCTTTAGGTGTCTTTTGGCAAACTCCAAGCGGGCTGTCGTGCCTTTTACTGAGGATTGGCTTCTGTCTGGCCACTCTACCATAAAGGCCTGATTGGTGGAGTGCTGCAGAGATGGTTGTCCTTCTGGAAGATTCTCCCATCTCCACAGAGGAGCTCTGTCAAAGTGACCATAGGGTTTCTTGGTCACCTCCCTGTGCAGAGTGCAATCATGAATCATGATGAACGCTGTTGATGTCGGCTCATGCCTAAATGACCTGGATCAGCATGTTGAACCCCGGCCTAGGACTGGATCAGCATGTTGAACCCCGGCCTAGGACTGGATCAGCATGTTGAACCCCGGCCTAGGACTGGATCAGCATGTTGAACCCCGGCCTAGGACTGGATCAGCATGTTGAACCCCGGCCTAGGACTGGATCAGCATGTTGAACCCCGGCCTAGGACTGGATCAGCATGTTGAACCCCGGCCTAGGACTGGATCAGCATGTTGAACCCCGGCCTAGGACTGGATCAGCATGTTGAACCCCGGCCTAGGACTGGATCAGCATCTATATGTTCATCCCACTGAGGGATTGGTCAATGGTGGTTATTGGTGGGAGATGGGCTCTGTTCTTGGGATTGGGCCAGGGTGACAGGGAGGCATCAGACACTTGAAGTATGTGTGGGGCCTCCACTCATCTCACTTCAGTCTCTAGGTGGACCCACTCTCCCCAAGTAGACCCTCACCAGCCACTATATATTAATTTACAAACCCACCACAATACTTACAGTGCCTTCAAAGTATTCACACCCCTTCACTTTTTCCCCAAAACATTGTTAAAAAGATCAAAAATGGATTTGTCAACTATTTCAACAAAATACTTTGTAATGTCGAAGTGGAAGAAACATTCTAGCATTTGTATTTTATTAATGGAAAATCAAACACTAATACAGCACATTCAGAAAGTATTCAGACCCCTTCACTTTTTCCACAATTTGTTACATTACAGCCTTATTCTAAAATGTATTAGTAGCCATCACAAAGCCCTGACCTCAATCCTATAGAACATTTGTGGGCAGGACTGAAAAAGCGTGTGCAAGCAAGGAGGTCTACAAACCTGACTCAGTTACACCAGTTCTGTCAGGAGGAATGGGCCAAAATTCACCCAACTTATTGTGGGAAGCTTGTGGAAGGCTACCTGAAACGTTTGACCCAAGTTAAACAATTTAAAGGCAATGCTACCAAATACTAATTGAGTGTATGTAAACTTCTGACCCACTGGGAATGTGATGAAAGAAATAAAAGCTGAAATAAAACATTCTCTCTACTATTATTCTGACATTTCACATTCTTAAAATAAAGTGGTGATCCTAACTGACCTAAGACAGGGAATTTTTACTAGGATTAAATGTCAGGAATTGTGGAAAAACTGAGTTTAAATGTATTTGGCTAAGGTGTGTGTAAACTTCCGACTTCAACTGTATGTGTACAACATATTCACTAGATGTATTGAAGCAAGGCTATGTTTACAACATATTCACTAGATGTATTGAAGCAAGGCCATGTGTACAACATATTCACTAGATGTATTGAAGCAAGGCCATGTGTACAACATATTCACTAGATGTATTGAAGCAAGGCCATGTGTACAACATATTCAATAGATGTATTGAAGCAAGGCCATGTGTACAACATATTCAATAGATGTATTGAAGCAAGTCTATGTGTACAACATATTCAATAGATGTATTGAAGCAAGTCTAAGTGTACAACATATTCACTAGATGTATTGAAGCAAGTCTAAGTGTACAACATATTCACTAGATGTATTGAAGCAAGTCTATGTGTACAACATATTCACTAGATGTATTGAAAGTTTGCTGCTTCAGTGTTCTTAGATCTTTATGTCAGTAGTTACTATGGTAACACTGAAGTATAATTACAAGTATTCCATAAGTGTCAAAGGCTTTCATTGACAATGACATTCAGTTTATGCAAAGAGTCAATGTTTGCAGTGTTGACCCTTCTTTTTCAAGACCTCTGCAATCCGCCCTGGCATGCTGTCAATTAACTTCTGGGCCACATCCTGACTGATGGCAGGCCATCCTTGCATAATCAATGCTTGGGGTACACGTGTTGCAGGCGGTCCATGTACTGCAGGCGGGCGGTCCACATACTGCAGGGGGTCCACGTGTTACAGGGGGTACACGTGTTGTAGGCGGTCCATGTATTGCAGGGGGTCAGTTCTCAAAATATTACATAATTTATTTTTAACAACAGATTAAACAAATTTGGGCCAAGTGATCTGTGGAATAATCCTATTTAGAAGGTGTAATTCAATGTTATATCATTAATCTACAATGTCTGTTAACCCTGGGCAACATGGGCCTGGGAGCTCACAGGGATGCTGGTATCCACAGGACTCCACCAATTAGAATTTGTTCAACTTAATTCTTCTTGTATTCCCCCAAAATGTATTTATTTTTAAATAAATGCACTGTAATTTAAGCATTAAAACTGCATGGCAGAATGTGTAGAATTTCAGGATATTAGCTTTAAAGCTACAACAACATCTCTCTGCCCAATGACTAAATGTGTAGAAAAGTAGCTTGAAAATGGCAAGATTTGGTTGGTCAGGCCGTGTGATGTCATAGTCAAACTCCCTGTGTGCTAATTTCAACTCACCCGAGTTGTGTTCTGATTCTGAGTCTGTCACCACCAAAGGGTTCCCCGGACCCAAAAGGTTTGAGAACAGCTGTTATAGGGAATAGGGTGCGATTTTAGACCTGATGAGGAAGCAAGCTATACCAAACACTAAGGAGAGTTAACCCTTTCTACTAAGCTAACATATGGAATTATCATTCACATTTTACATGTTCTTATCCAGAGTGACTTACAGTTAATTAATGCATACATGTTCATACTTCTTTGTATTGGTCCCCTGTGGGAATCAAACCCACAACCCTGGCGTTGCAAGCGCCATGCTCTACCGTCTGAGCTACACGGGACTATAAGGTATAAAAAATATACTGTATATATACAATTATTTTATGAAACATTACATTTGGCCTTAATGCTATTAGCCCATACAGATTCACTACATAGAACAACAGATATTAATATGAAACATGTAAAGTGTGTTCTGAAGTTCAGGAAACATACATATTTATCTCCTTGGGTGTCCTAGAGCAAACAACATGTTCATGGGAGTTCCACCTTTCACCAGAGGGGTCATATTAGTGTGTAGCTTAAGATGTTGGGACGCTGCAGACGATTTTGTGAGAAGACCGATTTTCAGGGTGTCTCATGAACTGACAAACACCGCTGTAGCTCGGCCTCCTTCCACCGCAGACGCGGAAGGCTGATATCGGCGGATGCAGTGGATTGAGACGCAGCCCATGCAAGAAACAGAGTTCTAGTTTAAACATGGGAATTGTTGTATTATGCTAATTAGCTCTATACATTTGAAGCCTAACTGCCATACAGGTATGTACAGGACAAACCCTTCAGTCCTTTCAGGGCTCTTAGGTTGTCCCAAATGGCACAGTATTCCCTCTATAGTGCACTACTTTTGACCAGAGCACTTTAAAATAAAAGGAATAGTCATTACATGACCAACAGTGTGGACACCTGCTCTTCCAACATGGACATTAATATGGAGTTGGTCTCCTCTTTACTGCTATAACAGCCTCCACTCTTCTGGGAAGGTTTTCCACTAGATGTTGGATCACTGATGCAGGGACTTGCTTCCATTCAGCCTCATGAGCATTAGTGAGGTCGGGCACTGATGTTGAGAGATTAGACCTGGCTCAGAGTCGTCGTTCAAATTCATTCCAAAGGTGTTCGATGGGGTTGAGGTCAGGGCTCTGTGCAGGCCAGTCAAGTTCTTCCACACCATTTCTGTATGGACTTTGCTTTGCGCACAGTGGCATTGTCATGCTGAAACAGGAAAGGGCCTTCACCAAACTGTTGCCACAACGTTGGAAGCACAGACTCGTCTAGAATGTCATTGTATGCTGTAGCGTTACGATTTCCCTTCACTGGAACTAAGGGGTCTAGCCGGAACCATGAAAAACAGCCCCAGACCATTATTCCACCAACACCAAACTTTACAGTTCAGGCAGATAGCGTTCAAACCCAGATTCATCCGTCGGACTGCCAGATGGTGAAGCGTGATTCATCACTCCAGAGAACGTGTTTCCCCTGAGCAACACACATACATAATATTGACACACACACTGAGAGACATTTATCTACCAGATAAAACAGTCCATAACTAGGCTTACATTTATCTGATATCATAACAAATACCCTGTGGAAACCCAACCACCAGGTCCACCCTTAGTATAGTGATTAACAGCCTCAACGGCCAATCCAAGTGTCACTTCCTCCTACGTTGACCAATCAGACCGCAAGTTCCTCCTCGACACATGAAACATTTGATAAAATGTGATTTTATCAAAGTGTGAGTTCCTCGATGTCGTCGTCGAAGGAAGCAATGGCTCGTACGGTCGGCCTGCTCTCGGTCACGTGGAGGGAGGAGAGGAAGGGTGCAAGGGGACCCGCAGGGGACTTGGGCTCAAAGGGGAAAAAGCCTTCTCTGCAGTTGAGGGGGCCGGTGGGGGTGGAGATGGGGGGGCTAAGAAGGACGTCTGGGGGGCTGTCGGAGATCGGGGAGGGGCTGGATGGGGGGCCAAAGAGCTGCTGCAACAAAGTGGACTTCCTCTCCTTTCCCGGACCTAGACCTCCTCTCTCCTTCTCTCTCTCTGACCACCCCAGCAGCCCGTCCAGAGCCGAGGGCGGGGGTGGGGTTGGGAAGCCTGTACCCCCCCTTGCGGCTGGCCGTCCAAAGGAGGGGGCATAGCTACCGAAAGCCAGGTCCTCGCTTGAGTTCTGAGCCCTCACCCCTCTCCTCCCAGTCCCTGTCCCCGCCCCTGTCCCCGCCCCTGTCCCCGCCCCTGGACCGAAACCACTCTCTGCCCCCCCTCGCACTGACCTGCCCCCATCCCCGCTCCCCACCCCCCCACGCAGACCACCCATCTCCTCCGGCTCAGTGAAGCTGAAGATGGAAGGGTTCTGGTTCCGTGGCTCAGAGAACCGTGGAGGAGAACGTGCAGTGAAACCCGAGCTAGACTCTGGGGGTTCTGGGTCGACTTCGGAGAACAGCCCAGCGTTCTGGGGTGGCTCGTTCTGCTTGTCAATTTCCCTCAGCTTGGCCAATAGTTGCTCCTTCCTGCGACGCTCTGTCTCCGCCACTTCCTGACTGGCTAGCGTCTCTTGGTTCAGCCTCTCAACCTCTTCCTGGACTTGGCCACGCCTCTTCCTGTTCTCTTCTTCCTTCTGGATCCGCCTCTTACTCTCCTCCTCCTCCTTCTCCCAGCCTGTGGAGAGAGAGAGACATTGTGGTTATAGTATGGTTACATTGTGGTTATAGTATGGTTACGTTGTGGTTATAGTATGGTTACGTTGTGGTTACGTTGTGGTTACGTTGTGGTTACGTTATGGGTACATTGTGGTTATAGTGTGGTTACGTTGTGGTTATAGTATGGTTACGTTGTGGTTACAGTATGGTTACGTTGTGGTTACAGTATGGTTACGTTGTGGTTACGTTGTGGTTATGTTGTGGTTACGTTGTGGTTATAGTATGGTTACATTGTGGTTATAGTATGGTTACGTTGTGGTTATAGTATGGTTACGTTGTGGTTACGTTGTGGTTACAGTATGATTACGTTGTGGTTACAGTATGGTTACGTTGTGGTTACAGTATGGTTACGTTGTGGTTACATTGTGGTTATAGTATGGTTACATTGTGGTTATAGTATGGTTACGTTGTGGTTATAGTATGGTTACGTTGTGGTTACATTGTGGTTACAGTATGATTACGTTGTGGTTACGTTGTGGTTACGTTGTGGTTATAGTATGGTTACGTTGTGGTTATAGTATGGTTACGTTGTGGTTATAGTATGGTTACATTGTGGTTATAGTATGGTTACGTTGTGGTTACGTTGTGTTATAGTGTGGTTATGTTGTGGTTATAGTATGGTTACGTTGTGATTATAGTATGGTTACGGTGTGGTTACGTTGTGGTTATGTTGTGGTTACGTTGTGGTTATAGTATGGTTACGTTGTGGTTATAGTATGGTTACATTGTGGTTATAGTATGGTTACGTTGTGGTTACGTTGTGGTTATAGTGTGGTTACGTTGTGGTTATAGTATGGTTACGTTGTGGTTATAGTATGGTTACATTGTGGTTATAGTATGGTTACGTTGTGGTTACGTTGTGTTATAGTGTGGTTATGTTGTGGTTATAGTATGGTTACGTTGTGATTATAGTATGGTTACGGTGTGGTTACGTTGTGGTTACATTGTGGTTATAGTCCTCTCACCATCTCTCAGTCTCTTGGTCTTTTCCTCAAGTGTGTCCAACTCCCGGCCAATCCTCTGCTTCTCCTCCTTCCCCCTCTTTCTCTCCTTCTCCAGCTCTCTCTCTCTCTCCACCCTCTCTCTCGCCTCTCTCTCCTTTCTCTCCTCAGTCTCCTTCGGCCTTCGCTCTGCTATGTCAACTTCCTGGAGAGAGAGAGAGAGAAGGAAAGAGAAAGAGGGAAAGAGAGAGAGAGAGAGAGAGAGAGAGAGTGAAGGAAAGAGAGAGAGAGAGTGAAGGAAAGAAAGAGAGCGAGAGAGAGAGAGAGAGAGAGAGAAGGAAAGAGAGAGAGAGAGAAGGAAAGAGAGAGAGAGAGAGAGAGAAGGAAAGAGAGAGAGAAGGAAAGAGAGAGAGAAGGAAAGAGAGAGAGAGAGAGAGAGAGAGAGAGAGAGAGAGAGAGAGAGAGAGAGAGAGAGAGAGAGAGAGAAGGAAAGAGAGAGAGAGAGAAGGAAAGACAGAGAGAGAGAGAAGGAGAGAGAGAGAGAGAGAGAGAGAGAGAGAGCGAGAGAGAAGGAAAGACAGAGAGAGAAGGAAAGACACAGAGAGAGAGAAGGAAAGAGAGTTAGAGAAGGAAAGAAAGAAGGAGAGAGAGAGAGAGAGAGAGAGAGAGAGAGAGAGAGAGAGAGAATGAAAGAGAGAGAAGAAGAGAGGACATACATCTTAGTTATTCCATCAACAAGCTTTTTTCCAGGAACCTCTGCGTAAAGGTTCAAACCGGAATCTTTTTGTGATGGGAGGAGTTAAACTTTAAACCTTTAAATTATACAGTATATAGCAGCCTATCAGATTGGAGGCGTGGCTTATTGGAGGCATGGCTTTCAGATAGTTCTTTTTGGTCACCCGTTAGCGTAAATGTTTGTTTACTTCAAATTAAAGTGTTCCTTGAACATGCATATTACATATTCTAATATAATATGAATAATATTAACATACTGAAATAACTATTCCAACATTGGGATTTTCTCTTGAGGAACTCACACACTCTTGAGGAACTCACACACTCTTGAGGAACTCACACACTCTGGAGGAACTCACAAACTCTGGAGGAACTCACACACTCTTGAGGAACTCACACACTCTTGAGGAACTCACACACTCTGGAGGAACTCACACACTCTTGAGGAACTCACACACTCTTGAGGAACTCACACACTCTTGAGGAACTCACACACTCTGGAGGAACTCACACACTCTTGAGGAACTCACACACTCTTGAGGAACTCACACACTCTGGAGGAACTCACACACTCTTGAGGAACTCACACACTCTTGAGGAACTCACACACTCTTGAGGAACTCACACACTCTGGAGGAACTCACACACTCTTGAGGAACTCACACACTCTGGAGGAACTCACACACTCTGGAGGAACTCACACACTCTTGAGGAACTCACACACTCTTGAGGAACTCACACACTCTTGAGGAACTCACACACTCTGGAGGAACTCACACACTCTTGAGGAACTCACACACTCTGGAGGAACTCACACACTCTTGAGGAACTCACACACTCTTGAGGAACTCACACACTCTGGAGGAACTCACACACTCTTGAGGAACTCACACACTCTTGAGGAACTCACACACTCTGGAGGAACTCACACACTCTGGAGGAACTCACACACTCTTGAGGAACTCACACACTCTTGAGGAACTCACACACTCTTGAGGAACTCACACACTCTGGAGGAACTCACACACTCTTGAGGAACTCACACACTCTGGAGGAACTCACACACTCTGGAGGAACTCACACACTCTTGAGGAACTCACACACTCTTGAGGAACTCACACACTCTTGAGGAACTCACACACTCTGGAGGAACTCACACACTCTGGAGGAACTCACACACTCTGGAGGAACTCACACACTCTTGAGGAACTCACACACTCTGGAGGAACTCACACACTCTGGAGGAACTCACACACTCTTGAGGAACTCACACACTCTTGAGGAACTCACACACTCTTGAGGAACTCACACACTCTGGAGGAACTCACACACTCTGGAGGAACTCACACACTCTGGAGGAACTCACACACTCTTGAGGAACTCACACACTCTGGAGGACCTGTTAGCGTCATTGAAGCAACAAAACTATCAGTGTTTAACCGTAACATGTGATGACAACAGAACAGATGAACAGGAATGACATTTACTCTGACGGGTGGCCAAAAACAGATATATGATCTACTTTAATTCCACACTCATACTAAGCCACGCCTCCACTCCAGGGTTCCTCTAGGAACCCATTAAAGGTTCCTCCAAGAACTCCTCAACTAACCGAACGTACAAATATGAACAGGTGCAATATATATGGAAACGGGTGCAATATATATGGAAACGGGTGCAATATATATGGAAACGGGTGCAATATATATGGAAACGGGTGCAATATATATGGAAACGGGTGCAATATATATGGAAACGGGTGCAATATATATGGAAACGGGTGCAATATATATGGAAACGGGTGCAATATATATGGAAACGGGTGCAATATATATGGAAACGGGTGCAATATATATGGAAACGGGTGCAAAAGTAGTGCCTTGCAAAAATGTTCAGACCCTTGGATTTATTCACGTTTATTGTTACAAACTGGGATTCAAATTGATGTAATTGTCATTTACTCTGTAATGGCAAAGTGGAAGACAAATTATATTTGATTTTTAAAGATTTATCAAAATTAACTCAAATATAGACGTTGCATAAGTATTCAGCTCCCTGAGTCAATACATGTTAGAAACACCTTTGGCACCTTCTTGGGTAAGCCTATAATCCTGCCCATTATTATTTTCTAAATTCTTCAAGCTCTGTCAATATGTTACAAGCAGGCTTGACTACTGTAATGCTCTCCTGTCTGGTCTACCCAAGAAATCCATTGGTCAACTGCAAAACATACAGGATGCTGCATCATGGGTCCTGACCAAGACCAGACAGAACACACACAATACGCCGGTTTTAAGGTCTCTGCACCGGCTGTCTGTGAGTTTTAGAATTCATTTTAAGATTCTTCTATTGGTTTTTAAATCAATCCACGATTGTGCACCCCAATACATGTCAGACATGCTTTTAAGTGATGTACCCAGTAGGTCCCTCAGGTCCTCTGGCACTGGCTTTTTAACGATCCCAAAGCCTAGGACCAAGAGGCATGGAGAGGCAGCTTTTAGTTACTATGCTCCCAGCCTCTGGAATAACCTGAGAACCTGAGGGGAGCTGAAACTGTGGACATTTCAAATGGATCTTAAAACACACCTTTTTAGCTCTGCTTTTCCTCAGGTGGCTTTTTAGTCCTTCAGTTTGTACTAAATATTTCAGCTTTAGTTTTCATAGTTTTTTATTTGTTTGTTTCCCCTGTAAAGCACATTGCATTGCATTCCATGTCTGAAATGTGCTATATAAAATAGCTTGATTTTATGTAATTTGATGTTGGGGGATCATGGCTAGACAGCAATCTTCAAGTCTTGCCATAGATCTTCAAGCATATTTAAGTCAAAACTGTAACTTGGCCACTCAGGAACATTCACTCTCTTCTTGGTAAGCAACTCCAGTGTATATTTGGCCTTGTTTTGTAGGTCATTGTCCTGCTGAAAGGTGGATTCCTCTCCCAGTCTCTGGTGTAAAGCAGACTGAGAAAGGTTTTCCTCTAGTATTTTGCCTGTGCTTAGCTCAATCCCGTTCATTTTTATCCTGTAAAATCTCCCCAGTATTTGCCGATGTCAAGCATACCCATACCATGATGCAGCCGCCACCAAGCTTGAAAATAACGAGACAGTAGCTAGGTTTCCATCCAATTTGGTATAGATTTTCATGCAAATATTCTAAAATCGGCATAGAACAAACATTTTCCCACCAGAGATGTTTCCATCAAACTGACTTATTGCGGATAAAAGTCTGTGCGTGATGACATAGAGCAAATAAAAATAGCTTTTGTGGTTAAATTCTCATGTACCGAATGAAAAAAGCAAGTTAAATGGGTTTCCATCGCATTTTCAAATCTACTGATGTGACAAAAACTTGTTGCGTTAAATAGCAAATATGCCCACTCTGGTCTTGGCACATGCACTCTAGCCAACAGCTTGCAGATACAGTGTGGGTAGGCTAACTACATTATGAGATTATTATGGATAAGAGCATTATTATTTTAATTTGCATCGATCATCATGTCATTCATTGGAAAGGGACATCAACCTCATCACCTTCCACTTCCACCAACCTGTCGCCTAATAAACTGCATAGTGTCCCAAGTTGTAGTGGGAGGACCACACAACATATCATAGTGGGAGGACCACACAACATATCATAGTGGGAGGACCACACAACATATCATAGTGGGAGGACCACACAACATATCATAGTGGGAGGACCACACAACATATCATAGTGGGAGGACCACACAACATATCATAGTGGGAGGACCACACAACATATCATAGTGGGAGGACCACACAACATATCATAGTGGGAGGACCACACAACATATCATAGTGGGAGGACCACACAACATATCATAGTGGGAGGACCACACAACATATCATAGTGGGAGGACCACACAACATATCATAGTGGGAGGACCACACAACATATCATAGTGGGAGGACCACACAACATATCATAGTGTGAGGACCACACAACATATCATAGTGGGAGGACCACACAACATATCATAGTGGGAGGACCACACAACATATCATAGTGGGAGGACCACACAACATATCATAGTGGGAGGACCACACAACATATCATAGTGTGAGGACCACACAACATATCATAGTGTGAGGACCACACAACATATCATAGTGTGAGGACCACACAACATATCATAGTGGGAGGACCACACAACATATCATAGTGGGAGGACCACACAACATATCATAGTGGGAGGACCACACAACATATCATAGTGGGAGGACCACACAACATATCATAGTGGGAGGACCACACAACATATCATAGTGGGAGGACCACACAACATATCATAGTGGGAGGACCACACAACATATCATAGTGGGAGGACCACACAACATATCATAGTGGGAGGACCACACAACATATCATAGTGGGAGGACCACACAACATATCATAGTGGGAGGACCACACAACATATCATAGTGGGAGGACCACACAACATATCATAGTGGGAGGACCACACAACATATCATAGTGGGAGGACCACACAACATATCATAGTGGGAGGACCACACAACATATCATAGTGGGAGGACCACACAACATATCATAGTGGGAGGACCACACAACATATCATAGTGGGAGGACCACACAACATATCATAGTGGGAGGACCACACAACATATCATAGTGGGAGGACCACACAACATATCATAGTGGGAGGACCACACAACATATCATAGTGGGAGGACCACACAACATATCATAGTGGGAGGACCACACAACATATCATAGTGGGAGGACCACACAACATATCATAGTGGGAGGACCACACAACATATCATAGTGGGAGGACCACACAACATATCATAGTGGGAGGACCACACAACATATCATAGTGGGAGGACCACACAACATATCATAGTGGGAGGACCACACAACATATCATAGTGGGAGGACCACACAACATATCATAGTGGGAGGACCACACAACATATCATAGTGTGAGGACCACACAACATATCATAGTGGGAGGACCACACAACATATCATAGTGGGAGGACCACACAACATATCATAGTGGGAGGACCACACAACATATCATAGTGGGAGGACCACACAACATATCATAGTGGGAGGACCACACAACATATCATAGTGGGAGGACCACACAACATATCAAAGGCGTGTCCACCGCCATTTCTGGCATAATTAATTTTACAGACACAAGTATTTTGACAGTATTTTGACAGTATTTTGACAGTATTTTGTGCAGATTGTTGACAAAAAATGACAATTAAATCGATTTTAATCCCACAATAGCGTGAAAAATAAAATGGGTCTGAATACTTTTTCACTGTATGTAGGGAATAGGGTACTATTTGTGACTCACCCTAGAGCTGTAAGGTGTACTAGAGACACCTGGCTTGAGTGACAGGTAGTCATCAGGGGCTCGGTCGCTGTAGTGATATTTGTCGTCGGTGATGGCCGGGGGTGGTGACGGGAAATCTAGACTCAACGTCTCCTTCACGGTCTGTACTGCCTTAGAGATGGACATACTGGGGCCTATACACACAGTACAGATAAACACACACGGTCTGTACTGCCTTAGAGATGGACATACTGGGGCCTATACACACAGTACAGATAAACACACACGGTCTGTACTGCCTTAGAGATGGACATACTGGGGCCTATACACACAGTACAGATAAACACACACGGTCTGTACTGCCTTAGAGATGGACATACTGGGGCCTATACACACAGTACAGATAAACACACACGGTCTGTACTGCCTTAGAGATGGACATACTGGGGCCTATACACACAGTACAGATAAACACACACGGTCTGTACTGCCTTAGAGATGGACATACTGGGGCCTATACACACAGTACAGATAAACACACACTGTCTGTACTGCCTTAGAGATGAACATACTGGGGCCTATACACACAGTACAGATAAACACACACGGTCTGTACTGCCTTAGAGATGGACATACTGGGGCCTATACACACAGTACAGATAAACACACACGGTCTGTACTGCCTTAGAGATGGACATACTGGGGCCTATACACACAGTACAGATAAACACACACGGTCTGTACTGCCTTAGAGATGGACATACTGGGGCCTATACACACAGTATAGATGAACACAGACAGACACTGACACAGACAGACACTGACACAGATACAGACACTGACACAGATACAGACACTGACACAGATACAGACACTGACACAGACACAGATACTGACACACACAGACAGACACTGACCTAGACTGACACAGACAGGCACAGACACTGGCACTGACACAGACAGACACTGGCACAGACAGACAGACAGACAGACACAGACAGACACAGACACAGACACTGGCACAGACACTGACACAGATACAGACACAGACACTGGCACAGACAGACAGACAGACACAGACACTGGCACAGACACAGACAGACAGACACAGACAGACACTGATATACATGTTTCTCTCTAACTGTGGATTATCATGGTCTTTAGGCTCCCCTACTTTTATTACATACATTTACCTCAATAGTTTTCTTGGCTTCAAAGGTTGAGACAGATTATATTTGAAGTTGAGCAGGACTAACGGCATCCGTGACAAAGTGGTTTCTGTAAGAATTACAGGAGGGGGGTGTCTAACCCTGGGGGGCGTTTAATGGCAACACTACCTTTCCTCTTGGTGGTGTTGTCTATGTTCCTGGGCGATGGTTTCAACAAGCGGTTGGCATAGATGTTCCTAGTGTCCAGTTCCCTCTCCTTCTCCTGTAAGGGTTACAGTTAGAGCTTCTATAACACAGCATACCGTTTGTGTGTCTGTCTCCATGTGTGTCTGTCTCTCTGTGTGTGTGTGTGTGTGTGTGTGTGTGTCTGTCTCTGTGTGTGTGTGTGTGTCTGTCTCTGTGTGTGTGTCTGTCTGTCTGTCTGTCTGTCTCTGTGTGTGTGTCTGTCTGTCTGTCTGTCTGTCTGTCTGTCTGTCTGTCTGTCTGTCTCTGTGTGTGTGTGTGTGTGTGTGTGTGTGTGTGTGTGTGTGTGTGTGTGTGTGTGTGTGTGTGTGTGTGTACCTTGAGTTTGTTGCTGAGATGTTCCACGTCCTCCTGTAGGGCTGACACCTGGTCCTGGGTCCTGATGACCTTCCTCCTCTCTGTAGCTAGCTGTCTCTGGTAACTACTGCTGCTCAGCTCCACTCTGCGCTCCAGATCCTACACACACACACACTCTCTCTAATGTGTGTTATAGAAGCTAACTGTAACCCTTGTAGGAGAAGGAGAGGGGACTGGACACTAGGAGAAGCAGGCATTGGTCCGAAGCCGAAAAAGAAAGGAAATTCACATGAGCACCACAATGCCTACTCCACCCATGCTCTACCAAGGTTCTCCACCACAATGTCTACTCCACCCATGCTCTACCAAGGTTCTCCACCACAATGCCTACTCCACCCATGCTCTACCAAGGTTCTCCACCACAATGCCTACTCCACCCATGCTCTACCAATTAGGGTACACCTAATGTGAGATATGAATGAACACATGTTGCTGAGTTTTTTCAGGTCTCTCCAGAGATGTTCGATCAGGTTCAAGTCCGGGCTCTGGCTGGGCCACTCAAGGACATTCAGAGACTTGTCCCGAAGCCACTCCTGCGTTGTCTTGGCTATGTGCTTAGGGTCGTTGTCCTGTTGGAAGGTGAACCTTCGCCCCAGTCTGAGGTCCTGAGTCTCTGGATCTCTCTACTTTGCTCTGTTCATCTTTCCCTCGACCCTGACTAGTCTCCCAGTCCCTGATGCTGAAAAACATCCCCACAGCATGATGCTGCCACCACCATGCTTCACCGTA
Source organism: Thymallus thymallus (assembly GCA_023634145.1). Lineage (NCBI taxonomy): Eukaryota > Metazoa > Chordata > Actinopteri > Salmoniformes > Salmonidae > Thymallus > Thymallus thymallus. The sequence continues at coordinate 30,791,604 of CM042411.1, forward strand.
GGGATGGTGCCAGGTTTCCTCCAGACGTGACACTTCACATTCAGGCCAAAGAGTTCAATCTTGGTTTCATCAGGCCAGAGAATCTTGTTTCTCATGGTCAGAGTCCTTTAGGTGCCTTTTGGCAAACTCCAAGTGGCTGTCATGTGCCTTTTACTAAGGAGAGGCTTCCATCTGGCCACTCTACCATAAAGGCCTGATTGGTGGAGTGCTGCAGAGATGGTTGTCCTTCTGGAAGGTTCTCCCATCTCCACAGAGGAATTCTAGAGCTCTGTCAGAGTGACCATCGGGTTCTTGGTCACCTCCCTGACCAAGGCCCTTCTCCCCCGATTCCTCAGTTTGGCCAGCAGCCAGCTCTAGGAAGAGTCTTGGTGGTTCCAAACTTCTTCCACTTTGTTCTTGGAGACCTTCAATGCTGCAGAAATGTTTTGGTGCACTTCACCAGATCTGTTCCTCAACACAATCCTGTCTCATAGATCTACGGACAATTCCTTCAACCTCATGGCTTTGTTTTTGCTCTGACATGCACTGTCAACTGTGGAATCTTATATAGACAGGTGTGTGCTTTCCAAATCAATTTACCACAGGTGGACTCAAGTTGTAGAAACATCTCAAGGATGAGGGTATTGTAACTCTAACCCTAACCCAACCCTACAGTACCTTGATCTTGAGCTGGTTCTCCTGGTCCTTGGCCTTCTCCTGCTCCAGTCTCCTGGTGAGCTCCTCCCTGGGGCCTAGCTCCTGATCCTAACCCTGACCCTAACCCTAAAGTACCTTTATCTTGAGCTGGTTCTCCTGGTCCTTGGCCTTCTCCTGCTCCAGTCTCCTGGTGAGCTCCTCCCTGGGGCCTAGCTCCTGCTGTTCCGCCAGACGCCTCAGACGACCCAGGGACGACTGGCTACGCTGCAGCTGCTCCTGAAGGAAGGAAGGAAGGAAGGAAGGAAGGAAGGAAGGAAGGAAGGAAGGAAGGAAGGAAGGAAGGAAGGAAGGAAGGAAGGAAGGAAGGAAGGAAGGAAGGAAGGAAGGAAGGGAGGGAGGGAGGGAGGGAGGGAGGGAGGGACAGTCAGATAGACGGATACACAGACAGAAAGGTAAACAGGCAGACAGACAGACAGACAGCCAGCCACCCAGAAAGTCAGACAGGCAGGCAGGCAGCCACCCAGAAAGTAAAAAAACAAACATTTGGATCTGGTCAGTATGAGCCCTATGACTTTCCGTACCTGTGTGTCTTTGAGTCGCCTCTCAGCATCCCGCTCCCTCTCCTGTGTCCGCCGAAGTCGTTCCCGCAGAGCTGTGGTCTCGCTGGCGTGGCGCGACAGCAGCTGGGCGATCTCACTCTCCGTGTCGTCGTATCGCTGCAGCGCCCTCTCCTGGCGGTGCTGGAGCTGTAGCAATCACAAACACAGGCTCATTAAGATATATATATTTTTATTTAACCTTTATTTAACTAGGCAAGTAGACAGAGGATTGATCTTTGTATCTGTGACAGCACGGATAGCACCATTGAGGCTATCTCCATTTTAAACTAGTCCATTTTCTTCTTCTTTTGTGTTTGAAAAAAGCATAAAGTTTACGTTGGTGATTGACCTGAACCAAATATTATGTCATTCATTTATTGTGGCCACTAGATTGCAGTGATATAGCTTAAAGACATTTACAAATCATAGGCAACACAATTTGAAAAACCATAAGAAACCCTACCCAGTTGACTACTTTAAAATTGTGGAAGCCCATGGCAATGCCCATGATAAAATGGGTTTTATCCATCTAGAGTCCTCTATCTATCTCAATGGGCAGGCTGTATTAAAGTAACTGTCCAATGAAAATTACATTTGAGGGACGCAGGGAGACTAAGTACCATCGCTTCTTCGTGATTTAGAGTTAGAAAAATCTGGGAATTGTTACTGGAATTTTTCAACCCTACTCAGAACATTAGGCAATACCTGTCTGAGGACAGGGTTAGGGTCAGGGTTCGGGTTAGTTAAGTTACCTGTCTGAGGTTAGGGTCAGGGTTCGGGCTAGTTAAGTTACCTGTCTGAGGACACGGTTCTCCTTGGTGATCTGGTCGGTGTGGAGCTGTAACTCTGCCAGGGCGTTGCGTAGCTCATTGATCTTCAACAAGCGGGCCGACAGCATGCGCTTGGTCACCAGGTCAAGATCTTTAGGGGGAGCCGTGGAGTCCTTGTACTTGATCAGGCTCTGGGACCCGGTCCGTACTCCCCAACGCTGAGACCGCTGGGGCTGGGAACCCATGCGGGGAGGGCGAGACACGCCCCGATGAACGCCTATGGAGGGGAAACACACACACAGGGTTACACACAGTACACACCGTGACACACACCTGGGACATACACACGACAAGGACAATGGTCTCATGAAACTATGCATAACTCGTAAAGGATGTCACGTTGCTTGCTTAGCCAGTACCACTTCCTCCTTATTCAGCACATACCTGGATACAACCCGGGCCCTGTGCATTACACACATGACTGTCCTCCCTCAGCGTCTCTACCGGTCACCACACTCAAAAACTAGTTCTTAAATCTGAGGAATAAGTTTCATCTGTTACACCTACATAACAACTAGGACATCTCCATATGTTACAGCTACATAACAACTAGGACATCTCCATATGTTACAGCTACATAACAACTAGGACATCTCTATGTGTTACACCTACATAACAACTAGGACATCTCTATGTGTTACACCTACATAACAACTAGGACATCTCTATGTGTTACACCTACATAACAACTAGGACATCTCTATGTGTTACACCTACATAACAACTAGGACATCTATGTGTTATACCTACATAACAACTAGGACATCTCCATGTGTTACACCTACATAACAACTAGGACATCTCTATGTGTTACACCTACATAACAACTAGGACATCTCCATGTGTTATACCTACATAACAACTAGGACATCTCCATGTGTTATACCTACATAACAACTAGGACATCTATGTGTTACACCTACATAACAACTAGGACATCTCTATCATCTATGTGTTACACCTATATAACAACTAGGACATCTCTATGTGTTACACCTACATAACAACTAGGACATCTCTATGTGTTATACCTACATAACAACTAGGACATCTCTATGTGTTATACCTACATAACAACTAGGACATCTCCATGTGTTACACCTACATAACAACTAGGACATCTCTATCATCTCTATGTGTTACACCTATATAACAACTAGGACATCTCTATCATCTCTATGTGTTACACCTATATAACAACTAGGACATCTCCATATGTTACACCTACATAACAACTAGGACCTCTCTATGTGTTACACCTATATAACAACTAGGACATCTCTATGTGTTACACCTACATAACAACTAGGACATCTCCATATGTTACACCTACATAACAACTAGGACATCTCCATATGTTACAGCTACATAACAACTAGGACATCTCTATGTGTTACACCTACATAACAACTAGGACATCTCTATGTGTTACACCTACATAACAACTAGGACATCTCTATGTGTTACACATACATAACAACTAGGACATCTCTATGTGTTACACATACATTACAACTAGGACATCAGTAGTATCTTTTTTCATTGCATTTAGTATATCGAATGTGCAATACGTCCATGAGTAACAGCTCCATAACAACTAGGACAGGAGTAGTACAGATTTTTGGAAGAGACCACATTGAAGTGTGCTAGCGTGCTACACTGCTATCTACTGGACACATTGAGTGGATGTGTGTGTGTGTATGTGTGTGGTACCTGTTTTGTGTAGGGGACTGCTGGAGACCCTCTTGGCGCGGGGTCCCGCGCGGTGAGGGCTGGGGGAGTAGGGCGACAGCGTGTGTTCCGATGGCGTTAGGTTCTCGTAGTCCTCAGAGTAGAATGAGCTGCTCCTCCTACGCTCTCCGTCTGACATGCAGTCCCGGTCCGGATCCAGTTCCTGAGTCCGTGTCTTAGCCTGGTCCCCAGCACAGCTGTCCCTCTCATCCCTTTTTCTGTCCCGACTCTTGTCCTGTCTGAGAGTTCGGACCGACGCCTCGGAATCTTTCCCAGCCGTGCTCCTGCGGGACTGGCGACTCTGGCGGTCTGCATCTCGGTTGTCCTCGGTATCCATGTTGTCCCTCTGACAGGAGATTGTGCTTGGATGGATAGATGAATACAGGCTACCTACCAGTCAATAACATTGATATAACTTAGTGTGCGTCCAAAATGCCCCCTTGTTCCCTATGTAGTGCACCCCTTTTGACCAGAGCCCTATTGACTCAGGTCAAAAGTAGCTAGTGCCCTACAAAGGGAATGTGGTGTGCATATGGGATACAGCATGAATCATTCTCTAAGGCATAACATCCTGATTAATTTAGCCATTTTGTCATTGTATTTCACAGTAATGCAATTCAATAGCCAATCGTTTAGTACAGCTTTCACATCTGACTGGTTATGGTTCAATTGTAATATGGTTCAGTTCAACATCCTTAGTTACAACACCATATTTACAAAGTTAGACAACAGAAACATCAAACATATTAGCCTCAAGAATAGGAATTAGGGAACGTCCTGTCCGTGGTTGGTTGGTTGGTTGGTTGGTTGGTTGGTTGGTTGGTTGGTTGGTTGGTTGGTTGGTTGGTTGGTTGCATCCCAAACGGCACTCTATTCCCTATAGCCTATAGTGCACAACTTTTAACCCTAGGGCCCTGGCCAAAAGTATATTAAGGTTTGGGTGAGTTCTGCTGTATTGTGACTACAGAGGGGGAATGTCTATGAGGTAATGAGGGTGATGTCACTGCAGAACAGCTATGAAAGAAAAATACTGGAGTTTAGTTGCAGGTACAGCCAACTAGCGCAAAAATAATATGGCAATATTGTCAAAACAATACGATAATATCCTGATATGTAACTGTATCGATTTCCCCCCCATCACTAATTTCCTATATAGTGCATTACAACGGTCAAAGGTAGTGCCATTTGGGACACACCCTATGTCTGGTCCACTAGGGTAATGGCTCTCTTTAAGGGCCATCCACACTAAGGACAATAACCATAACCATAACTATAGCCATAAACTATAGCCTACATAGCTATAAAACATTGGCGAGCATCCACAATAGATAGCGTTAATTGTTCATCGTTCTGCAGTACACCTGTCAATCCTACTCTCCGCTGTAGGCCTAGTAATAAGGTGTGTGTTCGTCGTCATAGTGACAACTGAAAATAACACTTGAATGTGCATTTAATGAAACAGTGAGCACAGTTACATGCACACAATAATATGATTATTGTAGATTAGTCAGATTAACATCATAGTTTGTTTAAAATGTTTACATGCTTTGCAAGAAGAACGATTTCCCTAATAATTAGGTTTCCATGGATACATCTGAAATCAGGCTACGGATGGGACTTCTGATAACTGCTGAAAATCACTTATTGAAATAAACGTTCTACCACAGTGACCATGTTGTTTTTGCGAAACCTTTCTGATTCTGAGTTCGGACATATATAATGTGTATGTGAAGACTAAGATGCAATGCCTAATTTCAGTTTTTCTGAAATTAGCTCAACTCCGTTGATATACCTGCATGCGTGCACGTGGGTGGACAGGTTTTTTGGAGTCTGGGTGGAATGAAGTATAAAAAAAATTCTAATGCAATATATCGATATAAAAATACAAATCAAAAGTTGTTTGTTTGTGGAAAGTGATTTACAGTTGTGAATACATTTGGCATGATATTGATCCCATAGATAGCCTTGTTGTCTATAGAAATAAGAAGTAAGCTTCGACCACACAGTAAAAAACAGGCTACATGAGAAGGTTGGGACTGGAGCTAAACTGTCAGCTGGAAGGCTGCTGGTCTCTGATCTCATGTACCATCTCCTTAATCCCCCACAAGTGTGGCTGACCTGTGCCTCTCTATGTACATGTATACCTGGGGGTGCTGGGGAAGGCAGAAGACACATTTCTGTTCTAACCGATAGCTATTCTTTCTATTCTACCAATATGTTATGTATAGTACTCTACTAGGCTGCCTAGACCCAAAGACCCCTTATTTCCACACATATAGCAATCCGTTATTACTGTAGGCCCTGGAGATATATTGAACCAAGGGTAAGTCAACTTTTGTGTTCATGAGCTAGCTAGCTCACATAACGATGGAGATAGAGGCCTAGCTAGCTAGCTAACTAACTACCTCTCACAGAGTGGGATTAAAACCAATGATGTATATAGTATAAATCATTGATTAAAATCTGACCGTCCATCTGTTCGTACCTAACACAGCAGGTGAAAAAGAAACGCCTGAAACTAGGTCCCTTACATACTGATCTTGAAGAGAAGACAAAAAAAGTGAGGTTCTCTTCTGCACTGTTCAACCAATCCAGAAAATGTGGAGCAGGAGTTAAGATGGAGCATCCCGCTGTTAACCAAGAGCAGAAGTCGTGTCACTTCAGGTTGTTAGGGACTCAGCAAAGGCTAGTCTGTTAGTGACAGGCCCCTTGTAGCGAGGGACAAAAAAGGAACAAGGGGCAGCTAACGTTATTCAGTCTCTCACCTGGACTACATTAATATAATGTTAGTCATTGACACCCCTTGACTTATTCCACATTTTGTTGTGTTACAGCCTGAATTTAAAATAGACAGTAGCCTACAAACAATACCCCATAATGTCAAAGTGGAATTATGTTTTTAGAAATGTTTACTAATTCATAAAAAATGAAAAGCTTAAATGTCTTGAGTCAACAACATTTTCAAGCATGGTGGAGGCTGCATCATGTTATGGGTATGCTTGTCATCGGCATTTTTTAGGATTAAATAAACAGAATAGAGGTAAGAACAACCAAAATCCTAGTGGAAAACCTGGTTCAGTCTGCTTGCCAACAGACACTAGGAGACAAATTCACCTTTCAGACTCACAGCTGTAATGGCTGCCAAATCTGATTGTAACGTATTGACTCGGGGGTGTGAATACTTATGTACTTATCCTTGAGTTATATGTCATCTGGACATGCCCGCCTCTGTGGAAGATCATTGTCCAGCCCCACATGAACTATCATCAATAACTGAATTCTTGTTTTTTGTTTCAAGCGTCTTCGACATTCTTAATTTTAAAAAAAGCGCTATATAAAATAATTATCATTAGTAGTAGTAGTGGTAGTAGTTTAGCTACAGGTAAATAAGAACGAACTGAACACATAGCCAGCCAGGGGTGTATTCATTAAGCCGGTTATGTTGCCAAACGTTTCGTCTGTTGCAAACGGAAAACGTTTCTATTGGACAAATTCAGGTTGGTCCCGCCCCCTTTCGTTGTGTTTATTTCCGTTTGGTTCTTCAACAGTAAACGGTTTCCGTTGCCAGACGTAATCCCCAGCTAGCTAGAGCTAGCCTCGTCCATCGTCGTGAGAAAAAAACAAGCAACATGTGGCTAACGTTAGCTAGCTGCGACGTCACCAGATTTCATCAACATGTATTTGCTATTTGTTTAGGCTAACGTTACATTAAAGTTTGGGAAAGAGGCATTATACACCCACCTCGTTCAGATTGACGTCACGTCTCCATGGTTTCTGTCTGGTCCACTAGGGTAATCTAGCTAGCTGCTCTACAGTTCCAGCTAGCTAGCTAGAGTCGGTCGTTAGCTCTGAATAGCTAGCTAGTTAGCAGCCGAGCTAACGTTAGCTAACCACAACCCTAGTAACATTTTATCCTGCCTTTATGCCAGAATATGTCCATGGTGGCTCTCTAGTTACCTATTTCAGGATACGGGTAATGTATTGCCCTCTAAGTATCTAGCTAGGGACAGGCACAGATTCCACGCATAGTCCTTGGTCGGTCTGTCTGGTCACTGTGACGCGGTGCCATGGCAACCCCCGTTCCACTTGATGCTGTAGTTTCACAGTTGCGCCAGAGAGGGGCGCTGTGGCCCCTTGATAGATAGATAGATAGGTACTTTATTGCTCCCCCGGAGTTGTTGCGTGAACTCGGATAAGACTTGATCCAGACTAATTCATTCCAGGAACCGAAGGATACATCCTGAAATATTGCATCTTAAAAAGGTGGACTTTGTAGCATTTATTGCAATGGTCATAAAGTGTACACACAGAATTATTGTGAGTGCAGCAGAAGGCATCCTGTCAAAGGAGGCCCCGGAGCCTGTGTAGGGATGTGACTGGAGTGCGATGTTCTTTTTTTATGTGTCTGTTTTTGTATTTTGTGTTATATACATTCCCCCCCTCCTTTCTTACAATGGAGTTTTCTTCTATAGTTTACCAATTAATCTATTCTGAATCTGTTGGACTTTGTTTCTGATTATGTCATTAGCCCTATCAGGTCAGTGTGTGACTCATTCCGGCGTGCTGTTCTGTGCCTGCCATCCTACTGAGCACAGACATCAGTTCAACCACAGGAGTTTGGTGGCACCTTAATTGGTGAGAATGGGCTTGTGGTAATGACTGGAGCGGAATCAGTGGAATGGTATCAAATACACTGTCGTTTCTCTTTGCCTATCAGAGCTGTTTTTGCCATAATATGGACTTGGTCTTTTACCAAATAGGGCTATATTCTGTATACCCCCCTTCCACAAATTAACTTTTAACACGGCACATCTGTTCGTTGAAATGCATTCCAGGTGATTTACCTCATGAATCTGGTTGAGAGAATGCTAAGAGTGTGCAAAGCTGTCATCAAGGCAAAGGTTACTACATGATTCCATATGTGTTATTTCATGGTTTTGATGTCTTCACTATTATTCTACAAAGAAGAAAATAGTAAAAATAAAGAAAAACCCTGGAATGAATAGGTGTGTCCAAACTATTGACTGGTACTGTATGTAATCTGAGGGAAGTATGTGTCTCTAATATGGTCAAACATTTGGCAGGAGGCTAGGATGTGCAGCTCAGTTTCCACCTCATTTTGTGGGCTTGACATGCATATTATAAATGTTAGCTCTCTGTGTACATTTAAGGGCCAGCCGTGCGGCCCTGTTCTGGGCCAATTGTAATTTTCCTCTTTGTGACCACATGACTGAACAGTCCAGGTGCAACAAAACTAGAGCCTGTAGGACCTGCCTTGTTGATAGTGTTGTTAAGAAAACAGAGCAACGCTTTATTATGGACAGACTTCTCCCCATCTTAGCTACTGTTGTATCAATATGTTTTGACCATGACAGTTTACAATCCAGGGTTACTCCAATGAATGATTTGTCCCAAATACAATGCTTTTAGTTTTTGAAATAGTTAGTACTAACTTTTGTCACCCATTCTGAAACTGACTTTGTTAGGTAATGCAGTCATTTCAGTCTCTGTAGTAGCTGAAGTGTATAGTGCTGAGTCATCAGCATACATAGACACACAGGCTTGCCTGATTCTACCTGGATTATGTTGGAGAGTCTTCCATTAAAGAACACCCTCTGTGTTCTGTTAGACAGGTAACTCTTTATCCACAATATAGCAGGGGGTGTAAAGCCATAACACAAATCTTCCAGCAGCAGACTATGATCTATAATGTCAAAACAAAACAACTCCCAAGTGTTGAATGCCCTTCCCTATAAGTGTGCTGAAAATCAGTTGGTAATTTGTTTACTTTAAAATAGCATTATATCTGGTGAAACACATTTCTTTCTAAAAGTTTACTAAGGGTTGGTTTAGTTACGCAAGAATGTGTGGTTCAGAATTAGTTGTTGGCATGTCGTGTGTGTTTTAATAATGGTACTATTGATGATGACTTACATCATAGGACTACAACTAATAACATTCTAATCACTTTTTGACAATTATTACTGATATTTACCCAATAAAAAAATACAAGAAATATAAGAATACCTTTATTTTGCTAAACAAGACAATATAATATACAGTGTCTTCAGAAAGTATTCACATACCTTATTAATTACATGTAGGATGGTGTATCAATACACCCAGTCACTACAAAAATACATGCGTCCTTTCTAACTCAGTTGCTGGAGAGGAAGGAACCCGCTTAAAACCATTACAGAGTTTAATGGCTGTGATAGGAGAAAACTGAGGATGGATCAACAACATTGTAGTTACTCCACAATACTAACCTAAATGACAGAGTGAAAAGAAGGAAGTCTGTACAGAATAAAACATATTCCAAAACATGCTTCCTGTTTGCAATAAGGCGCTAATGTAAACCTGCATGAAAATGGGGCAAATTGTTTTACTTTATGTCCTGAATATAAAGCGTTATGTTTTTAGGCAAATCCAACACAACACATCATTGAGTATCACTCTTCATATTTTTAAGCAAGATGGCGGCTGCATCATGTTATGGGTTTGCTTGTCATCGGCAGGGAGTTTTTTAGGATGAAATAAACAGAATAGAGGTAAGCACAGGCAAAATCCTAGTGGAAATCCTGGTTCAGTCTGCTTTCCACCAGACACTGGGAGATGAATTCACCTTTCAGCAGGACAACAACTTAAAACACAAGGCCAAATATATACTGGAGTCGCTTACCAAGAAGACAGTGAATGTTGTTGAGTTGCCGAGTTACAGTTTTGACTTAAATTAGCTTGAAATTATATGGCAAGACATGAACATGTCTGTCTAGCATCTTAACAGAGCTTGAAGAATTTAAAATATAATAATTTTCTAATTTTGTACAATCCAGGTGAGCAAAGCTCTTAGAGACTTTCCCATAAAGACTCAGAGCTGTAATCGCTGCCAAAGTTTATTCTAACATGTATTGACTCAGGGGTATGAATACTTAAGTAAATTAGATATTTCATTTTCAATACATTTGCAAACATTTCTAAAAACACACATTGTCATTATGTGGTGAGAAAAACAATATATTCAATCAATGTTTTATTTAGGTTGTAACACAACAAAATGTGGAATAAGTCAAGGGGTGTGAATTCTTCCAAAAGGCACTGCATTTTTTTGAAAAGCTAATTTCCCCATGGCATCATCATTATGCTCAGTGGAGGAGAGGTCTTCTGGCAGGTGATATTCCTATGTCTGTTACAGCTTAAAGAACACCTCTGCTTTTCCAGCCTCCACAGCCTCATAAAACGCAGAGAAGTCCTGCAGAGAGAGAGAGAGGGCAGAGAGAGATTAGAGATGGGGGAGAGACTGGGCAGAGAGATGGGGAGAGAGAGGGCAGAGAGAGATGAGATAGGGGGGAGAGAGAGGGCAGAGAGCAATGAGAGATGGGGGAGAGAGAGGGCAGAGAGAGATGAGATAGGGGGAGAGAGAGGGCAGAGAGCAATGAGAGATGGGGGAGAGAGAGGGGAGAGAGCGATGAGAGATGGGGAGAGAGAGGGCAGAGAGCGATGAGAGATGGGGGAGAGAAAGGGCAGAGAGAGATGGGGGAGAGGGCAAAGAGAGAGATGAGAGATGGGGGAGAGGGCAGAGAGAGAGATGAGAGATGGGGGAGAGAGAGAGGCAGGAGAGGAGATAAACAACAAGGGAGGGAGGGAGAGGGCAGAGAGCTGTGTTTGTGGATGCAGTGTGTTTAACTGATTCTGAGTAATACTGATGCAAATAGATGAGGGAGTGAACAAACACAGTACTGGATTACAAACAGACAGGAGCAGTAATGATATACACCCAACAACAACATGGCAGGGCCACACACAGTGGTTATTAAAGACAGGGCCACACACAGTGGTTATTAAAGGCAGGGCCACACACAGTGGATATTAAAGGCAGGGCCACACACAGTGGTTATTAAAGGCAGGGCCACACACAGTGGTTATTAAAGGCAGGGCCACACACAGTGGTTATTAAAGACAGGGCCACACACAGTGGTTATTAAAGGCAGGGCCACACACAGTGGTTATTAAAGGCAGGGCCACACACAGTGGATATTAAAGGCAGGGCCACACACAGTGGTTATTAAAGGCAGGGCCACACACAGTGGTTATTAAAGACAGGGCCACACACAGTGGTTATTAAAGGCAGGGCCACACACAGTGGTTATTAAAGACAGGGCCACACACAGTGGTTATTAAAGACAGGGCCACACACAGTGGTTATTATTCTACTACACATGTTTTATTCTATTTATTTTTTATTTAACCTTTATTTAACTAGGCAAGTCAGTTAAGAACAAATTCTTATTTACAATGACGGCCTACTCCGGGTAAACCTGGACGACGCTGGGCCAATTGTGCGCCGCCCTATGGGACTCCCAATCACGGCCGGATGTGATACAGCCTGGATACAAACCAGGGTGTCTGTAGTGACGCCTCTAGCACTGAGACGCAGTGCCTTAGACCACTGCGCCACTCGGGAGCCCAACATTTTGGTATGAAGCTGGGAGAATTTTACATTTTTACAGCTCATTTCCTGTATTTCTCAACATGTTTGCCATGGCTTAGGACGTGTTCATATGCTATCTGGGGAGGAGGGACCCCCAGAGTCCGTGGTCCCACCCCGCCTTGCGGGGGGTACACCAGTGGCCAGACAGTCCGCCCCAACAGGAAGGATGTTTGCCGTACTGTGTTTTCATGATGGTTTTAAAGTGGCCGTGCCTCGCCCTGCTGTGGTGAAATTACATCACCGCCTAAACGAGAATTACTAGTGTGTGTGTGTGTGTTGACTTAAAGCTATGGGAGTTGTGCAGCCTATGTAATGATTAGATCTTTCGTCCACACCCTCCTTCCCAAAACAGTCAGCGTTCCAAATAGCACCCTATAACCCTGGTCAGAAGTAGTGGACTATATAGGGAACAGTGTGACATTTAGGACACAGCCCTAGTCTTGTGCTAGCTGGTACGAGACTCACCCCGCAGTAGACGTCCCTGTTGAAGATCTGTGGAGGCAGAGCGGTGGGGTTTCCTGACTTTTTCCTCATCTCCTCTTTGACCTCCGATCCCTGGGTGATGTCCACCGCCTGGTACTTGATCTTCTTAGAGTCCAGGAAGGAGAAGATCTGACTCTGCTGCTGCTTCAGCTGACGGGAGGGAACAATACAAATAATGAAGAACAATAGTAATACTGAAATCACCATCATACATTATAGCTGCTTCCCAAAGGGCCCACATTCACTATATAGTGCACTACTGTTGACCAGGGCCCACATTCACTATATAGTGCACTACTGTTGACCAGGGCCCACATTCACTATATAGTGTACTACTGTTGACCAGGGCCCACATTCACTATATAGTGCACTACTGTTGACCAGGGCCCACATTCACTATATAGTGTACTACTGTTGACCAGGACCCACATTCACTATATAGTGTACTACTGTTGACCAGGGCCCACATTCACTATATAGACCACTACTGTTGACCAGGACCCACATTCACTATATAGTGCACTACTGTTGACCAGGTAGTGGTTCAGTATTACTTAATATTTTAATGATTAGAGAGGTAGTGGTTCAGTATTACTTAATATTTTAATGATTAGAGAGGTAGTGGTTCAGTATAACTTAATATTTTAATGATTAGAGAGGTAGTGGTTCAGTATATGAGACAGGAAGAGCCCCACCACCATCAAAGTAGAGCATGTATCAATGACTCAGATTACGAGTTCTGATCTGGGATCTGTACATGTAATCTTTTTCATTGTGATGTAAAATGCACAACTGATCCTAGATTAGCACACTTGATAGCCTGCATACGGCTGGTTCAGTGGTCCACAGAAAACCTTTAGCCTGAACGAGGCAGGCTGAGCTGGGAGTGGCATGGTAGAAGGTGTGGTCGGTGCAGCCAGGTAAACATTTACATTTACATGTTAGTTATTTAGCAGATGCTCTTACGCAGAGCGACTTACAGTTGTGCATTCATCTTAAGATAGCTAGATATGACAACAACAACACAGTCATAGTCAGTACAACTCTCCTAGTAAAGCAGCTGTCAGCATGACAAGTGTTAGTCCAACATAGGTAAGTACAATGACTTCTACTTCCTTATATCACTCAGGTAGAGACAGAGTGGTGAGGTAGGTGCAGCCAGGTAGAGACAGAGTGGTGAGGTAGGTGCAGCCAGGTAGAGAGACAGAGTGGTGAGGTAGGTACAGCCAGGTAGAGAGACAGAGTGGTGAGGTAGGTGCAGCCAGGTAGAGAGACAGAGTGGTGAGGTAGGTACAGCCAGGTAGAGAGACAGAGTGGTGAGGTAGGTACAGCCAGGTAGAGAGACAGAGTGGTGAGGTAGGTGCAGCCAGGTAGAGAGACAGAGTGGTGAGGTAGGTACAGCCAGGTAGAGAGACAGAGTGGTGAGGTAGGTACAGCCAGGTAGAGAGACAGAGTGGTGAGGTAGGTGCAGCCAGGTAGAGACAGAGTGGTGAGGTAGGTACAGCCAGGTAGAAAGACAGAGTGGTGAGGTAGGTACAGCCAGGTAGAGAGACAGAGTGGTGAGGTAGGTACAGCCAGGTAGAGACAGAGTGGTGAGGTAGGTACAGCCAGGTAGAGACAGAGTGGTGAGGTAGGTACAGCCAGGTAGAGAGACAGAGTGGTGAGGTAGGTACAGCCAGGTAGAGAGACAGAGTGGTGAGGTAGGTGCAGCCAGGTAGAGAGACAGAGTGGTGAGGTAGGTACAGCCAGGTAGAGAGACAGAGTGGTGAGGTAGGTACAGCCAGGTAGAGAGACAGAGTGGTGAGGTAGGTACAGCCAGGTAGAGAGACAGAGTGGTGAGGTAGGTACAGCCAGGTAGAGAGACAGAGTGGTGAGGTAGGTACAGCCAGGTAGAGACAGAGTGGTGAGGTAGGTACAGCCAGGTAGAGAGACAGAGTGGTGAGGTAGGTACAGCCAGGTAGAGAGACAGAGTGGTGAGGTAGGTACAGCCAGGTAGAGAGACAGAGTGGTGAGGTAGGTACAGCCAGGTAGAGAGACAGAGTGGTGAGGTAGGTACAGCCAGGTAGAGAGACAGAGTGGTGAGGTAGGTACAGCCAGGTAGAGAGACAGAGTGGTGAGGTAGGTGCAGCCAGGTAGAGAGACAGAGTGGTGAGGTAGGTACAGCCAGGTAGAGAGACAGAGTGGTGAGGTAGGTACAGCCAGGTAGAGAGACAGAGTGGTGAGGTAGGTGCAGCCAGGTAGAGAGACAGAGTGGTGAGGTAGGTGCAGCCAGGTAAGGGAATGAGACTTGTGAGAACACATACCTCTCTGGAACCGCTCACACTGCTGAAATACACAGTGATAGACATGATACCTTATGATATATACTGTTACAAAGTATCAATACGATATAATCCAGTTCTGTTTGTGTTCTGGTGGTGAGTTGTTCCGTAGAGAGCTCTCTCTGTGTGTGTGAAGAGTATACTGTAGACTGTTTCAAGGTGTTGCAGCAGACAAGGTGAGCAGGTTTAGACATGGCTTACCTGTTGGCCACACCCCCGGACTGCCGACTACTCCTGTTGTGTCACACACACACACACACACACACACACACACACACACACACACACACACACACACACACACACACACACACCTACACACACACACACACACACACCTACACACACACACACACCTACACACACACACACACACACAAATGCCACAGGCACTATCTGATGTGTGGAGACATTTCACTGCAGCTAATGTAGAAGGAAAAGCTGTGTACATTTGCAAATACTGTGCAAATCATACAGTGGGGAGAACAAGTATTTGATACACTGCCGATTTTGCAGGTTTTCCCACTTACAAAGCATGTAGAAGTCTGTAATTTTTATCATAGGTACTCTTCAACTGTGAGTGACGGAATCTAAAACAATAATCCAGAAAATCATATGGTATGATTTTTAAGTAATTCATTTGCATTTTATTGCATGACATAAGTATTTGATACATCAGAAAAGCAGAACTTAATATTTGGTACAGAAACCTTTGTTTGCAATTACAGAGATCATACGTTTCCTGTAGTTCTTGACCAGGTTTGCACACACTTCAGCAGGGATTTTGGCCCACTCCTCCATACAGATCCTTCAGGTTTCGGGGCTGTCGCTGGGCAATACAGACTTTCAGCTCCCTCCAAAGATTTTCTATTGGGTTCAGGTCTGGAGACTGGCTAGGCCACTCCAGGACCTTGAGATGCTTCTTACGGAGCCACTCCTTAGTTGCCCGGGCTGTGTGTTTCGGGTCGTTGTCATGCTGGAAGACCCAGCCACGACCCATCTTCAATGCTCTTACTGAGGGAAGGAGGTTGTTGGCCAAGATCTCGCGATACATGGCCCCATCCATCCTCCCCTCAATACGGTGCAGTCGTCCTGTCCCCTTTGCAGAAAAGCATCCCCAAAGAATGATGTTTCCACCTCCATGCTTTACGGTTGGGATGGTGTTCTTGGGGTTGTACTCATCCTTCTTCTTCCTCCAAACACAGCGAGTGGAGTTTAGACCAAAAAGCTCTATTTTTGTCTCATCAGACCACATGACCTTCTCCCATTCCTCCTCTGGATCATCCAGATGGTCATTGGCAAACTTCAGACGGGCCTGGACATGCGCTGGCTTGAGCAGGGGGACCTTGTGTGCGCTGCAGGATTTTAATCCATGACGGCGTAGTGTGTTACTAATGGTTTTCTTTGAGACTGTGGTCCCACCTCTCTTCAGGTCATTGACCAGGTCCTGCCGTGTAGTTCTGGGCTGATCCCTCACCTTCCTCATGATCATTGATGCCCCACGAGGTGAGATCTTGCATGGTGCCCCAGACCGAGGGAGATTGACCGTCATCTTGAACTTCTTCCATTTTCTAATAATTGCGCCAACAGTTGTTGCCTTCTCACCAAGCTGCTTGCCTATTGTCCTGAAGCCCACCCCAGCCTTGTGCAGGTCTACAATTTTATCCCTGATGTCCATACACAGCTCTCTGGCCTTGGCCATTGTGGAGAGGTTGGAGTCTGTTTGATTGAGTGTGTGGACAGGTGTCTTTTATACAGGTAACGAGTTCAAACAGGTGCAGTTAATACAGGTAATGAGTGGAGAACAGCAGGGCTTCTTAAAGAAAAACTAACAGGTCTGTGAGAGCCGGAATTCTTACTGGTTGGTAGGTGATCAAATACTTATGTCATGCAATAAAATGCAAATTAATTATTTAAAAATCATACAATGTGATTTTCTGGATTTTTGTTTTAGATTCCGTCTCTCACAGTTGAAGAGTACCTATGATAAAAATTACAGACCTCTACATGCTTTGTAAGTAGGAAAACCTGCAAAATCGGCAGTGTATCAAATACTTGTTCTCCCCACTGTATGTGAAGAATGGAACAAAGATGAAGAATACAACAAAGATGCAGAAGATGAAAACAACCAAAGCTTTAGTTTCTAGACTATCATTTTACAGATTTATGTGGAAAAGGTTTTTGGGAGATGCGATGGATCATTGGGGATCATTCAATATTCCCTTTCTGTTGTTGTTCAGTGAAATCATCCCATGTGACGAGTCAACTCGTTTAATTAAAGTTCAATTCATAACTCAATTTTGTATTTTTATTTCTATTGGAAGGATTTAATCATTTTCAATTATGTCTACTTATGATAAGGTAAAAGTTGTATGTTTCTGTCTCCATATGATATGGTAAATATATACAATGCAAAAAACATCTACATTTAAATGGTATTAATATTAATTAGCATATATTCCCGTTAATTCCCACGGAAAGTTTCCAGCTCTGAATATTCCCAAAAATGTGCAACCCTAATAGTGTTTAACATGATTTAACATGATCAACAACATTGTAGTTACTCCACAATACTAACCTAAATGACAGAGTGAAAAGAAGGAAGCCTGTACAGAATATAAATGTTCCAAAACATGCATCCTGTTCACAACAAGGCACTAAAGTAATACTGCAAAAAATGTAGTAAATTAAATTTGTCCTGAATACAAAGTGTTATGTTTGGGGAAAATCTAATACAACACTTCACTGAGTAGCATTCTCCATATTTGTAAGCATACTGATGGCTGGATCATGTTATGGGTATGCTTGTAATCGTTAAGGACTGGGGAGATTTTCAGGATAAAAAAGAAATGGAACGGAGCTAAGCACAGGCAGCATCCTAGATGAACACCTTGTTCAAGCTCATTTCCACCAGACACTAGGAGACAAATTCACCTTTCAGCAGGACAATATCCTAAAACACAAGGCTTAATCTACACTGGAGTCGCTGACCAAGAAGACAGTGAATGTTGTTGAGTTGCAGAGTTAAAGTTTTGACTTAAAAATTGTTTTAAATCTATGGCAAGACTTGAAAAGGGTTGTTTAGCATGAAGCTTAGGATCCTGGGACTAAACACCTCCCTCTGCAACTGGATCCTGGACTTCCCCAGGTGGTAAGGGTAGGTAACAACACATCTGCCACGCTGATCCTCAACACTGGGGCCCCTCAGGGGTGCGTGCTCAGTCCCCTCCTGTACTCCCTGTTCACCCACGACTGCGTGGCAAAACCCGACTCCAACACCATCATTAAGTTTGCTGACAACACAGTGGTAGGCATGATCACCGACAATGATGAGACAGCCTATAGGGAGGAGGTCAGAGACCTGGCAGTGTGGTGCCAGGATAACAACCTCTCCCTACAACAATGAGACAGCCTATACGGAGGAGGTCAGAGACCTGGCAGTGTGGTGCCAGGATAACAACCTCTCCCTCAATGTGATCAAGACAAAGGAGATGATTGTGGACTACAGGAAAAAGAGGACCGAGCACGCCCCCATTCTAATCAACGGGCCTGAGGTGGAGCAGGTTGAGAGCTTCAAGTTCCTTGGTGTCCACATCACCAGCAAACCATCATGGTCCAAACACACTAAGACAGTCGTGAAGAGGGCACGACAAAGCCTATTCCCCCTCAGGAGACTGAAAATATTTGGCATGGGTCCTCAGATCCTCAAAAAGTTCTACAGCTGCACCATCGAGAGCATCCTGACTGGTTGCATCACTGCCTGGTACGGCAGCTGCTCGGCCTCCGACCGTAAGGCACTACAGAGGGTTGTGAGTGCTGCCCAGTACATCACTGGGGCCAAGCTTCCTGCCATTCAAAATCAAATCAAATCAAACTTATTGGTCACATACACGTGGTTAGCAGATGTTATTGGCGGTGTAGCGAAATGCTTGTGCTTCTAGCTCCGACAGTGCAGTATATCTAACAAGTAATATCTAACAGTTACACAACATAAATACACATAAAACTAAGTAAGGAATGAATTGAGAATATATACATAAATGTCAGGGCGTCATTGGACTAAGATACAGTGGCATAGTAAGCTTTATAGTATTCAGTAAACACATAAGAGATTGGTGATGCAGTATGTAAACATGGTTAAGTGACTAAGATACTGAAGAATGGTATAGCGTACAGTTAGACATATGAGATGAGTAGTGCAAGATACGGAAACATTATTAAAGTGACTAGTGTTTCATTTCCTTAAAGTGGCCAGTGATTTCTAATCAGTGTCTATAGGCAGCCACCTCTGATGTGTTAGTGATGGTTGTTTAACAGTCTGATGGCCTTGAGATAGAAGCTGTTTTTCAGTCTCTCTGTCCCAGCTTTGATGCACCTGCACTGACCTCGCCTTCTGGATAATAGAGGGGTGAACAGGCAGTGGCTCAGGTGTTTGATGTCTTTGATGATCTTTTTGGCCTTCCTGTGGCAACTGGTGCTGTAGGTGTCCAGGAGGGTGGAAAGTCTGCCCCCGGTAATGCGTTGGGCAGACCCCACCACCCTCTGGAGAGCTGTGCGGTTGTGGGCGGTGCAGTTGCGTACCAGGCGGTGATGCAGCCTGACAGGATGTTCTCAATTGTGCATCTGTAGAAGTTTGTGAGGGTTTTAGGTGTTAAGCCACATTGTTGTAGCTTCCTGAGGTTGAAGAGGCTCTGTTGCGCCTTCTTCACCACACTGTCTGTATGGGTGGACCATTTCAGTTTGTCAGTGATGTGTACGCCGAGGAACTTGAAGCTTTCCACGTTCTCCACTGTGGTATCGTCGATGTGGATAGGGGGGTGCTCCCTCTGCTGTTTCCTGATGTCCACGATCATCTCCTTAGTTTTGTTGACGTTGAGTGAGAGGTTATTTTCCTGGCACCACACTCCCAGAGCCCTCACCTCCTCCCTGTAGGCTGTCTCATCATTGTTGGTAATCAATCCTACTACTGTTGTGTCGTCTGTAAACTTGATGATTGAGTTGGAGGCATGCTTGGCCACGCAGTCATGGGTGAACAGGGAGTACAGGAGGGGGCTGAGCACATACCCTCGTGGGGCCCCAGTGTTGAAGATCAGCGAGGAGGAGGTGTTGTTTCCTACCTTCACCACCTGGGGGCGACCCGTCAGGAAGTCCAGGATCCAGTTGCACTGGGCGGAGTTCAGACCCAGGGCCTCGAAGCTTGATGATGAGCTTGGAGGGAACTATGGTGTTGAATGCTGAGCTATAGTCAATGAACAGCATTCTTACATAGGTATGCCTCTTACCCAGATGGGACAGGGCAGTGTGTAATGTGGTGGCGATTGCGTCATCTGTGGATGAAGCATTATTTTTCATAACAAACCAATGCATTTTTAAATACATTGTGGTTAAGGTAGAGTATGATTTCATTTAATAATTTAATTAGAATTGTTTTAACACCAACCTTAGTCAAACTATCACAAACTGTTTGAGTTGAAAAAATACAAAACATGTATTTTTTTTTAGGAGCCGTTTGGGAGCCATCTCACTGAAAAGAGCCAGAATGCCCATCACTGTGGGCAGCCCTATGGGATTCCTAATCACAGCAAGTTTTGATACAGTCTGGATTTGAACCAGGTTGTCTGTAGTGACACCTCTAGCACTGAGATGTAGTGTCTTAGACCACTGCACCACTTGGGAACTTAACAAGACATATGGGAAACTTAAACGTATAAGTAAACCAACTTATTCACTTGTACATTAAATACATATTTCTTAAAGTAAATGCAATAATGACATTACAATTCAGGAGCAATTCGATCACCTTTTAAATCTAATACCAATTAGACAAAAAAACTATATTATTGGTTTTAACAAGGTATTACATATGTTTCAGTAACATTGGATTGTCTGCATTTATAGCAATGGCTATCAACTGTACTGCAGGGATGGAACGTAAGTCTAAAAAAGTCGAGGTTGTGGTGGAGCTGCAGAGGTATTTGGCTGTGCAATACTTCACATCAGAACAGTTACAAGGTGTGTTAAGTGGTGGTGTCACATCCTTTCAGGCTGTTGGACTAAATATATTTAAACAGTGGAGTAGGGTAGTATTTTTTATTATAATTATAAAAAGTAAAACAACGTTTTTTTTATCAAAGCATAACGGAGTCTAGTAGGTTTATTGGATGCCAAGCGACCTTATCGAAGAAGACATCATTAACCAAAACAGGGCTGCTTTTAGTCACACTGATTTAATCCACCTTTCCCACTGCTTTCTTCATAATCCTCGATATTACAAATGGATTTCGCAAATGAATCTCCTTGTCCGAATTCTCTGCTACACCGTATTGGGCCGTTTTATTGATAACGACCTATTAGACGGGCAGAATATTAGCCACCTAAACCCGGGTCCTTCTGCCCTTAAAGCAATGTCGCGGACACATGACGTCCTCTTTACCCGCTGTCACAGAGGAGATAGGGTGGGTTTCTCGATCTTGCCAAAAAAGTCTGTCGGATTTCTCAAACATCCTTTGTTTAAAATTCCCCACAGTCACCCTATCATCGAGGATAATAACTTTTCTATCATGTTTGGTCAATATTGCAGAATTTTAGGTCCCCCATCCATCGCTAATCTACAATGGCCGAGGAAGGGTAAGTGACTGTTGTACTCCCGCTTTGCGCTGAACCAGGGCTAGCCAACTAACTAGCTAAATTGCACGTTTCAAAGTTATATTGCTAGTAAAGTGGTGATTTGTTGCTAAAAAATATTACTCCATGCCTGTACGTGCACTTCCAGAACTATTGATGACAGGTAAATGGAACATCCTGACCATTTAACTGTTGATAACTAAGCATGTGTGTGGTCGGTCGGTTGGTTGGTTGTAACCATGGCTATATCTAGGAATGTAGGAAGTTGACAGTCGAGTTAATTTCCGGCGCATGTGATGATTTTCTTTCTTTAGTCGGATACCCCTTCACTCTAAATGATGAGTGAGATCCCATATCTGACACGCCGGGAGGATGTAAACATTCAACCCAGCTCACCTGTGTTTAACCTGGATATCTAACTCTGTGTCCTCTCCTTAACCCCCCCAGCATCGCTGCCGGAGGTGTGATGGATGTCAACACTGCTCTCCCCGAGGTGCTCAAGACCGCCCTCATCCATGATGGCCTGGCTCGTGGTATCCGCGAGGCAGCTAAGGCGCTGGACAAGTGAGTGGACATGTCTGTCCTAAATGCCACCCTATTCACTATGTAGTGTACTCTTGACCAGGGCTGGGCCCATAGGGCTTGTCAAAAGTGCACTATGTAGGCAGTAAGTTCTAATTTGTTAAGTTTTAAATTCCTGGTCTGTCTCTTCACCCACTCTGTTTTATGAGCTATTTCCATTAAGTTACACTAGTCTTTGGATGAAGGTGTCTTCTGTACGCGGGAGTTTAGTTAAGAGCCATGATGTGTTGTTTTAACATTATCACGGATTGCTTGCGGTGTTGGTTTGGAAGCATAGACTTCTATCATATCAGCAATAAATAATTAAGAACAAAAGTTTAAATTGATACACCTTTATTATAGGGTTAGTGTTCCCACACGGCCATGTCTTCTTTTTACAGCTATCATGCTCCGAACACTCGTGTGTAATGGAATAATTACATTGCCTTAATTTAAATAGGCAAGTCAGTTAAGAACAAATTCTTATTTACAGTGATGTCCTACCTACAGGGTCAGACCCTGGAGCAAATTAATTAATTACAGTAAGTGTATTTTGCACTCATGAATTGGTGTTGATGGACGTTAAGTAGAGGGCTTTATTTTTCTATATAATAATTAAGAATCTATTCTAGTTTGTCTGCCAGAGCCATCTTCCTCTGAACATAACATAAGGTCCTTGGCCCTTAAGGAGAAATGGTAGGCTCCTTAAGAGGACATCTTGGTCTAGTTAAAAGATGAGGTATGACTGGCTTGGTTCCCTCTGATATGCCATCTGATACGTCTGCCTCCCAGATGGTACCCTGTTCCCTACATAGAGCTGGGCTTGGGTATGTATGAAATGGGATGGTATTTGGGACCATTCACCGAGGCTTACTAGATAACCTTGTTAGTTATATTCCTGATGTGATTGTAAAGGACTACTGGTTGTTAATTAACAACATCAACCTCCTCTGTCTAGGCGCCAGGCCCACCTCTGCGTTCTTGCGGCCAACTGTGATGAGCCCATGTACGTCAAGCTGGTGGAAGCCCTCTGTGCTGAGCATCAGATTAACCTCATCAAGGTATGTAGTGGGGGATGGGAGGGGGTGTGGAGAAGTGACATGGGTGAATGAGAAAGCAGGAACCACTACAGTTTCCTGAGTTATAGGTGTTTCTGTGTCTGGGATGATATTGTGATGCCCTCTGCTGACCACTGGGGATACTGCCGTAGTTACCCTGCTGACCACTGGGGATACTGCCGTAGTTACCCTGCTGACCACTGGGGATACTGCCGTAGTTACCCTGCTGACCACTGGGGATACTGTCGTAGTTACCCTGCTGACCACTGGGGATACTGCCGTAGTTACCCTGCTGACCACTGGGGATACTGCCGTAGTTACCCTGCTGACCACTGGGGATACTGCCGTAGTTACCCTGCTGACCACTGGGGATACTGCCGTAGTTACCCTGCTGACCACTGGGGATACTGCCGTAGTTACCCTGCTGACCACTGGGGATACTGCCGTAGTTACCCTGCTGACCACTGGGGATACTGCCGTAGTTACCCTGCTGACTCTAATAACACCATGAATTAATACACAATGAGTATCGATAACTTGTCTATATACACAGGGTACCAGTACTGAGTCACACTGCAGTGGAACGAGGCAATTCAATTCAAATCAAGTTTATTTATAAAACCCTTTTTACATCAGCCGATGTCACAGTGTTATACAGAAACCCAGCCTAAAACCTCAAACAGCAAGCAATGCAGATGTAGAAGCACGGTGGCTTGGTAGATGTGTGTGTGTGTGTACATACAGGTAGGGGTAAAGTGACTAGGTAGGTGTGTGTGTACATACAGGTAGGGGTAAAGTGACTAGGTAGTTGAGGTAGGTGGGTGTGTGTGTACATACAGGTAGGGGTAAAGTGACTAGGTAGTTGAGGTAGGTGTGTGTGTGTGTACATACAGGTAGGGGTAAAGTGACTAGGTAGTTGAGGTAGGTGTGTGTGTGTGTGTACATACAGGTAGGGGTAAAGTGACTAGGTAGTTGAGGTAGGTGTGTGTGTACATACAGGTAGGGGTAAAGTGACTAGGTAGTTGAGGTAGGTGTGTGTGTACATACAGGTAGGGGTAAAGTGACTAGGTAGTTGAGGTAGGTGTGTGTGTACATACAGGTAGGGGTAAAGTGACTAGGTAGTTGAGGTAGGTGTGTGTACATACAGGTAGGGGTAAAGTGACTAGGTAGTTGAGGTAGGTGTGTGTGTACATACAGGTAGGGGTAAAGTGACTAGGTAGTTGAGGTAGGTGTGTGTGTACATACAGGTAGGGGTAAAGTGACTAGGTAGTTGAGGTAGGTGTGTGTGTACATACAGGTAGGGGTAAAGTGACTAGGTAGTTGAGGTAGGTGTGTGTGTACATACAGGTAGGGGTAAAGTGACTAGGTAGGTGTGTGTGTACATACAGGTAGGGGTAAAGTGACTAGGTAGTTGAGGTAGGTGTGTGTGTGTACATACAGGTAGGGGTAAAGTGACTAGGTAGTTGAGGTAGGTGTGTGTGTGTACATACAGGTAGGGGTAAAGTGACTAGGTAGTTGAGGTAGGTGTGTGTACATACAGGTAGGGGTAAAGTGACTAGGTAGTTGAGGTAGGTGTGTGTGTACATACAGGTAGGGGTAAAGTGACTAGGTAGTTGAGGTAGGGGTTAAGTGACTGTATACAGGTAGGGGGTAAAGTTTTTAGGCAACAGGGCAGATGGATAGTAAACGTAGGCAGCAGCATGTGAGACATGTTGAAGTGCAGGAAGGGTGATTAAGCTGTAGAACTGAGGGTCCATGTTGGCAGCACAGCTTTTCAAATCATGTGTTGAACCCTTCTCTGTCCACCAGGTTGATGACAACAAGAAGCTGGGCGAGTGGGTCGGGCTGTGCAAGATCGACCGAGAGGGCAAGCCCCGTAAGGTGGTGGGCTGCAGCTGTGTCGTGATCAAGGTATAAACCTCCTGCCCTGTTCTGTTCTGGAAACGCTTCCGAGAGGGAGCTGCAGGGATGATGTGTATTCACTGTGATGTCATGGAGGGCGTTATGGAAGGGCTTGGGATGTCAGACAGGATAGAATGGGTTAGAATTCTCCTTTGTAATGTCATGACGGTATATGAAATGTCCCTTGTGGTGCCACACTGGGTGAGGAGGGTTTAAATGTCTACTGTGCTCTGAGCGGTGTGATGCTTCACCTGCAATTGCTAATAACCCATCCACAACCACCCGACTACATGTGATGAACTAACCCGCAAATATAGAGTTCCTTAGTCAGACTGCAGAATGATTGTTTAATGAGGTGCAGGATATTTTTACAAGTTTCAGCTTATAATTTCTGACATTTTGTCAGGCTAGTTAGTCACCTTGTCTATAACATATGGCTTCTCTTTGGTCGTATGTTGCCCTAGAAGACCAAATGACTACTTGCTTACCAGAATGTTATAAATTATAGAATTAATTCTTCAATCTAGTTGACACGGTAAAGTTTTCTGTCTTTCAGAGTAAAGATGTTAAGGAACAAATGACGGAGTGTTTTGATGTTTTATGAAGACTGCACCTCTACAGATTGTGTCAAGCGTTTGGTGTATAACTTTAAGGAATGTTTAATTCTGCATGAGTTAATATTAAGACTGTGAGAGGTTATAGACCTACAGTCAGTGTCCAGATGTCAGTTCCCGTTCAACCCGTCTGACCAGTAGGCTACAGTTAGGCCTAGTTGAAGTACCGCCTTTGTATAGCGCTTCACAATCATCACACAAAGCCTGCGCTGCTATCAGACATTTTTACGACTTCACCAAATATTTTCCAAACGTTACTTTTGTCCCTCCCTTCAACTCATTTCGTAGTGTTTTATTGAATTAAACTTCCAATCTCATAATATGCACTAATACCAGAGCCTAAAATGAAATAAAAACCTCAATGTTGTCTATAGATATAAATTGTACATTTTATGTATTCAAGGTATTGTTTCTCTTAATTCAAGCCACCCAGCCTCCCTGCAGCTACACAATATGAATGACCCTGAACCTGTCTAGGCTGCAGGTTGAGTCAACCCCTGCATCAGTAGTGTGCCGGTCGAGTGCAGCTGCTGTGCTCTCAGTGCCATGCAGCTGCTTGTCCTATACAGCTGGCCAGAGTGTCTGCCAGGGTACGAGCCCCTACACCTCACTGTGGTGCCTGGGGTCCCAATGAATGGCTACATCTTATCATACTGACCAGGGTAGAAGGGTGGGAACCCGGTTACTGAGATTTAATGCCCAAAACCACTCCTTTCCCAGGATAAATAACAGAACAGTGAATTAATTATATTAACGCTCGGGGTGGGGACAGACCGGCCATCTCAGTATGGAGCGCAGTTCACAATGCATGTAGACCTATAATCTCTGAAACATTTCTTGTGACAGGTATGCCTGCGTAGACTGCTACAGTAATATAAAAACAGTTCCATCTGGCCTTCATGGGTCACCTTGTTTTTAATTGTAAAGATACAAAAATAATTGCAGTGGCAAAGTGTTAAAACAGCCTAACACTGGAATACTGTTTTAAATCGGTGCGTGAGCCCTGTCTCTGTGTCTGTGTCTCTCTCTCTCTCTGTCTCTCTCTTCAAATCGCATCCACAATAGATAATCCTGTTAGACTGATAATGTCCTAGCGTACCTCTTTTAGGTAATGCATTCATTGCATTATTAGCCTTATTTCGCTAATGAAAGATGGGTAACGTAGAGTCTTCTAACTTATAGCCTCTGTCTCGTGCAATACGCACACACCTCCTTTTAATAGCCCTTAGCTGTATAAGATATGCATCTTATACTATGAACTTTGTAGGACGCATGTGCTACACCAGAATCAAGTTTTCTCCCTGATTTTTTTATCCTGGTTTGAACGTTGTGCATAATTCCAGTCCATATAATACAATAGTTCACACACAGATTCGACTACAACGTATGCACGACTACCTTTAACATGCTGACCACAACGTATGCACATATACTCTATTACAAATAGGACCCTGTTTCCTGTATAGTGCACTACTTTATGAGTTCACTATATAGGGTGCCATATGGGACACTACACTGTCCTCGGATGATTCTAAACAATGAACTGTCCTGCATCATGTGTTGCTGTTTCCTTTCCTACATCCTGTTTAACACTTCCCCCCCTCCTCTACAGGACTATGGCAAGGAGTCTCAAGCGAAGGATGTGATTGAGGAATACTTCAAAGCCAAGAAATGAGGTTTCATTTTCAATAAAAGCTGAAACAAAGTTTGTCTGTAGAGTTTTATTAACTGGTCTGGGAGAAATGGAAAGCTTTATTTAAAGCTACTCTGATTTTAGTACAAGTGATTGAGCTGAACCCTTTTCTGTTTAAACAACTAGAACCTATGCGTAAGTGCTAGAGGTGTTACTACAGACCTGGGTTCATATCCCAGGCTGTGCTACAACCGGTGGCCGGGAGTCCCATAGGACGGTGCACAATTGGCCTGGTGTCATTAGGGCAGGATTTGGCCGGTGGGGCTTTTCTTGGTTCATCGTGCTCTAGCGACTCCTTGTGGCGGGCCGGGAGCCTGCAGGTTGACCCCAGTCAGTTGAATGGTGTTTCCTCTGACACGTTGGTGCGGCTGGTTTCCAGGTTAAGCTGGCAGGTGTTGAGGAGTGTGGTTAGGCGGGTCATGTTTCAGAGGATGCATGACTCCGCCTCCTGAGTCCGTTAGGGAGTTGTAGCGATGAAACAAGATCCAAAAGGGGTAGAATACCAAAAAATACACGTGTGTATATATGAGGAATGGGCCATATATATGCAGCTCAATAAATTTGAATATTGTGGAAAAGTTAAATATTGTAGACTCAAGGGAAAGCCTCAAACGATCATTGCTAAAGAAGCTGGCTGTTCAGAGTGCTGTATCCAAGCAAGTTCATGGAAAGTCGAGTGGAAGGAAGAAGTGTTAGGAAAAGGTGTACAAGCATCAGTGATAACCGGAGCCTTGAGAGGATTGTCAAGCAAAGCCCGTTCAAAAATGTGGGGGAGCTTCACAAGGACTGGACTGAGGCAGGAGTCAGTGAATCAAGAGCCAACAAGCACAGACGTATCCAGGAAATGGGCTACAACTGTCGCATTCCTCGTGTCAAGCCACTCCTGAACCAGAGGCAACGTCAGAAGCATCTTTCCTGGGCTAAGGAGAAAAAGAACTGGTCTGTCGCTCAGTGGTCCAAAGTCCTCTCTTCAGATGGAAGTAAATGTTGCATTTCATTTGGCAATCAAGGTCCCAGAGTCTGGAGGAAGAGTGGAGAGGCACAGAATCCACGTTGTGAAGTTTCCAGTGTGATGATTTGGGGAGCCATGTCATCTTCTGGTGTTGGTCCACTGTGTTTCATCAAGTCCAAAGTCAACTCAGCCGTCTACCAGGAAATGTTAGAGCACCTCATGCTTCCTTCTGCTGACAAGCTTTATGGAGATGCTGATTTCATTTTCCAGCAGGAAGTGGCACCTGCCCCAAGTTACTAATACCTGGTTCAATGGCCATGGGATTACTGTGCTTGATTGGCCAGCAAACTTGCCTGATCTGAACCCCATAGAGAATTTATGGGGTGTTGTCAAGAGGAAGATGAGAGACACGAGACCCAACAATGCAGACGAACTGAAGGCCGCTATCGAAGCAACCTGGGCTTCCATAACACCTCAGCAGTGCCACAGGCTGATCGACTCCATGCCACATAGATGCAGTGATTCATGCAAAAGGAGCCCCAACCAAGTACTGACTGCATGTACAAGAACATACTTTTCAGAAGGCCGACATGTCTATTAAATGTCCTTTTTTAATGTCCTTTATGTCATGTTCTAATTTTCTGAGATAATGAATTTTCATGAGCTGTAAGCCGTAATCATCAAGATTAAAACAAATATAGGTTTGAACTATTTCACTTTTTGTGTAATTAATCCACAATATGAGTTTCATTTTGTCAATTTAATTATTAAAGTTACTTAACTTTTCCACAATATTCAAATTTATTGAGCTGCACATATACAGCGGGTGAAATAAGTATTGAACACGTCACCATTTTTCTCAGTAAATATATTTCCAAAGGTGCTATTGACATGATGTTTTCACCAGATGTTGGTAACAACCCAAGTAATCCATACATACAAAGAAACCAAAACAAATAAGTTCAGAAATTATGTTATGTGTAATAATGTGAAATGACACAGGGAAAAAGTATTGAACACATGAAGAAAGGGAGGTTCAAAATGCATGGAAAGCCAAGACAACAGCTGAAAACTATCAGTAATTAAAAAGCAATCCAGCCCCCTGTCAGTGCAAATTAATATCAGCTGGTTCAGTCCCAACTGATGGCCTACAAAAAGGTCTCATTGCCAAGGTGTCACACAAGACATCTCATGATGGGTAAAAGCAAAGAGCTGTCTCAAGACATTCGCAATCTAATTGTTGCAAAACATAATGATGGCATTGGTTATAGGCGCATTTCTAAGCTTCTGAATGTTCCAGTGAGCACTGTTGGGGCCATAATACGGAAGTGGAAAGACAACCATTTCACCATAAATTTGCCTCGACCAGGTGCTCCTCGTAAATTTGCCCATTCATCCTTCCTTCAATTATGTGAAGTTTGCCAGTACCATTTGCTGAAAAGCAGCCCCACACCATGATGTTCCCACCTCCAAACTTCACTGTTGGTATGGTGTTTTTAGGGTGATGTGCAATCAATCAATCAATCATTTTTATTTCTAAAGCACATTTAAAAACAACACGAGTTGACCAAAGTGCTTTACAGACCCAACTGTACAAAACATATAGACAAATACACCATAAAACAAAACAAAACACCACATGTAGCTAAGAACAGTTAAAAGCAGCGGAGAAAAGGTGGGTCTTCAGCCTAGATTTAAAACACTCGACGGAATCACAGGATTTAATGTGTAAAGGGAGACTATTCCAAAGACGCGGTGCTGCTACCGCAAAGGCACGATCTCCCTTGGTTATTAACCGAGATTTTGGAACATTTAAAATGAAGCTTTGAGATGATCTTAGTGGTCTAGCAGCAACATGATGCTGTAACAAACTAGAGATAGATATATACAGGGGCAAGCCCATGTAAACCTTTAAAAACCATCAAGAGGACCTTGAAATGCACCCTATACTCCACAGGAAGCCAGTGCAAAGAAGCCAGCACCGGAGAGATACTGGAACATTTCCTGGTACCAGTCAACAGTCTGGCCGCAGCATTCTGGACCAGTTGCAGCCGTGAAAGCAACTTCTTAGACAACCCCAAATAAAGAGAATTACAATAATCCAATCTGGACGAAATAAATGCATGGATCACAGTTTCCATGTCTTTGAAAGACAGGAAGCCTTTCAATTTGGCAATGCCCCTCAATTGAAAAAAGCTGCCCTTAACCACAGCATTTACTTGTTTATCGAATTTTAGTTCGGAGTCAAAAATCACACCAAGGTTCCTCACCTGAGTATTAACATTAGAGGCCAGAGGGCCCAAGTCAAGTACGATCTGTTTTGCTAGCTTTGGTGGGCCAAAAATCACCACTTCGAATTTGGATTCGTTCAGCTGAAGGAAACTTGATGCCATCCACAGCTTTATTTCGTCCAGACAGTTCAGCAATGCTGACCATTTTGAGGTGTCATTCAATTTCAAAGGAAGATACAACTGGGTGTCATCTGCATAACAATGGTATGCCACACCATGCTTTTGACAGATTAATCCCAGAGGGAGCATATATAAGGAAAACAAGACAGGGCCAAGACACGAACCCTGAGGGACCCCAGAGACGATGGAACGAGCGGAGGAAATAGAGCTCCCTATTTCCACCGCAAAGGTTCTCCCCTGTAAATACGATGAAAACCACCCTAATGCAATCCCCCCAATGCCCACCCAAAGACTCAGACGCTCAATGAGAATCCCATGATCCACTGTATCGAATGCAGCACTCAGATCCAGCATCACTAAGACAGCACCGTTCCCAGAATCTACCGACAAAAGCAAGTCGTTGGTCACCTTGAGAAGGGCAGTTTCTGTACTATGCTGAGGCCTAAAACCCGACTGGAATGTATCAAAAATATTGTTTTTATTTAAAAAAGTTGACAGTTGATTAAGAACTACCTTCTCCAGCATTTTAGCTAAAAAAGGCACCTTAGAGATAGGTCTATAATTGTTTAACACCGACGGGTCTAAACTCGTTTTTTTTAAAAGAGGCTGCACAAGAGCGTGCTTAAAATATGATGGCACAAGCCCCTCTATAAGACTCTGATTCACTACAGATGATATAGTAGGACCCACCGCATCCCAAACCTGAATTAGCAAGCGGGGCGGGATGATATCAAGAGAGCAATAAGATAACTTGAGATGTTGGGCAATTTCTAACAGGTCCGAAGTAGTTACCGGCTCAAATGTACTTAACTGGCCAGAGGTAAAAGAATTCGGAGGAGATTGAATATGGCTTAGAACGCGGACAGAACTAGAGATGCTGGCTCTTATAGCGGAGATTTTATCCATAAAAAACTGCAAAAAAGATTCACAAGCTCTCTGTGCAGTGCCATTTCTCCTCCAAACATGGTGTGTATTATGACATCCAAACAATTCAATTTTGCTCTCATCTGACCACACTATATTCTCCCAGTATTTCACTGACTTTTCCAAATGTTGTGCAGCAAACTTTAAACGAGCTTCAACATGCTTTTTTTTCGGCAATGGAGTCTTGAGTGGTGAGCGTGCATACAGGCCATGGCGGTGGAGTGCATTACTTAATGTTTTCTTTGAGACAACAGCACCTGCTAATTGCAGGTCTTTTTGAAGCTCTCCACAAGTGGTCCTTGGCTCTTGGACAACTCTTCTTGACCTTTGTGGTTGAATTTGTGTTTAGAATTCACTGCTCGACTGATGGACCTTTACAATTATCTGTATGTGTGGGATACAGAGATGAGGTAGTCATTCATTAAATTATGTTAAACACTATTATTGCACACAGAGTGAGCCCATACAACTTATTATGTGAATAAGCCATAGAACAAGTACATTAGAGTGTCTAGTTTGAGAAACAGACGCCTCACAAGTCCTCAACTGGCAGCTTCATTAAATAGTACCCACAAAACACCAGTCTCAATGTCAACAGTGAAGAGGCGACTCCGGGATGCTGGCCTTCTAGGGAGAGTTGCAAAGAAAAAGCCATATCTTCCTCTGTCCAGTGTCTGTGTTCGTTTGCCCATCTTAATCTTTTCTTTTTATTGGCCAGTCTGAGATATGGCTTTTTCCTGTAATAGAACCCACAAGTGCTGATGCTCCAGATACTCAACTAGTCTAAAGAAGGCCAGTTTTATTGCTTCTTTAATCAGCACAACCGTTTTCAGCTGTGCTAACATAACTACAAAAGGGTTTTCTAATGATCAATTAGCCTTTTAAAATGATAAACTTGGATTGGCTTGAAAAGGAACAGGAGAGCCGCACTCTAATTTAATAACCTAATAACTGACGTTTCCACAGACAAGCTGTCTTCATCAGGGTAAATACTGTATACAGAGTGTGTGGAGCTCCGCTGGCCAGCACCTCGCCTAAACAAGTGTGCGTTTCTTTCGCCTCTAGATTAAACTTGGATTAGCTAACACAACGTGCCATTGGAACACAGGAGTGATGGTTGCTGATAATGGGCCTCTGTACGCCTATGTATATATTCCATTAAAAAATCTGCCATTTCCAGCTACAATAGTCATTTACAACATTAACAATGTCTACACTCTGATCAATTTGATGTTATTTTAATGGACAACAAATTAGCTTTTCTTTCAAAAACAAGGACATTTCTAAGTGACCCCACATTTTTGTAACAATGTGTTTACATTGGGTCTAATGTGTGTGTGAGAGGGAGGCTTGTTTTTCAACTCAGAAAAAAGCACCCAGAATTTCCTTAAACTACACGTTAAGCATAGTCTTTTACAATATTATCAATCACACTTTGATTTGATAGATTTTGAGTAATTAAGTAGATATTGAGAATGGATTTGTAGGTGTAAATATGGAGCAAACATAAAATAATTACAAGTGTGTGTGACGGAGACAGAGAGTGTGCATGTTGTGTTTTAGTTTTCCTTGTCAGCCACCATCTCTGCGTTGTCAGTCTTGATAGGCCCAGTGTATGCACGTCTGGGTGAGGCTGTCAGACAGGGGTGGAGCGCACGGCAGATCTGAAAGAGAGCTGCACAAAGTGACAGTAAGTATACAGCTCAACAACATGTCTGTGTGCACATCTGTTGGTGTGAGTGAGCGAGCGCATGTAATATAGTTCTGAATGACCTGTATCCATCTGGGAATCATCAAAAGTGTCTCCCTTCACGCCCAGTGTATCAGGAACTGGTTAAATACCACAGCAGAGGACTACCGGTATAGCTGATGTTTTGGCGGAGTCTGAGGTGTAACTGGGTTGGATCTGTCAAATCGGTAAGCAGCTGCTCTTGATCATTGTCAGGAAGCCACACCCATTCTATTTGCGTTACAAGTTCAGAAGGAGAAAGTGTTGGCTATATAGAAATAATGACACTCAAATTCAACATCATTCAACTAAATAATGAGGACTTCTATCAGCCTAATGGAGGTGTAAATGACATCACACATTCATGTTTTTTTCAAACTTGTAAACAGGGCTGCTTGAGATTTCGTTTAGTGCGACTCCGTGCAGCCAATGGCAATATCAGCTTTAGGTATAATCCCAGGAGCTGGTTGTGGATTGGACAGACACCGCCAAAACAACCACTATGCAGATGTCAGCTAAAGCAGATGTGATTGAATAGAGCCACAAGTGAGGAAGAGTTTGCATGTGTGTTTACATGTATGTGATAATTACCTGTATCACTTGTCACAGCCGATGTAACAGGTGCAGGAGCAGATGAATGCATCTGTGAGGGCTGTGGTTGAGCTGATAGGGGTGTCAGATATAAAAGAGAGATGAACAATGAAAAGAATTATACAAAACAGAGTGAGTGAGTGAGTGAGTGAGTGAGTGAGTGAGTGAGTGTGTATAGGTGTGTGAGTGTGATAATTACCTGGACCACATCACACTGCTTCAGGTCTACAAGCCTCTGGAAGCTCCAGTGTGCCACTCCAGGCCTGGAACAGCTTGTCACCCACTGAGCCTGGTTGGCAGATCTGAAATATAGGTACAATATTATTTTAATGACAAAGCCTTGACTACACACAAACCTGAACAGAACAGACTCTGGGAGGAACACAGTACTACATAGAGCCATGACTACATGGAACTCTATTCCACTTCAGGTAACTGATGCAAACAGTAGAATCAGATTTAAAAAACAGATAAAAACACAGGCACAGACGCATGCATACACACAATAACATACGCACTGAACACACGTACAGATGGATTTTGTGTTGTAACTTTATGGTAGTAGAGCAGTGGCACACACTTAATGTGTTGGAAATGTATTGTAATGTTAATTTTAAACTGCCTTCATTTTGCTTAACCCGAGGAAGAGTAGGTGCTGCCTTAGCAGCAGCTAATGGGGATCCATAATAAATACAATACAAAAAATGAATTTTGTGTATGAAAATTAAATGAAGTTTGTGTGTGTATCTGGCAACCAAGCAGCAGACTTCATTTTCCCAACTGCTCATTGTACCTGCCCTTGCAATCTGATGTGTGTGTTCTGTGTTATTATGGCTTAGAAGTGTTAACCTGATCACATCCTTGTAGTAGGACATTCAGGTGATTATGTTTGGAGAAGTAAAATGGATATAAAATATTCAGATCTGTATTGATAAGTTACAAAACCTCTAGGGCTTAGTGTACACGAATTAAATAAAGGATGCTGGACCTGAGCCCTAGGACCAGGACTACTTGGCCTGAGGACTCCTGGCTATCTCTGTCCCCAACCTGAGACCTAGGATCAGGACTACTTGGCCTGATGACTCCTGGCTATCTCTGTCCCCAACCTGAGACCTAGGATCAGAACTACTTGGCCTGATGACTCCTGGCTATCCCTGTCCCCAACCTGAGCCCTAGGATCAGAACTACTTGGCCTGATGACTCCTGGCTATCCCTGTCCCCAACCTGAGCCCTAGGACCAGGACTACTTGGCCTGATGACTCAGGGACTGGTTCCTCTCTTGGTTTCTTCCTAGGTTCCTGCCTTTCTGGGGAGTTTTTCCTAGCTACTTCTATGTCTGCATTGCTTGCTGTTTGGGGGTTTTGGACCGGGTATCTGTTTAAGCACTTTGTGACAAAGGGCTTTACAAAATAAATTAGATAGATTGCTTGTACATATGCTTCTATTCATGTCAGTAACTCTAAATCTAAATATGACATTGAGTTATCTAACATTTCTTCAATAGGAAGTTGTACCTTAAGCCAACACCTTCTTGTCTTTCCTGCTGGGGACAGGGGGCTTCATGTTCAGGAATGGAGGACCTAGAGGATTGTAATATTAACAATAATTAGTGTACACATTTATGAATGCATTTCAATGTGGGTTAGCTGTGTATCTCATCTGATTGGGTTAGCTGTGTATCTCATCTGATTGGGTTAGCTGTGTATCTCATCTGATTGGGTTAGCTGTGTATCTCATCTGATTGGGTTAGCTGTGTATCTCATCTGATTGGGTTAGCTGTGTATAATCTGATTGGGTTAGCTGTGTATCTCATCTGATTGGGTTAGCTGTGTATCTCATCTGATTGGGTTAGCTGTGTATCTCATCTGATAGGGTTAGCTGTGTATCTCATCTGATTGGGTTAGCTGTGTATCTCATCTGATTGGGTTAGCTGTGTAGATAGATAGATAGATAGATAGATAGGTACTTTATTGATCCCCCGGGGGGGAAATTTAATTATCAAGCAGCTACAACAAAAACACAGGGCAGGTGCAAAATGCCACAACGAAAGTACACAAAAGACAGATACACAGATACACGGTACTGTCTCATCTGATTGGGTTAGCTGTGTATCTCATCTGATTGGGTTAGCTGTGTATCTCATCTGATTGAGAATTACTGTCTATTTTCTTTTGAACATCTGCCACCGAACCACAAAATTCTATCTAGTGAGTACACACAACCCTTTGCTTATTTTACCAGGTCAAAAATAACATCATTTTGTCAAGGGACACCTGGCAAAGAGGACAGAGTTCTCAAGTAAAAGGTGACCTACCCGGAGAGCAGAGCCTAAACTGGGAGAGATTGTCATCTGGCAACACTACAACCTACCAGTCAGGTTAATCATTGCAAGCACATATCTCCCTAATTCAGCAGGACCATGCCAACTAGTGCCACGCTCTCTGGTGGGTGGTGCTCTAGCGCTCTCTTTTGGTTGAATAGTGAATGACAGGTCCCAGTTCACATTCACCCTACTGTCTACCAGCAGGGGGCGCTCTTAGGCAGAGCACTGCTTCGTGGGGATGGCGAGCCTTTCTCCATGACCCACACACTTATCTACATCTGAGAGGATTGATCGAAATCAGAAGGAAATGTAGTCTAAAGGGCCATCTGCTATTGGTATATCCAGTTTGGGAATTTTAATGAATGATACTTGAAGAATATCATTTAAAAATCAATTCAACTGTCGTTTCCCTCCAGGAGCCCAAATATACCACTATTTTACTACAGTGTTTTTAAACAATGTTCTCACACAAGAGAGTGAGAACCAGAGAGAAAGGGGGAGAGAGGAGAAGGAGGAGGTGGGGGTGAGAAAGGGGGAGAGAGCAGAAGGAGGAGGTGGGGGTGAGAAAGGGGGAGAGAGGAGAAGGAGTAGGTGGGGGGGGTGAGAAAGGGGGAGAGAGGAGAAGGAGTAGGTGGGGGGGGTGAGAAAGGGGGAGAGAGGAGAAGGAGGAGGTGGGGGGGGTGAGAAAGGGGGAGAGAGGAGAAGGAGGAGGTGGGGGGGGTGAGAAAGGGGGAGAGAGGAGAAGGGGACCATACACGTGCGGAACATCTCAAATTAAATTACATGTCTCTTTCTTCTTCCCCATCCCGTTTGGGCAGCGGTCCAACAAAACTATTAGACAGCAGCCTGCTCAGCGCATGGGAATCCCGAACCCTTGCCCCCATTATCTCACTAATGATCTACCTCCTCTCTCCCTCATTCCCCTCTCTCTCTCAGGCCGCCAAGTTTATTTTCTTCCCGGTGGTCTAGTCCCTTAAGGGGTGACGGTGAGAGGGGAGGACAGGGGAGAGGGGTCGGCGAGAGGGAGTGCCACAGCGCTGCTGATATATTGGGTCAGAGGGATCCTTCTTTCGGACACAGGAAGTCGGAGGGATGCTTTCATGGGACTCCAAATAGCATCCTATTCCTGAGAGAGAGTGAGAGAGAGAGACAGAGAGAGAGAGCGAGAGAGAGAGAGAGAGAGAGAGAGAGAGAGAGAGAGAGAGAGAGAGAGAGAGAGACAAGCTGCTTGCACCAATCCCTTGTAATTACAGTAAAATACTGTGAAATACAAACCCCTCCCCTCAATTAATTTACTTCATCCATTCATTCAGATTACAGTAACGTTTACTTTCTTTAGTATAATACAGTAATTTGTATGGTATTACAGTACTTGCTTTGACACTGTAGTTAGATTACAGTAGGTGTAATCTGAAGTGCAATATGAATTGTGCTTGACACCGAGCTGATTGTCACATTCAGTAGTTTACATCTATTTTCACAAACAGTGAGAAAGTACCCAATTCGAAATGTATCCAATAACAGTCATAATATCTGAACAATTTGATAGATAGCCTAACTAAATTGAAACAAATAAATGAAAAATCAACGAAAATACTTTTATGGGCCACATGGAAGTATGAATATTTTACTAACCAATGATGTGTTAATAGCCTCTTCGGTATAAGCTATAATGTGTCCATGATATAGGCTACATTTGGCTTATTGGTCTTTGTTTTGTTATAGGGACGTGTACCCGCTCATTTTACAGAAAAAACTAAATGATATTTCATGGATAAAATCACAAACGAACACTGTTTCTATTCTGGTATGCAACGACTTCACACATACGCCTATTTATTCCCCGTCTCTGTGATCAGTACAGTCAATTGGTGTAGTCTTCGTCTCCTCTTCTTAATCTAAACTCTGTCCCAGCGGGGCTGTGTGAGGGTCATCCCGCCAGTGGATCGCTACAATAACACGGCAATAATGGATAGATGGAGGCACTCTCCCCTCCCCTCCCCTCCCCTCTGCTGTGCTCTCCCCAACACATGCATGAATTCTCTTTTTGCAGCTCAGGACGGTGTGTGTGTGTGTGTGTGTGTGTGTGTTGCACAGTGACATGGGCTGTCTCAGCCCGGGTATAGCTTGCCTCTCTCCCTTCCTCCAAAGCGTCAAAGCCAGCTGCATAAATATCTGTCTGCCGTGTGTAAACAGTGCGGTCATAACCCGCGTGAATTAAACAAGGCGTCTGGAGCGGGATTAAGCGCCGTGCGCACGTTTACCACTTTCAAAACGTCTGTTAAACAATGAACTTCCAACCGACATACCTCTGCTGATGCCATTCATTAACGTCAAAACTTTCGTTACCAAATGATAATTTATTCGAATTGATAGCAGTTTGTTTATCTAATGTCAAGCGTATCGAGAAAGTATCCATTGTTTACTTTTGGAGATAAAAAAACAAATAGTTTCCCTCTAGCTGCGCGCGCTTTGTTGCTCCTTGATTTTGAGAGAATGCCCGAGATAACTAAATGTTAGTTTGATCTGAGAGAGAATAGCCTATAGCCTACAGTAACAACAATATGCATCCTGAGAAATTTTAATTCTTAGTAGTCCAACACACATTGAGTGACAAAATTATACGATAATATGAATACATTTTATTTAGGCCTACATAAAATCTAGCTATTCAAATAATGGACACATTTTCACGTGCGCTTCCAAAGCGGTGACTGACAACGTCACCTGTAAAAAAATTATACTTTTGTGACAACATTTTATATAAAGCATTTTAAGAGTATAAAAACGAATACAAAACTTTAGCGCAACATGTCCTCGAACCAGCAAAGACAACACAATTTAAATAGGCGTATAAAATCAGTTTCTCTGTAAGGGAACGCGCAAGAGAGTGCGCGCTCTCCCGGTTATTCCCACTGAATATTTGGTTTAGAAGAGATGACATGCATGTCTGTCCATCCGTTCCATCACGAGGCAGTTGTTCCACACAACCGGGTGGTGTTGAGGATCTCTTTCAAATCGTTTTCCGGTTTACCGGCGACCATGAAGGGCCATGTCTGGAGAGAGAGAGGTACAGGAAATCACTAATCAGCTCACTGCGCAACAGAATAACACTATTAGACTAACAAAGCATATCTATGAAAACACAGAATAACACTATTAGGCTAACAAAGCATATCTATGAAAACACAGAATAACACTATTAGGCTAACAAAGCATATCTATGAAAACACAGAACAACACTATTAGACTAACAAAGCATATCTATGAAAACACAGAACAACACTATTAGGCTAACAAAGCATATCTATGAAAACACAGAACAACACTATTAGGCTAACAAAGCATATCTATGAAAACACAGAACAACACTATTAGGCTAACAAAGCATATCTATGAAAACACAGAATAACACTATTAGGCTAACAAAGCATATCTATGAAAACACAGAATAACACTATTAGGCTAACAAAGCATATCTATGAAAACACAGAACAACACAATTAGGCTAACAAAGCATATCTATGAAAACACAGAATAACACTATTAGGCTAACAAAGCATATCTATGAAAACACAGAACAACACTATTAGGCTAACAAAGCATATCTATGAAAACACAGAACAACGCTATTATAACAACAGTGATAGTATATGAAGGCCCAGTATAAAAACAATTATAACCTAAGGATTAAATCAATTATATTATAACAATAACTTTAGGCTAATAGAAATACAATGGATGATGAGGGCAGTTTTAATCTGATGACCAAAACCTTTTTCTAGAAAACTTTAAGCAGCTTACTATTTCCAAACATCATAATCATACTAGAATATCTCAATAAAATGGATCGCCTATATGTTACTCTACAGCCTGAATAGACTCAACTGAATAGACTACATTAAATAGGCTAAAATAAATAGGCTAAACTGAATAGGCTAAACTGAATAGGCTAAACTGAATAGGCTAAATTAAATAGGCTAAACTGAATAGGCTAAACTGAATAGGCTAAATTAAATAGGCTAAACTGAATAGGCTAAATTAAATAGGCTAAACTGAATAGGCTAAATTAAATAGGCTAAATTAAATAGGCTAAACTGAATAGGCTAAATTAAATAGGCTAAACTGAATAGGCTAAACTGAATAGGCTTAATTAAATAGGCTAAACTGAATAGGCTAAATTAAATAGGCTAAACTGAATAGGCTAAATTAAATAGGCTAAACTGAATAGGCTAAATTAAATAGGCTAAACTGAATAGGCTAAATTAAATAGGCTAAATTAAATAGGCTAAACTGAATAGGCTAAATTAAATAGGCTAAACTGAATAGGCTAAATTGAATAGGCTAAATTAAATAGGCTAAACTGAATAGGCTAAATTAAATGGGCTAAACTGAATAGGCTAAATTGAATAGGCTAAATTAAATAGGCTAAACTGAATAGGCTAAATTAAATAGGCTAAACTGAATAGGCTAAATTAAATAGGCTAAATTAAATAGGCTAAACTGAATAGGCTAAATTAAATAGGCTAAATTAAATAGGCTAAACTGAATAGGCTAAATTAAATAGGCTAAATTAAATAGGCTAAACTGAATAGGCTAAATTAAATAGGCTAAACTGAATAGGCTAAATTAAATAGGCTAAATTAAATAGGCTAAACTGAATAGGCTAAATTAAATAGGCTAAACTGAATAGGCTAAATTAAATAGGCTAAACTGAATAGGCTAAAATAAATAGGCTAAACTGAATAGGCTAAATTAAATAGGCTAAATTAGATAGGCTAAACTGAATAGGCTAAATTAAATAGGCTAAATTAAATAGGCTAAACTGAATAGGCTAAATTAAATAGGCTAAACTGAATAGGCTAAATTAAATAGGCTAAATTAAATAGGCTAAATTAAATAGGCTAAACTGAATAGGCTAAATTAAATAGGCTAAACTGAATAGGCTAAACTGAATAGGCTAAATTAAATAGGCTAAACTGAATAGGCTAAATTAAATAGGCTAAATTAAATAGGCTAAACTGAATAGGCTAAACTGAATAGGCTAAATTAAATAGGCTAAACTGAATAGGCTAAAGTAAATAGGCTAAACTGAATAGGCTAAACTGTATAAGCTAAACTGAATAGTATAGGCGCTAAATAGCATGGAACTCTCCAACATATGCCAGTTGTTTCTGTTTGCACAGGCCCTGTTGTAAAGTGATACTGTGGAATGTTTTTTTGTCAGTTATTGTGTGAATTATAGTCTACACAATATTGAGTAAACAATCAAATGTTATGTAGCCTTTTGCACCCTTAGTAAGCCTAAACCTATTAAAATAGCCCCATCCAAACCTCTCCAAGCAAAGTGACCGTCAGGCTCATGTCAGGCTCTGGCTGTCTCGGTAAAGTGTTTATTTTATTCTAAGGCTCAGGTTTTTTCCCTAGACACTGTGCTCAATTTGCGCATGCTTCGCTTGCTCTTTGGAGTAGGCCGGGTATCTGTAAATCACTTTGTGACAACTGCTGATGTAAAACGGACTTATTTAAAAAACGGCTTTGTAAAATGTTATAAAGGTGTGTTTCTCACCAGGTTGATGGGGTGGTTATATCCGTTCTCGTATTTGTCGTTGGCAAGGATCTGCCGTAGATGGGCGATATAGCTCGAGGCAAGGCGCAATGTGTCCAGTTTGGAGAGCTTGGTGTCCGGTGGGACCCACGGTAATGTCATCTTCAACCGGGAGAACGCTTTGGACAGCACGCGCATCCTCGCTCTCTCTCGTGCGTTGGCTGCGTTCCTCTGCACCGGTTTGCCGCCCTCCTCGTGCGCCATACTGTTCAGCGCCTTCTTCCTACCGTACGCTGTTTTCCGTTTCTTTCCCGGGGCAGCTTTATCGTTGGCCGAGCCACCCTCGCAGTTCGAGCTCTCCTCTGTGCTCTCGTTCGATGTACCGGAGTCTTTACCGGAAGAGCCGAACTTCAGGATGCCGTCCAGGACCTCGTCGTCGAAGTCGCTAAGCGACCCGGTGGACATGGTCGCTTGTCGTTTGGGGCGCGTGGCCTAAGCAAAGTGTGACACGGGACGGACTAAGACTCCCAGAGACTGGGGTGAGCGAGCTCGCCGGTGTGTCCGCCTCCTCGAGACCCAACAGGCTGCTCATGAACCGGAGCGGCGGAGGATGTGGAGGAAACGGTAAGCAGTCCCTCACAGGACTGACCATTTATCTCTGTGGGCGGGGGCGTGACCGCGAGGGAAGGGGAGCCACCGTGAAGGATGGAGGGACGTTTCTACACAGCTCCAACATTGTGGACGCTATAGTGAAATAACTGTGTCTGTTGTAATAACAGTTATTTTATGACAGTTATCATAAACAGCCGATAGAAAGACGGAAAACATCAATTGTTTTATCACTGTAAAAACAGCACAACCACAATAGCCTACACGATAATCAATAAACGTATGAATGTATAAACACTTACCCTGTATCTTTCTATAATCATACCTTATCAGTGATTCAATTAAGCGTTAATAAAAACATACACTTCCCAGAATGATATCACTGAACGTAATCTGTTGGGATGTTTAGGATTTAAGCTGTATGAACTATGTGCTACTTTGAATAGAAATACTGTATTTCTGGACTAAGAAACATTTTAAAACATTTGTTTGTATGTAAAATAAATATCCACTACAATATGGATATATTCTAAATGAATCAAGTCATTTTAAAATGGATTCGATGCATGTTGCATTAAAATAGGATGTTTAGATAACTTCAAAATTGAATTAAAAGTTGGAAAGTCAAATATAGCATTTATTATCATCAGAATCATCATCATCATTATTATTATAATTATTGTTACTAGTTTATAATAGTAGGCAAACATTTAAGCTTGTGCATTATGGACTGCTGTGCACAGGTTTCCAAATTCCCCATAAACGTACATGCTGTGTAGCCTACTGCAGGTGTTGTT
Organism: Thymallus thymallus; assembly: GCA_023634145.1. NCBI lineage: Eukaryota > Metazoa > Chordata > Actinopteri > Salmoniformes > Salmonidae > Thymallus > Thymallus thymallus. Next base: position 30,835,031 of record CM042411.1, read on the forward strand.
ACCTAGCTATAACTACATGCTGTGTAGCCTACTGCAGGTGTTGTTACCTAGCTATAACTACATGATGTGTAGCCTACTGCAGGTGTTGTTACCTAGCTATAACTACATGATGTGTAGCCTACTGCAGGTGTTGTTACCTAGCTATAACTACATGATGTGTAGCCTACTGCAGGTGTTGTTACCTAGCTATAACTACATGATGTGTAGCCTACTGCAGGTGTTGTTACCTAGCTATAACTACATGCTGTGTAGCCTACTGCAGGTGTTGTTACCTAGCTATAACTACATGATGTGTAGCCTACTGCAGGTGTTGTTACCTAGCTATAACTACATGATGTGTAGCCTACTGCAGGTGTTGTTACCTAGCTATAACTACATGATGTGTAGCCTACTGCAGGTGTTGTTACCTAGCTATAACTACATGAAGGTAGCCTACTGTAGCCTACTGCAGGTGTTGTTACCTAGCTATAACTACATTCTGTTTTGTACGGTAATGTATTGTTGCAGCCGAGGGAGGACACGCCACTGCCCCTTAATGGGATAGCATCGTTAGAACAGGGAGGTGTTGTGGGGGTGGGGGATCTCAGATAGCGCACTCTGGCGCCTTCGGCCCCTCGGATGTAATGGATACCGGAGATCCCCAAAAACCCAGGAGCCGCTGTTTGGCCTCAGAGATCATTCCACATCCTCTACAGGCTGACATTATGGGGAGGGTTAAGTTGGGGAAAACAGACATTATGGGGAGGGTTAAGTTGGGGAAAACAGACATTATGGGGAGGGTTAAGTTGGGGAAAACAGACATTATGGGGAGGGTTAAGTTGGGGAAAACAGACATTATGGGGAGGGTTAAGTAGGGGAACAACAGACATTATAAGGAGGGTTAAGTAGGGGAACAACAGACATTATGGGGGAGGGTTAAGAGGGGGAACAACAGACATTATAAGGAGGGTTAAGTTGGGGAAAACAGACATTATGGGGAGGGTTAAGAGGGGGAACAACAGACATTATAAGGAGGGTTAAGTAGGGGAACAACAGACATTATGGGGAGGGTTAAGAGGGGGAACAACAGACATTATAAGGAGGGTTAAGTAGGGGAACAACAGACATTATGGGGAGGGTTAAGCGGGGGAACAACAGACATTATAAGGAGGGTTAAGTTGGGGAACAACAGACATTATGGGGAGGGTTAAGAGGGGGACTAAGAGCACGTGAAGGGAACATTATCCCGATGGGTAGAACTCACGTGCAGTGCAAGCAGGCAGGCTTGGACCTTCAGCATGGTTCACTGTCCACTCATGGAGATCTGAAGTGGTCTTTGATTTATTACCACCGGATAGTACAACTGAACCTGTTGCAAACAGTAGATGTTGGTATTGTTCAGGGCTCTGGTTGAAATGGTGTCTCCAGAGACTTGACCTCTAACCTCTAACCCCTTTCTTTCACTGTGCAACCAAACAGCCCTCTGAGATCTGTGAACACACTACATAATCTAAACTATAAAAACACACACTGGAGACAATGTCTGCATCCCAAATGGCACTAATTTTGTGGAGAGAGGGGCTCAAGAAAGGATAAAGCTGGAATCCTTAATGGTGAAACAGCCACGTCCGTTTGCGATATTACCACAACAAACACTGTTGTTTTCCCTCTGACATCATTGCATGCACGTGGAACCAGACAGACAGACACAACAATGAGGTCTTTGATTCCATTGCAGTCAGATTCCAATGTGTGATCAGTCTTGGCATTGAACACGTTTAACATGTCTGTTATAATATGATCGTTTTTTCTCTTCAGACAGACAGACAGACAGACAGACAGACAGACAGACAGACAGACACACAGACAGACAGACAGACAGACAGACAGACAGACAGACAGACAGACAGACAGACACACACACACAACTATGGCATTCCCCGCACCAGGCGTGGGCCCATTATAGTGTCATAGAGCTCTGAGCGTGGGCCCATTATAGTGTCATAGAGCTCTGAGCGTGGGCCCATTATAGTGTCATAGAGCTCTGAGCGTGGGCCCATTATAGTGTCATAGAGCTCTGAGTGTGGGCCCATCATTATAGTGTCATAGAGCTCTGAGCGTGGGCCCATCATTATAGTGTCATAGAGCTCTGAGTGTGGGCCCATCATTATAGTGTCATAGAGCTCTGAGCGTGGGCCCATCATTATAGTGTCATAGAGCTCTGAGCGTGGGCCCATCATTATAGTGTCATAGAGCTCTGAGCGTGGGCCCATCATATCACCTGGCGTGGGTCCATCATGTCACCTGGTGTGGGTCCATCATGTCACCTGGTGTGGGCCCATCATATCACCTGGTGTGGGTCCATCATATCACCTGGTGTGGGTTCATCATGTCACCTGGTTTGGGTCTATCATGTCACCTGGTGTGGGTCTATCATGTCACCTGGTGTGGGTTTATCATAGTGTCAGTGTGAGTGATGAGGAGGAAGCTCATTAAAGAGAAGAATCTGATCTAACCAATCAGAGCTCAGTGTTCTTTATCTTACCTCTACATCAGTTATTTTTATTTTTTTATTTAAATAGGCATGTCAGTTAAGAACAAAGTCTTATTTACAATGACAGCCTATTAGGGTTAAGTGCCTTGCTCAAGGACACATCGACAGGTTTTTCACCTTGTTGGCTTAGGTATTCAAACCAGCAACCTTTCGGTTATTGGCCCAACGCTCTAACCGCTAGGCTACCTGCCGCCCAAGTCTCTGTATGAAGTACCATGATATTGGTTTATGAAAGTAAATGTATACTTCATATAGAGTGAATGATAAAGAATACTTTAGATACGTAGTTTGAGATGTGGCTCAGATTCAGAACCCCTTAAATATGCATGCTAGCTGGGTCATCATCAAGACGATTTATGGCTGATTTATGAAGAAATCGTCAAGCCTAACTTTATTTTTCACTTAATAGACACAGTATAGTCATTAAATTGTTTGAACCTACTGAGATAGGAAAACATGTCTTTCAAATACATTTTTATTTTATTTGTCACATACGCCAAATACAACAGGCGTAGACTTTACCGTGAAATGCTTACTTACGTGCACTTTCTCAACAATGCAGAGTTAAAATGTAAGAAAAATAGCAAAATATAGACAAGGAAATAACAATTTTGAGGACCGGTATCGAGTCAATGTGCAAGGGTACGAGGTAATAGAGGTCATTGAGGTAATATGTACATGTAGGTAGGGGTAAAGTGACTAGATAGTTGAGGTAATATGTACATGTAGGTAGGGGTAAAGTGACTAGATAGTTGAGGTAATATGTACATGTAGGTAGGGGTAAAGTGACTAGATAGTTGAGGTAATATGTACATGTAGGTAGGGGTAAAGTGACTAGATAGTTGAGGTAATATGTACATGTAGGTAGGGGTAAAGTGACTAGATAGTTGAGGTAATATGTACATGTAGGTAGGGTGTGGTCAGTAGTGAGTTATGTTGTGTAGTCAACAGTGAGGTCTGTGGTGATGTCTGTAGTTTGGTCTGTACTGGGTCTGTAATGAGGTCTGTAGTGAGGTCTGTAGTGTGGTCAACAGTGAGGTATGTGGTGTGGTCTGTAGTGTGATCAACAGTGAGGCCTGTAGTGTGGTCAACAGCGAGGTCTGTAGTCTCATCAGTTTGTATGTGTTTGTAAGGTCTTTCTGTGTTTATAATTGTAATTCTCAGTCTCAGTGATACAGACCATATCACTGTCCTACACACACACACACACACACACACACACACACACACACACACACACACACACACACACACACACACACACACACACACACACACAATAAACCAAATGTATTTATAAAGCCGTCTTTACATTTGTCACAAAGTGCTCTACAGAAACCGAGCCTAAAACTGAGAGAGCAAAGCAATGCAGACGTAGAAGCACGTGGTGTCAGGATTTGTGATAGGAACCCAAACGCAGACCGGGCAACGTAGGTATATGGTGATATTTATTGAAGAGTGATCATAGGGAAATGTTGATGAGGAGGTGGTTGAATAGGGAGTTGGTTAAGGAGGCTGGTGATTGAGTATCCAGGTAGGTGGCCGATAAGTGGTCCGTGTGGCGTGCTAGTTCGAATCCGTATCCCAGGTGAGTGGAGGAAGAGGTGAGTAGAGTGCAGCGTGATGAAGAATATATCCAGGCAGGATTCCTAAACAGGGTACAGACGGGGTTACTGAGCAGGGTGTAATACGACCAAGCAAAATGTAACAACTGGTACTAATTTAGGACTCAGATGGCTGGTACGCAGATTACACATACTATGTGACTTAACGATCCGGCGGGGACTGGATGTCAGGTCGTCTCTTAAATAGTGATGACCGTAGATCTGGAACAGGTGCGTAGTGATCAGGAAGACATGACGGGCTCAGGATGTATGTAGCCCCGCCCACTCATCTGTAACCAGGCAACTGACCCCGGTACAATGAGACGGACAATAAACAAACAAGACAGACACAAAAACAGACTCAGGGAATAGGGATCGTGACACGTGGGCTAGAAAAACTCCTTAGAAAGGCAAAACCTAGGAAGAATCCTAGAGAGGAACCAGGCTCTGAGGGGTGGCCAGTCCTCTTCTGGCTGTGCCGGGTGGAGATTATAACAATTCATGGTCATTAAGGCCAGTTCTTTCTCCAAGACGTTAAAATGTTCATAGATGACCAGCAGGGTCAAATAAAAGTAGTTATAGATGGTGCAACAGGTAAATACATCAGGAGTAAATGTCAGTTGTCTTTCGAGCAGAGGTCGAGAGAGAGGTTGAAACAGCAGGTGTGTTAGAGAGAGAGAGAGAGAGAGAGAGAGAGAGAGAGCGAGAGAGAGAGAGAGAGAGAGAGAGAGAGAGAGAGAGAGAGAGAGAGATGGGAGAATTAGAGGGAGCATACTTAAGTTCACACAGGAAACCAGATAAGACAAGAGAATTTCACCAGAAAGGACAGACTGACCTCAGCCGCCCGGCACAGACTATTTCAGCATAGATACTGGAGGCTGAGACGGGGGGGTCGGGAGCCACTGTGCCACCCACTTTGCCAAAGCACAGCCCTCGCAACACTAAAGGGATATTAACAGACCACCAACTGGCTTGACGTGACGCACTTAGGGATGGCATGGAAAAACACTAGTAATAGGGCCAGAGGCAGAGATGGGGAGATGGGAGCCAGCCAGACAGACACAGCAAGGATGGTTGTTCACTCCAGTGCTTTGCCATTCACCTTCGCACCCCTGGGCCAGACTATGCTCAATCATAGGACCTACTGAAGAGATGAGTCTTCAGTAAAGACTTCGAGACTTCTGCGTCTCTCACATGAAGGGCATAAAATGTAGCTCTATAGGAGAAAGCCCTGCCTCCAGCTGTTTGCTTAGAGATTCTAGGGATAATAAGGAGGCCTGCGTCTTGTGACCGGAGCGTACGTGTAGGTTTGTACGGCAGGACCAAATCAGAGAGATCGGTAGGAGCAAGTCCATGTAATGCTTTGTAGGTTAGCAGTAAAACCTGAAAATCAGCCCTAGCCTTAACAGGAAGCCAGTGTAGAGAGGCTAGCACGGGAGTAATATGATCAACCTTTTCGGCTCTAGTCAATATTCTAGCAGCCTTATTTAGGACTAAGTTTATTTTCCCGGTAGCCAGAGAGTAGAGCCATACAGTAGTCTAATCTTCAAGTGACAAAAGCATGGATAAGCTTTTCTGCATCATTTTTTTACAAAAACGTTCAGATTTTTGTGATGTTGAAAAAAGCTGCTTTTGAAATATTCTTTATATGTTCATCTAAAGAGAGATCAGAGTAACGCCAAGGTCCTTCACAGTTTTATTTGAGACCACTGTACAACCATCAGATTAACTGTCAGATCCAATAGCAGATATCTTTGTTTCTTGCACCTAGAACTAGCATCTCTGTTTTGTCCGAGTTTAAAAGTAAAACGTTTGCCACCATCTACTTCCTTATGTCTGAAACACAGGCTTCCAGGTTAGGCAAAAGCATTGAAACCATGTTTCATCAAAATGTACAGCTGTGTGTCATCCGCATAGCAGTGAAAGTTGATATTGTGATTCAGAATGACATCACCAAGAGGTAGAATATATATTGTGAAAACAAAAGTGATCCTAAAACGGAACCTTGAGGAACACTGAAATTTACAATTGATTTGTTAGAGGAGAAACCATCCACAGAGATTAACTGATATCTTTCCGACCAATAACATCTAAACTAGCCAAGAATTTGTTCTTGGCAAATTCTTATTTACAATGATGGCCTACCCCGGCCAAACCCGGACGATGCCAATTGTGCGACCGCCCTATGGGACTCCCAATCACGGCCGGATGTGATACAGCCATTCACAAGGCCGCAGGGCCAGACAGATTACCAGGACGCAAACTCAGAGCATGTGCTGACCAGCTGGCAGTGCTGACCAGCAGACCAGTGTCTTTACTGAAATGTTCAACTTCTCCCTGACCCAGTCTGTTATACATACATGTTTTAAGAATACCACCATAGTCCCTGTGCCCAAGTCCAAGGTAACCTGTCTAAATGACTATCGCACCGTAGCACTCACATCTGTAGCCATGAAATGCTTTGAAAGGCTGGTCATGGCTCACATCCACACCATCATCCCAGACAAAATGGACCCACTCCAATTTGCATACCGCTCCAACAGATCCACAGATGATGCAATCACTATAGCGCTCCACACTGCCCTTTCCCACCTGGACAAAAGGAACACCTACGTGAGAATGCTGTTCATTGACTACAGCTCAGTGTTCATCACCATAGTGCCCTCAAAGGTCATCACTAAGATAAGGACTCTGGGATTAAACACCTCCCTCTGCAACTGGATCCTGTAATTCCTGACGGGCCGCCCCAAGGTGGTAAGGGTAGGTAACAACACCTCCGCCACACTGACTCTCTGTGTGCTTAGTCCCCTTCTGTACTCCCTGTTCACCCACAACTGCATGACCGCGCACGACTCCTTATATCTAATAACATGTCAAATATCTGGATGTATATAGATAAAGATATCCCCTGATATTGACCCTTTTGGTCCAGTGACCGTTTCTCTCAAATAAAAAGCCTCCCAAGATATAATGATGATTAAAACAAAATGTATTCCATTGTTCTCAGTTATGATGCCAGAGTCAGACAGGACCTGCTTAGGCAGGGAAGAAGTGGAAGGATCCCCAGCAGTCAGAGATAGAACTTAAAAAGTAGCTTGATTGAGCTTTTCTTAATCGAGATTGTACATCTGTTTCTCAATTATCTGAAAGATTGCCAGTCCACTGCAGAGTTAGCTTTCCTTGCTTTGGGCCAGGCCTGATTTCTCATCTGAATGAGCTCAGATAAATCAGAAGAAAACCAAGGGTTTGATCTACCTTTGACTCTGAATTGTTTAAAAGGGGCGTGTTTATCTGCCAGAGGAATAAAGATGAAGGAAACATTTTCAGAGTCTGGAATACAGGAGACTGAGGCTAAATCATAGCAAAACATGTCATGTAAAAACCCTTGAGCAGAAAAACTTAAAAAATGTATCTTCTTAATTACGATGATTAGTATTTTTCTGTTTTGTATCTCTAATACATACTATGGGACAATGATCACTGGGATCATATGCAAATACCCAAATATTTATGGTTTTATTAGTAAGAATTAAATCAATCAATGAAGAGTTACATGGGTTTTTCACTTGTAGCCGTGCAGGTTTTGAGATCAATTGAGTGATAAATATAATCTTAAATTGATCTGAGGTCGGGGATAACCAATCCAGACTCACATCCCCTAACATGAGGACACATCCCCAACTCAAAGGACAGAAAAGGTGTTCAAAACTTGTATTGAGCACCAATAGTATCACCATGGCAGCAGGGAGGCTGTTCTTCGGAACAGAACTATTGAAAGATTGGGACGCCATGAAATTAGATTTTACATGTATGGCCACTCCTCCCCTTTCTGTAATCTGTCATATCTAAATACATTATAATAATTTACTTCAATGTCTTTATCAGAGACATAACCATTTAACCATGTTTCTGAGAGAAGCAGAATGTCAGAACATGAGTCCTGTACCCAAGTGTCAATCGTGTCAATTTTTTTTATCATACTTTGCACATTTAGGTGAATTAGCCCAACCCCCTACGAGATTTAAAGTCAGAGGGGGTATTCAGCTCATTCCCATCAGAGCTAACAGGCATAGGGTCATCTGCAGCAATTTGTTGAGTGAGCTGAAACTTTGCTACGGTCACTGGCCTACCATGTGAGAGCAGAGCAGACTGAGCATTTGAGAGACCTCCCGCAAGTCACTAGATGCAGGGGCTGGGGCGAGAACTGGGAGAGCAGTGTTGGCAGAGCTCAGTCCACCTGGATCCTTCCAAATCATGTAGCGGACCAGAGTGGAGCTGCTGTAGGGGACCAGAGTGGAGCTGCTGTAGAGGACAGAGTGGAGCTGCTGTAGGGGACCAGAGTGGAGCTGATGTAGGGGACCAGAGTGGAGCTGCTGTAGGGGACCAGAGTGGAGCTGCTGTAGAGGACCAGAGTGGAGCTGCTGTAGGGGACCAGAGTGGAGCTGCTGTAGAGGACCAGAGTGGAGCTGCTGTAGAGGACCAGAGTGGAGCTGCTGTAGAGGACCAGAGTGGAGCTGATGTAGAGGACCAGAGTGGAGCTGCTGTAGAGGACCAGAGTGGAGCTGCTGTAGGGGACCAGAGTGGAGCTGCTGTAGGGGACCAGAGTGGAGCTGCTGTAGGGGACCAGAGTGGAGCTGCTGTAGAGGACCAGAGTGGAGCTGCTGTAGAGGACCAGAGTGGAGCTGCTGTAGAGGACCAGAGTGGAGCTGCTGTAGAGGACCAGAGTGGAGCTGCTGTAGGGGACCAGAGTGGAGCTGCTGTAGGGGACCAGAGTGGAGCTGCTGTAGGGGACCAGAGTGGAGCTGCTGTAGAGGACCAGAGTGGAGCTGCTGTAGAGGACCAGAGTGGAGCTGCTGTAGAGGACCAGAGTGGAGCTGCTGTAGGGGACCAGAGTGCCGTTATTATAAATGGAGTCAATGTATAGAGGAAAGCCCCTCCAGCCAGCCAAGTCACTGTTGGTCTGTACCAAGCGGTGTCAGAGGAAAGCCCCTCCAGCCAATGCTCTACCAGAGTTCACATTGCTCTAGCAGAGTTCACATTGCTCTACCAGAGTTCACATTTCTCTACCACAGTTCACATTTCTCTACCACAGTTCACAATGCTCTACCACAGTTCACAATGCTCTACCACAGTTCACATTGCTCTACCACAGTTCACATTGCTCTACCACAGTTCACATTGCTCTACCACAGTTCACATTGCTCTACCACAGTTCACATTGCTCTAGCAAGCCGTGAGAATACTTGATGATAGTCCATGGTTTTAGGTTGGTTGGTTTGCAGACCATAGCCCTAACCATAACGACTCAGAATTAATTAACTAAACTGTTAACCTTAGAGTTGTTTCTGTTTTAACCCTGTAACCACACAGAATTAATTCATCAAAGTCCATAACATGTCAAATTCCGAAGGGAAACTATGAGATCTTGTTGAGGCTGAAATATAAATCACATCCATTCTGCACTAAAAGCCTTTTTCAGATGTCCAGAGATGTTTACTATAAAGACGGAGATTTAGAGCAGGTTGTATGTGTGTGTGTGTGTGTGTGTGTGTGTGTAGAATTAGTGTTAGGGTTAGAATTACATTAAGGGTTAGGGTTAGAAGCTAGGGTTAGTTTTAGGGTTAGGGTTAGGAGCTAGTGTTAGGTTTAGGGTTAGGGTTAGGAGCTAGGGTTAGTTTTAGGGTTAAGGTTAAGGATAGGTTTTTGAGTTAAGGTTAGGGTTAAGGTTAGGGTTAGGTTAAAGAGGGTTTCTATTTATGATAGGAAATGTACGTTGTGTTTGGGTGAATGCGGCTTTGAGTCTGGAGTGAAGGAGTCTGTTTATGTCTGAGAAGGTGCTGATGAGAGGTGTAATCTGGGGTTCTGTATCTGTTGGGTGGATAGGAACATGGGGTCTGGGAAAGGTCTGAGGGTGGAGGACAGGGATAGTCCTAATAGACATATATTAACTCACACAGCGTAACACACTACAACCCCCTACTAGAAACAACAAACCATGATGAAATATACAGGGATAGGATGGGGTGGATACGGATCCTGAGTAAGGCCTGACAGTGTGTTAGGGTTAGGTGGATCCATCATTCTGTCCTGGGTAAGGCATGACAGTGTGTTAGGGTTGGGGGATCCATCATTCTGTCCTGGGTAAGGCCTGCCAGTGTGATAGGGTTGGGGGATCCATCATTCTGTCCTGGGTAAGGCCTGCCAGTGTGTTAGGGTTGGGGGATCCATCATTCTGTCCTGGGTAAGGCCTGCCAGTGTGTTAGGGTTGGGGGATCCATCATTCTGTCCTGGGTAAGGCCTGCCAGTGTGTTAGGGTTGGGGGATCCATCATTCTGTCCTGGGTAAGGCCTGCCAGTGTGTTAGGGTTGGGGGATCCATCAGTCTGTCCTGGGTAAGGCCTGACAGTGTGTTTGCCTTTATGATTCTCAATGAGCACTTTGAGAATCCCCTCTTCCCCAGGGCTCTAAAGAGGGTCTGTGTGGCAGAATTAAAGTCTTTCTGTTGTGGTCATAGTCTATGGAATGGAATGAGTTGTGATTTGACAATGCCAGTGAATGTATGTTTTGGGTGATAACTGGACTTGTGGAGTAGGGCGTTTGTGTCTGTGCACTTGAAATATACTTTTGTTTTTTGTAAGGTGTGCGTGTCAGTATCTGGAAAAAAATGTGTTGTGTCCAAGAACCTAATTGTATGTGGGTGGATGACATATTTAACTGTTATGGTAGGATGATGGTTATTGAGTATTTCAATGAATGTTGTGAAATGTGCCAGATCATGTTCCCACACTCCGAAGATATCATCCAGGTATCGTCTGTAAAACATGGGACGTAATGGGCATTTAGCCAAGGCTGTCAACTCCCAGTCTGCCATATAGATATTAGCATTAGCAGAACTTTTTACCCATTGCCGTCAACATGAATTTGTAGGTAGTCTTTGTTTGTTATTAAATGTGAAGTCATTGTTTCTTAAGGAAAGTTCTAGAAGCTGTAGGAGATCTGGTCTATCTGGATCTGGATATCTCCGGACTGCAGATTCCACTGCTGTCAAACCTGACCAGATATTTATGTTGGTGTAGAGAGAATCTATATCTATAGTGAACAGGTATGTCTGACACAATAGGTCTTGCCTTCGGGCCCTCAAAAGGGACTGTCTAGGTATCTGGTGCTTGATGGATCCTATGGAGGAGATAGAAGAGTCTCTGTCTGGGTAGGTCTGGTCCATCTAGATATTCCTTCTGTCTATGTGGAATATATGTCTTTCCATAGAGATCTGATATTATCTGTCTGGTTTTTATTTGTAGAAGCAGGGATATTGTTGGTTGTCCATAATAATTATCTTTGAACCTTTGTCTGCTGGTTTTATGGTTATATGTTTGTGTTTCCTTAATTTAGCTATGGCTTGTCCTTCTTCTAGTGTGATGTTCTGTTGTGAGGTTATGGTGGAGGTATGGAATTCTCTGATGATTTGTGTGTTGGTTTTAGTGAGTTCCCTAATGGTTGCTGATATTGTCTGTGATTTGGGTTCCCATCTGGATGGAGCTGTGAATGGTAGGGTTTGGTAGTCAGATGTATAATCAAAGTGGTCCAGGAGTTTCAGAGTTCTATGATACCTGTAGATGTCCCTCTGGAGGTCCCCATAGTCAGAATGCAGTGGTGTGAGTTAATATATGTCTAGTAGGGGGTTGTAGTGTTTTACGCTGTGTGAGTTAATATATTTCATCATGGTTTGTTGTTTCTAGTAGGGGGTTGTAGTGTGTTACGATGTGTGAGTTAATATATTTCATCATGGTTTGTTGTTTCTCTGACGGGTGGGGTGAATGATTGATGACGGTTCCTTCTGGACAATACAACACCAATAAGAAATAATACAGGATTAGAAGATAAAGTGAATGGATCAGTAGAATATAATAAACATTATAGCATCAGTATAATACAAGAAGGCACAGTTTATACTACAATATTTCCATGTGTTTCAGGGAGGGGGGGGGGGGGGGGGGTGTTTGTTTAAACGGTTCAGTATTTAGTAATCATAATAAGAGTCTGGTAGCAGCAGTTGTGATGTGTGTGTAGCATCAATGTATATACGTATGTGTGTGTGTGTATATGTACAGTATATGTGTGTGTGTGTGTGTGTATATGTAAAGTATATGTGTGTGTGTGTATATGTACAGTATATGTGTGTGTGTGTGTGTGTGTGTGTGTGTGTGTGTGTGTGTGTGTGTGTGTGTGTGTGTGTGTGTGTGTGTGTGTGTGTGTGTGTGAAGTCAGCCAGAGGAGAGGACAGTATGTTTGAGCAGCTGCTGACTGATGAGTGTTTTTACCAGAAATAGGGCTTAGAATTCAATAATCTGAAAGTGTTAGCTCTGCTTCCCCACCTGCCAAACACAAAGTAACATAAACACACTAACAGAGCTAAAATACTGGCTTGCGTCCCAAATAGCACCCTATTCCCTATGTAGTGCACTACTTTTGACCCGGACCCATAGCACTCTGGTCAAAATACTGCACCATCTAGGGATTAGGGTGCCATTTGGGATACTGTACATCACTTCATATTGTCTTGCTAAAGCGGGAGGAGAGAGGTCGCTTTTCCATGGAAATCCAGGACTTGAGAGGTACGTTGTTTTCCGGGAAAGTTTGGGTTTATAATGGGTGTTCCCTTCCGTTTTGGACCATCTGCTTGGCATTCTTATGACAGACAGAAAAAAGGCCCAGGACAGGATCTCTAAACTCTTAGAACTCTTTAGAACAACCCAACAGAACCAGAATCCTCCTTGGGATGATATCACCTGGTCTTGTTTTTGTTCTACTACAACTTAATGAGGAGATGACATGTTATATTAGGGTTATGTCTTGTTACAACATGAGGAGATGACATGTTATATTAGGGTTATGTCTTGTTACAACATGAGGAGATGACATGTTATATTAGGGTTATGTCTTGTTACAACATGAGGAGATGACATGTTATATTAGGGTTATGTCTTGTTACAACATGAGGAGATGACATGTTATATTAGGGTTATGTCTTGTTACAACATGAGGAGATGACATGTTATATTAGGGTTATGTCTTGTTACAACATGAGGAGATGACATGTTATATTAGGGTTATGTCTTGTTACAACATGAGGAGATGACATGTTATATTAGGGTTATGTCTTGTTACAACATGAGGAGATGACATGTTATATTAGGGTTATGTCTTGTTACAACATGAGGAGATGACATGTTATATTAGGGTTATGTCTTGTTACAACATGAGGAGATGACATGTTATATTAGGGTTATGTCTTGTTACAACATGAGGAGATTACATGTTATATTAGGGGTATGTCTTGTTACAACATGAGGAGATGACATGTTATATTAGGGTTATGTCTTGTTACAACATGAGGAGATGACATGTTATATTAGGGTTATGTCTTGTTACAACATGAGGAGATGACATGTTATATTAGGGTTATGTCTTGTTACAACATGAGGAGATGACATGTTATATTAGGGGTATGTCTTGTTACAACATGAGGAGATGACATGTTATATTAGGGTCATGTCTTGTTACAACATGTTAAATAAAGGTTAAAAAAAAGAATATATATACAGCGGGTGAAATAAGTATTGAACACGTCACCATTTTTCTCAGTAAATATATTTCCAAAGGTGCTATTGACATGAAAGTTTCAGCAGATGTTGATAACAACCCAAGTAATCCATACATACAAAGAAACCAAAACAAATAAGTTCAGAAATTAAGTTATGTGTAATAATGTGAAATGACACAGGGAAAAAGTATTGAACACATGAAGAAAGGGAGGTTCAAAAAGGCATGGAAAGCCAAGACAACAGCTGAAAACTATCAGTAATTAAAAAGCTATCCAGCCCCCTGTCAGTGCAAATTAATATCAGCTGGTTCAGTCCCAACTGATGGCCTACAAAAAGGTCTCATTGCCAAGGTGTCACACAAGACACATCTCATGATGGGTAAAAGCAAAGAGCTGTCTCAAGACATTTGCAACCTAATTGTTGCAAAACATAATGATGGCATTGGTTATAGGCGCATTTCTAAGCTTCTGAATGTTCCAGTGAGCACTGAAGTGGAAAGACAATCATTTCACCATAAATTTGCCTCGACCAGGTGCTCCTCGTAAATTTGCCCATTCATCCTTCCTTCAATTATGTGAAGTTTGCCAGTACCATTTGCTGAAAAGCAGCCCCACACCATGATGTTCCCACCTCCAAACTTCACTGTTGGTATGGTGTTTTTAGGGTGATGTGCAGTGCCATTTCTCCTCCAAACATGGTGTGTATTATGACATCCAAACAGTTCAATTTTGCTCTCATCTGACCACACTATATTCTCCCAGTATTTCACTGGCTTTTCCAAATGTTGTGCAGCAAACTTTAAAGAATCTTCAACATGCTTTTTTTACAGCAATGGAGTCTTGCGTGGTGAGCGTGCATACAGGCCATGGCGGTGGAGTGCATTACTTACTGTTTTCTTTGAGACAACAGTACCTGCTAATTGCAGGTCTTTTTGAAGCTCTCCACAAGTGGTCCTTGGCTCTTGGACAACTCTTCTGATTATTCTTTTCACTCCTCTTTCAGAAATCTTGCGAGGAGCACCTGGTCGAGGCAAATTTATGGTGAAATGGTTGTCTTTCCACTTCCGTATTATGGCCCCAACAGTGCTCACTGGAACATTCAGAAGCTTAGAAATGCGCCTATAACCAATGCCATTATTATGTTTTGCAACAATTAGGTTGCGAATGTCTTGAGACAGCTCTTTGCTTTTACCCATCATGAGATGTGTCTTGTGTGACACCTTGGCAATGAGACCTTTTTGTAGGCCATCAGTTGGGACTGAACCAGCTGATATTAATTTGCACTGACAGTTGGCTGGATAGCTTTTTAATTACTGATAGTTTTCAGCTGTTGTCTTGGCTTTCCATGCCTTTTTGAACCTCCCTTTCTTCATGTGTTCAATACTTTTTCCCTGTGTCATTTCACATGATTACACATAACTTAATTTCTAAACTTATTTGTTTTGGTTTCTTTGTATGTATGGATTACTTGGGTTGTTACCAACATCTGGTGAAACTTTCATGTCAATAGCACCTTTGGAAATATATTTACTGAGAAAAATGGTGACGTGTTCAATACTTATTTCACCCGCTGTATATAACTAGGCTAGTCAGTTAAGAACAAATTCTTATTTACAATGAAGGCCTACTTGTAAAGCCCCCCCTGTGTATGTGTGTCTGTGTGTGTGTATATGTGTATGTGTGTCTGTGTGTGTGTATATGTGTGTGTGTCTGTGTGTGTGTATATATGTGTGTGTGTGTGTCTGTGTGTGTGTATATGTGTGTGTGTGTCTGTGAAGAAGACAGAGATGTATGGTGTGCTGGGGGGGCGGGCGGAGCGTGGTTGAGGTGACCAGGGATCTGGCATTAGTCCTCTACTCTGCTCTGGGGGCTTCCACTATAAACAGAGACGTGGGAAACACCAGCCATGTTTACATCAACCTCCTCCCAGCTCCACTAAGCCTCAGCCCTCTCACGAGCCATATGCAGTCTCAGACAACTCTGCAGACATTTGCAGGTCCTCCCCTCTCCCATCCCCAGCCCTATACCCCAGCCCTATACCCCAGCCCTATACCCCAGCCCTATACCCCAGCCCTATAACCCAGCCCTATAACCCACCCTATACCCCAGCCCTATACCCCAGCCCTATACACCAGCCCTATACCCCAGCCCTATACCCCAGCCCTATACCCCAGCCCTATAACCCAGCCCTATACCCCAGCCCTATACCCCAGCCCAATAACCCAGCCCTATACCCCAGCCCTATACCCCAGCCCTATAACACCACCCTATACCCCAGCCCTATACCCCAGCCCTATAACACCAGCCCTATAACCCACCCTATACCCCAGCCCTATATACCACCCTATACCCCAGCCCTATACCCCAGCCCTATAACCCAGCCCTATACACCACACTATACCCCAGCCCTATACACCACCCTATACCCCAGCCCTATACCCCAGCCCTATAACCCAGCCCTATACCCCAGCCCTATACCCCAGCCCTATAACACCACCCTATACCCCAGCCCTATAACCCAGCCCTATACCCCAGCCCTATAACACCACCCTATAACCCAGCCCTATACCCCAGCCCTATAACACCACCCTATACCCCAGCCCTATACCCCAGCCCTATACACCACCCTATACACCACCCTATACACCACCCTATACCCCAGCCCTATAACACCACCCTATAACACCACCCTATACACCACCCTATACCCCAGCCCTATAACACCACCCTATAACCCAGCCCTATAACCCAGCCCTATACCCCAGCCCTATACCCCAGCCCTATACACCACCCTATACACCACCCTATACACCACCCTATACCCCAGCCCTATACACCACCCTATACCCCAGCCCTATACCCCAGCCCTATAACCCAGCCCTATACACCACCCTATACCCCAGCCCTATACACCACCCTATACCCCAGCCCTATACCCCAGCCCTATAACCCAGACCTATACACCACCCTATACCCCAGCCCTATAACCCAGCCCTATACCCCAGCCCTATACCCCAGCCCTATACCCTAGCCCTATACCCCAGCCCTATAACACCACCCTATAACACCACCCTATAACACCACCCTATACCCCAGCCCTATACCCCAGCCCTATAACACCACCCTATAACCCAGCCCTATAACACCACCCTATAACCCAGCCCTATACCCCAGCCCTATACACCAGCCCTATACCCCAGCCCTATACACCACCCTATACCCCAGCCCTATAACACCACCCTATAACCCAGCCCTATAACACCACCCTATAACCCAGCCCTATAACACCACCCTATACCCCAGCCCTATAACACCACCCTATAACCCAGCCCTATACCCCAGCCCTATAACACCACCCTATAACCCAGCCCTATAACACCACCCTATACCCCAGCCCTATAACACCACCCTATAACCCAGCCCTATAACACCACCCTATAACCCAGCCCTATACCCCAGCCCTATACACCAGCCCTATACCCCAGCCCTATACACCACCCTATACACCACCCTATACACCACCCTATACCCCAGCCCTATAACACCACCCTATACCCCAGCCCTATAACACCACCCTATACCCCAGCCCTATACCCCAGCCCTATACACCAGCCCTATACCCCAGCCCTATACACCACCCTATACACCACCCTATACACCACCCTATACCCCAGCCCTATAACACCACCCTATACCCCAGCCCTATAACACCACCCTTTACCCCAGCCCTATAACACCACCCTATACCCCAGCCCTATAACACCACCCTATAACCCAGCCCTATAACCCAGCCCTATACCCCAGCCCTATACCCCAGCCCTATACACCACCCTATACACCACCCTATACACCACCCTATACCCCAGCCCTATACCCCAGCCCTATACACCACCCTATACACCACCCTATACACCACCCTATACCCCAGCCCTATAACACCACCCTATACCCCAGCCCTATAACACCACCCTATAACCCAGCCCTATAACCCAGCCCTATACCCCAGCCCTATACCCCAGCCCTATACACCACCCTATACACCACCCTATACACCACCCTATACCCCAGCCCTATAACACCACCCTATACCCCAGCCCTATAACACCACCCTATAACACCACCCTATACCCCAGCCCTATAACACCACCCTATACCCCAGCCCTGTGGTGTTATAGGGCTGGTTATAGGGCTGGTGTATAGGGCTGGGGTATAGGGCTGGGTTATAGGGTGGTGTTATAGGGTGGTTTATAGGGTGGTTTATAGGGTGGTTTATAGGGTGGTTTATAGGGTGGTGTATAGGGTGGTTTATAGGGTGGTTTATAGGGTGGTTTATAGGGTGGTTTATAGGGCTGGTTTATAGGGTGGTTTATAGGGTGGTTTATAGGGTGGTTTATAGGGTGGTTTATAGGGTGGTGTATAGGGCTGGGGTATAGGGCTGGGGTATAGGGTGGTGTATAGGGCTGGGGTATAGGGCTGGGGTATAGGGTGGTGTTATAGGGTGGTGTATAGGGTGGTGTATAGGGCTGGGGTATAGGGTGGTGTACAGGGCTGGTGTATTGGGCTGGGTTATAGGGCGGTGTATAGGGTGGTTATAGGGTGGTGTATAGGGCCAGTGTTTGGATAGGGGAGGACCTCTACATCTTGCGCAGGCCTCAGCCAGTGTTTGGATAGAGGAGGACCTCTGCGTCTTGCGCAGGCCTCAGCCAGTGTTTGGATAGAGGAGGACCTCTGCGTCTTGCGCAGGCCTCAGCCAGTGTTTGGAAAGGGGAGGACCTCTGCGTTTTGCGCAGGCCTCAGCCAGTGTTTGGAAAGGGGAGGACCTCTGCGTCTTGCGCAGGCCTCAGCCAGTGTTTGGAAAGGGGAGGACCTCTGCGTCTTGCGCAGGCCTCAGCCAGTGTTTGGAAAGGGGAGGACCTCTGCGTCTTGCGCAGGCCTCAGCCAGTGTTTGGATAGAGGAGGACCTCTGCGTCTTGCGCAGGCCTCAGCCAGTGTTTGGATAGAGGAGGACCTCTGCGTTTTGCGCAGGCCTCAGCCAGTGTTTGGATAGAGGAGGACCTCTGCGTCTTGCGCAGGCCTCAGCCAGTGTTTGGATAGAGGAGGACCTCTGCGTTTTGCGCAGGCCTCAGCCAGTGTTTGGATAGAGGAGGACCTCTGCGTCTTGCGCAGGCCTCAGCCAGTGTTTGGATAGAGGAGGACCTCTGCGTCTTGCGCAGGCCTCAGCCAGTGTTTGGATAGAGGAGGACCTCTGCGTCTTGCGCAGGCCTCAGCCAGTGTCTGGATAGAGGAGGACCTCTGCGTCTTGCGCAGGCCTCAGCCAGTGTTTGGATAGAGGAGGACCTCTACGTCTTGCGCAGGCCTCAGCCAGTGTTTGGATAGAGGAGGACCTCTGCGTCTTGCGCAGGCCTCAGCCAGTGTTTGGATAGAGGAGGACCTCTGCGTCTTGCGCAGGCCTCAGCCAGTGTTTGGATAGAGGAGGACCTCTGCGTCTTGCGCAGGCCTCAGCCAGTGTTTGGATAGAGGAGGACCTCTGCGTCTTGCGCAGGCCTCAGCCAGTGTTTGGATAGAGGAGGACCTCTGCGTCTTGCGCAGGCCTCAGCCAGTGTCTGGATAGAGGAGGACCTCTGCGTCTTGCGCAGGCCTCAGCCAGTGTTTGGATAGAGGAGGACCTCTACGTCTTGCGCAGGCCTCAGCCAGTGTTTGGATAGAGGAGGACCTCTGCGTCTTGCGCAGGCCTCAGCCAGTGTTTGGATAGAGGAGGACCTCTGCGTCTTGCGCAGGCCTCAGCCAGTGTTTGGATAGAGGAGGACCTCTACGTCTTGCGCAGGCCTCAGCCAGTGTTTGGATAGAGGAGGACCTCTGCGTCTTGCGCAGGCCTCAGCCAGTGTTTGGATAGAGGAGGACGTCTGCGTCTTGCGCAGGCCTCAGCCAGTGTTTGGATAGAGGAGGACCTCTACGTCTTGCGCAGGACTCAGCCAGTGTCTGGATAGAGGAGGTCCTCTGCGTCTTGCGCAGGCCTCAGCCAGTGTTTGGATAGAGGAGGACCTCTACGTCTTGCGCAGGCCTCAGCCAGTGTTTGGATAGAGGAGGACCTCTGCGTCTTGCGCAGGCCTCAGCCAGTGTCTGGATAGAGGAGGACCTCTTGTAAGCAGTGGAACCTTCCTCTCTCTTTTTATTTATCTCTCTCTCGTGCTTTCTCCAAAACAATCACACAGTTTCCCTTAGAAATGTAATGTATTATGGGTTACAGGGTTAAAACAGAAACAACTCAAATGGTTACTTTGAGTGATTAAGGTTAGGGCTATGGTTTGAGAAACAATGTGCTATTAACATCAAGTATCATCAAGTATTCTCACGGCTTGTTAAGAAATTCTGAACGGCTGTGGTCTGAGCAGAGCTCTCCGGCTCCGAGCATCACAAGTTCACACCCTCCCACTCTCTCTCACTACATAACACACCACATAACATGGCAGCCACTCAACCCAGCTTACACAAACAAACTGCCTAGGAGGAGTGGAGGAGTGGAGGAGTGGAGGAGTGGAGCTGGCTCATCACACACACAGGCATACAGATATGCTCTCATACTCGCCAAGAGTGAAGGGTCAAATGACGTCATTGTCACCTGGTCTTCTAAGATAGGGTTCAGTAAGAAAATAAAGAGGGAGAGAGGAAGTAGGGGGAGAGAGAGAGAGGGAGAGAGAGAGGGAGGGAGAGAGGGAGGGTTGGAGGGTTGGAGGAGGTTATCAGATCTCACTCTAATTACACACCTGGTTACCCTCTGAGATAGGGTGTGTGTGTGTGTGTGTGTTTGGTGTCTCGGGACTCAAATGCATCATTGTCACTGTGGCATAAGGTATGTACGATGTGTGTGTGTGTGTGTGTGTGTGTGTGTGTGTGTGTGTGTGACGGGGGTTAGGCACTGGGAAGGAAGAGAGAGAGAGGTGGGGGTGGGAGTGGAACTGGTGGTGGTGGAGGTTTTGGTGGGGATGGAACTGGTGGAGGTGGTGGTGGAGGTGGTGGGGGTTGTCATGGGTGTAAGGGCCATCTATTGCTGGGTTGGTGGTGCTGGGGAGGGTTCAGGGCTGGGTTGGTGGTGGTGGGGAAGGTTCAGGGCTGGGTTGGTGGTGCTGGGAGAAGGTTCAGGACTGGGGGTGTTGTGGGAAGGTTCACAAACACAAACACACAGACACAGAAACACACTCCTATCTGACTAACAAACACTCTGGTATCTAAATTAATGTCCTCCTCTGGGAGTCAGCCAAGGGCCGTCAACGAAAAAAAAACACTCTCATTTGTAACCCCATACAAGCCGGACTATTGAGAGAGACAGAGAGAGACAGAGAGAGAGGGGGGAGATAGAGAGGGAGAGCGAGAGAGAGAGAGAGAGAGAGAGAGAGGGAGAGAGAAAGGGACAGGGGGGGGGGGTGGGGGGGGGGATAGAGATAGAGAGATGGTTGGGAGCAATATCCTGCTCTGTTCGGGAGCAATATCCTGCTCTGTTCGGGAGCAATATCCTGCTCTGTTCGGGAGCAATATCCTGCTCTGGTCGGGAGCAATATCCTGCTCTGGTCGGGAGCAATATCCTGCTCTGGTCGGGAGCAATATCCTGCTCTGGTCGGGAGCAATATCCTGCTCTGGTCGAGAAAAAAATTTCCTGCCCTTGTCGGGAAAAATGTCCTGCTCTGGTCGGGAGCCAAATCATGTCTGGTCAGGAAAAATATCCTGCTCTGGTCAGCAGCAATATCCTGCTCTGGTTGGGAAAAATGGGAGAAACTCCCCAAATACAGGCGTGCCAAGCTTGTAGCTTCATACCCAAGATGTCTCCAGGCTGTAATCACTGCCAAAGGTGCTTCAACAAAGTACTGAGTGAATGGTCTGAATACTTGTAAACGTGATATTTCTGTTTTTTATTTTGTATAAATGAGCAACAATGTCATTATGGGGTATTGTATGTAGATTGCTGAGGGAAAAAATAAATATAATGCATTTTATAATAAGGCTGTAACGTAACAAAATACGTTACACTGTGACTGACCCAAAAATGAGGGAAAGCTTTAACTATATACAGACTCAGTGAGCATAGCCTTGCTATTGAGAAAGGCCGCCGTAGGCAGACCTGGCTCTCAAGAGAAGACAGGCTATGTGGACACTGCACACAAAATGAGGTGGAAACTGAGCTGCACTTCCTAACTTCCTGCCAAATGTATGACCATATTAGAGACACATATTTCCCTCAGATTACACAGATCCACAAAGAATTAGAAAACAAACCCAATTTTGTTAACCTCCCATATCTACTGGGAGTAATCTGAGGGAAGATTTATGACCTGTTGCCACTTTAACTATTTGCACATTGTTACAACACTGTATATATACATAATATGACATTTTAAATGTCTTTATTCTTTTGGAACTTCACTTGCTTTGGCATTGTTAACATATGTTTCCCATTAAAGCCCTTAAATTGAATTGAATTGAGAGAGAGAAATATAAAGAGAGTGATGGGAGTTAAGAAAGGGGCATAAGGAAGGAGAGAGGGATGGTGGGAAGGAGAGGGAGAGAGAGAAAGAGAGCTAACGCAAACAGACCTGTGCCAGGCTATTTTAACAAGCATCCCCTAAGCCATTATCTCTCCTCTCTGTTATGGTTTGGGATACATACCCAGGATCCCTCAATATGAAATGTGTGTGTGTGTGTGTGTGTGTGTGTGTGTGTGTGTGTGTGTGTGTGTGTGTGTGTGTGTGTGTGTGTGTGTGTGTGTGTGTGTGTGTGTGTGTGTGTGTGTGTGTGTGTGATAGATAGATAACAACAACAGTTCATTTCACCAGACTGATCCTTTTAGTTTTAACAGACACAGAACAGAACTCTCTTTTTATCTCCCCGCTCAATAAACGCCTCTGGAACATTAAGACATGAAGTCACTGTAGCAGACAAACAGCCTGTTATTCACCCCAACTAACCCTGGGACTGGATACAAGATGGAGTGAAGCTGGGAGAGAGAGAGAGAGAGAGAGAGAGAGAGAGAGACAGGAAGGGAGAGAGAGAGAGATACAGTATGGGGGGGCGAGAGAGATAGATGAAGAGAGAAAGAGTGAGAACTAGGAGGGAGAGATAGAGATAGAGACAGACAGAGAGAGAGAGAAAATACAAGAGAGAGATAGAGCGAGACACAGAGAGAGAAAAACAAACTATAAATTAATCTGGGAAGTTTGACACGGCCGATACATCCACACATTTCTGGCAAAAAGAAATGAAATGTAATTACAAACTCCAAATTCTAAATAGCGTTATCAAACGACACCTTGTCAAAATCCAATAATTTCAATAAAGGAAGTAATTAACAATGTACAGATTCAGTGACCATAGCCTGGCAGTAGAGACAGGATGGCACAGAAAAACATGGAAGGTCAGATTCAGTGACCATAGCCTGGCAGTAGAGACAGGATGGCACAGAAAAACATGGAAGGTCAGATTCAGTGACCATAGCCTGGCAGTAGAGACAGGATGGCACAGAAAAACATGGAAGGTCAGATTCAGTGACCATAGCCTGGCAGTAGAGACAGGATGGCACAGAAAAACATGGAAGGTCAGATTCAGTGACCATAGCCTGGCAGTAGAGACAGGATGGCACAGAAAAACATGGAAGGTCAGATTCAGTGACCATAGCCTGGCAGTAGAGACAGGATGGCACAGAAAAACATGGAAGGTCAGATTCAGTGACCATAGCCTGGCAGTAGAGACAGGATGGCACAGAAAAACATGGAAGGTCAGATTCAGTGACCATAGCCTGGCAGTAGAGACAGGATGCCACAGAAAAACATGGAAGGTCAGAGAAGACAGCACGCCCTACTCCACTGCTCCAAATATGACTCAGTCAGAATTATTTATCTCCTGAAATTTAAAGAAAGAATTGGAAGAGTTTGTGAACTGCCTGTGGAGACGCAGGAAGCAGGTACAGTCAGTGAGTTTAATATGAACGAACATGGAGTGAATACATAAAAAGGAGTAGCGTCTAAACATGAAAACAGAAAACAATACTGCCTAATGGGTGATACAACGGAGTGCTAGATAAAGGGGAAGTAATCGGGAGACCAGACAGATCTGACAGCATAGGCAGGGCTTCCCTCGATGTCCAGGGGAGGTGGAGGGGTGTCGTTGGGGACGGCATCAGCCAGGGGACCAGGAACCACCGGCCTGAGGAGGGAAACATGAAAAGAGGGTGAGATCCGGTAGTTCGTGGGACACTGTAATAAGTATGTTACCTCATTGACCCTCCGAGGACTTTGAATGGCCCCACAAACCGGGTGCTTAGCTTCCAGCAAGGACGGTGTAGTGGGAGGTTCCTGGTGGAACCTCCCACTACTCAGGGAGAGAGTTGAGTTATTGACTAGACTGGTGGGGGTCAGGGAGAGAGTTGAGTTATTGACTAGACTGGTGGGGGTCAGGGAGAGAGTTGAGTTATTGACTAGACTGGTGGGGGTCAGGGAGAGAGTTGAGTTATTGACTAGACTGGTGGGGGTCAGGGAGAGAGTTGAGTTATTGACTAGACTGGTGGGGGTCAGGGAGAGAGTTGAGTTATTGACTAGACTGGTGGGGGTCAGGGAGAGAGTTGAGTTATTGACTAGACTGGTGGGGGTCGGGGAGAGAGTTGAGTTATTGACTAGACTGGTGGGGGTCAGGGAGAGAGTTGAGTTATTGACTAGACTGGTGGGGGTCAGGGAGAGAGTTGAGTTATTGACTAGACTTGTGGGGGTCAGGGAGAGAGTTGAGTTATTGACTAGACTGGTGGGGGTCAGGGAGAGAGTTGAGTTATTGACTAGACTGGTGGGGGTCGGGGAGAGAGTTGAGTTATTGACTAGACTGGTGGGGGTCAGGGAGAGAGTTGAGTTATTGACTAGACTGGTGGGGGTCAGGGAGAGAGTTGAGTTATTGACTAGACTTGTGGGGGTCAGGGAGAGAGTTGAGTTATTGACTAGACTTGTGGGGGTCAGGGAGAGAGTTGAGTTATTGACTAGACTGGTGGGGGTCAGGGAGAGAGTTGAGTTATTGACTAGACTGGTGGGGGTCGGGGAGAGAGTTGAGTTATTGACTAGACTGGTGGGGGTCAGGGAGAGAGTTGAGTTATTGACTAGACTTGTGGGGGTCAGGGAGAGAGTTGAGTTATTGACTAGACTGGTGGGGGTCAGGGAGAGAGTTGAGTTATTGACTAGACTGGTGGGAGTCGGGGAGAGAGTTGAGTTATTGACTAGACTGGTGGGGGTCAGGGAGAGAGTTGAGTTATTGACTAGACTGGTGGGGGTCGGGGAGAGAGTTGAGTTATTGACTAGACTTGTGGGGGTCAGGGAGAGAGTTGAGTTATTGACTAGACTTGTGGGGGTCGGGGAGAGAGTTGAGTTATTGACTAGACTGGTGGGGGTCGGGGAGAGAGTTGAGTTATTGACTAGACTGGTGGGGGTCGGGGAGAGAGTTGAGTTATTGACTAGACTGGTGGGGGTCGGGGAGAGAGTTGAGTTATTGACTAGACTGGTGGGGGTCGGGGAGAGAGTTGAGTTATTGACTAGACTGGTGGGGGTCGGGGAGAGAGTTGAGTTATTGACTAGACTGGTGGGGGTCGGGGAGAGAGTTGAGTTATTGACTAGACTGTTGGGGGTCAGGGAGAGAGTTGAGATATTGACTAGACTGGTGGGGGTCAGGGAGAGAGTTGAGTTATTGACTAGACTGGTGGGGGTCGGGGAGAGAGTTGAGTTATTGACTAGACTGGTGGGGGTCAGGGAGAGAGTTGAGTTATTGACTAGACTGGTGGGGGTCAGGGAGAGAGTTGAGTTATTGACTAGACTGGTGGGGGTCAGGGAGAGAGTTGAGTTATTGACTAGACTGGTGGGGGTCGGGGAGAGAGTTGAGTTATTGACTAGACTGGTGGGGGTCGGGGAGAGAGTTGAGTTATTGACTAGACTTGTGGGGGTCGGGGAGAGAGTTGAGTTATTGACTAGACTTGTGGGGGTCGGGGAGAGAGTTGAGTTATTGACTAGACTGGTGGGGGTCAGGGAGAGAGTTGAGTTATTGACTAGACTTGTGGGGGTCAGGGAGAGAGTTGAGTTATTGACTAGACTTGTGGGGGTCAGGGAGAGAGTTGAGTAATTGACTAGACTGGTGGGGGTCAGGGAGAGAGTTGAGTTATTGACTAGACTGGTGGGGGTCGGGGAGAGAGTTGAGTTATTGACTAGACTGGTGGGGGTCGGGGAGAGAGTTGAGTTATTGACTAGACTGGTGGGGGTCGGGGAGAGAGTTGAGTTATTGACTAGACTGGTGGGGGTCAGGGAGAGAGTTGAGTTATTGACTAGACTGGTGGGGGTCGGGGAGAGAGTTGAGTTATTGACTAGACTGGTGGGGGTCAGGGAGAGAGTTGAGTTATTGACTAGACTGGTGGGGGTCAGGGAGAGAGTTGAGTTATTGACTAGACTGGTGGGGGTCGGGGAGAGAGTTGAGTTATTGACTAGACTGGTGGGGGTCGGGGAGAGAGTTGAGTTATTGACTAGACTGGTGGGGGTCGGGGAGAGAGTTGAGTTATTGACTAGACTTGTGGGGGTCAGGGAGAGAGTTGAGTTATTGACTAGACTTGTGGGGGTCAGGGAGAGAGTTGAGTTATTGACTAGACTGGTGGGGGTCGGGGAGAGAGTTGAGTTATTGACTAGACTTGTGGGGGTCGGGGAGAGAGTTGAGTTATTGACTAGACTGGTGGGGGTCAGGGAGAGAGTTAAGTTATTGACTAGACTGGTGGGGGTCGGGGAGAGAGTTGAGTTATTGACTAGACTTGTGGGGGTCGGGGAGAGAGTTGAGTTATTGACTAGACTGGTGGGGGTCGGGGAGAGAGTTGAGTTATTGACTAGACTTGTGGGGGTCGGGGAGAGAGTTGAGTTATTGACTAGACTGGTGGGGGTCAGGGAGAGAGTTGAGTTATTGACTAGACTTGTGGGGGTCGGGGAGAGAGTTGAGTTATTGACTAGACTTGTGGGGGTCGGGGAGAGAGTTGAGTTATTGACTAGACTGGTGGGGGTCAGGGAGAGAGTTGAGTTATTGACTAGACTGGTGGGGGTCAGGGAGAGAGTTGAGTTATTGACTAGACTGGTGGGGGTCAGGGAGAGAGTTGAGTTATTGACTAGACTGGTGGGGGTCAGGGAGAGAGTTGAGTTATTGACTAGACTGGTGGGGGTCAGGGAGAGAGTTGAGTTATTGACTAGACTGGTGGGGGTCGGGGAGAGAGTTGAGTTATTGACTAGACTTGTGGGGGTCGGGGAGAGAGTTGAGTTATTGACTAGACTGGTGGGGGTCAGGGAGAGAGTTGAGTTATTGACTAGACTTGTGGGGGTCAGGGAGAGAGTTGAGTTATTGACTAGACTTGTGGGGGTCAGGGAGAGAGTTGAGTAATTGACTAGACTGGTGGGGGTCAGGGAGAGAGTTGAGTTATTGACTAGACTGGTGGGGGTCGGGGAGAGAGTTGAGTTATTGACTAGACTGGTGGGGGTCGGGGAGAGAGTTGAGTTATTGACTAGACTGGTGGGGGTCGGGGAGAGAGTTGAGTTATTGACTAGACTGGTGGGGGTCAGGGAGAGAGTTGAGTTATTGACTAGACTGGTGGGGGTCGGGGAGAGAGTTGAGTTATTGACTAGACTGGTGGGGGTCAGGGAGAGAGTTGAGTTATTGACTAGACTGGTGGGGGTCAGGGAGAGAGTTGAGTTATTGACTAGACTGGTGGGGGTCAGGGAGAGAGTTGAGTTATTGACTAGACTTGTGGGGGTCGGGGAGAGAGTTGAGTTATTGACTAGACTGGTGGGGGTCAGGGAGAGAGTTGAGTTATTGACTAGACTTGTGGGGGTCGGGGAGAGAGTTGAGTTATTGACTAGACTTGTGGGGGTCGGGGAGAGAGTTGAGTTATTGACTAGACTGGTGGGAGTCGGGGAGAGAGTTGAGTTATTGACTAGACTGGTGGGGGTCAGGGAGAGAGTTGAGTTATTGACTAGACTGGTGGGAGTCGGGTAGAGAGTTGAGTTATTGACTAGACTGGTGGGGGTCGGGGAGAGAGTTGAGTTATTGACTAGACTGGTGGGAGTCGGGCATGTAGGCAGCTCGGGCTGGCTGGGTGGTCTGGCTGAAAATTGAATCTCTTACATATCTTGATGCTTGTGGTAATTTTTGCTAACTTTGTGTTGTTCTAAATAGAGACGGCTAGAAGGGCCACGGCTCATATTAGATTGTGTACAAATGCAGGAAATGTGCTTTAGATGTCCCAAATAATGGAACCATGCACAGATTAGGCTTCAAGGTGGTGAAAATAGAACCATGCACAGATTAAGCTTCAAGGTGGTGAAAATAGAACCATGCACAGATTAGGCTTCAAGGTGGTGAAAATAGAACCATGCACAGATTAGGCTTCAAGGTGGTGAAAATAGAACCATGCACAGATTAGGCTTCAAGGTGGTGAAAATAGAACCATGCACAGATTAGGCTTCAAGGTGGTGAAAATAGAACCATGCACAGATTAGGCTTCAAGGTGGTGAAAATGGAACCATGCACAGATTAGGCTTCAAGGTGGTGAAAATAGAACCATGCACAGATTAGGCTTCAAGGTGGTGAAAATAGAACCATGCACAGATTAGGCTTCAAGGTGGTGAAAATAGAACCATGCACAGATTAGGCTTCAAGGTGGTGAAAATAGAACCATGCACAGATTAGGCTTCAAGGTGGTGAAAATGGAACCATGCACAGATTAGGCTTCAAGGTGGTGAAAATAGAACCATGCACAGATTAGGCTTCAAGGTGGTGAAAATGGAACCATGCACAGATTAGGCTTCAAGGTGGTGAAAAATGGAACCATGCACAGATTAGGCTTCAAGGTGGTGAAAATAGAACCATGCACAGATTAGGCTTCAAGGTGGTGAAAATAGAACCATGCACAGATTAGGCTTCAAGGTGGTGAAAAATGGAACCATGCACAGATTAGGCTTCAAGGTGGTGAAAATAGAACCATGCACAGATTAGGCTTCAAGGTGGTGAAAATAGAACCATGCACAGATTAGGCTTCAAGGTGGTGAAAATAGAACCATGCACAGATTAGGCTTCAAGGTGGTGAAAATAGAACCATGCACAGATTAGGCTTCAAGGTGGTGAAAATAGAACCATGCACAGATTAGGCTTCAAGGTGGTGAAAATAGAACCATGCACAGATTAGGCTTCAAGGTGGTGAAAGTACACATTGATGAGCTTGATGCGCCTTTCCAATAAATATTTAGGATCTTAATCTGTATGCAAGTGACATTATGATAAATCCTTAGCTGCCAACTAAGTAAAAATATTGTTCCTCTAACCCATCTGATCATATAAACTAACCTGTCCAGAGGCCATTTTATCAGCTGTTGTCTACAGCAGAACATTTCGCAAATTGGATGGAAACCTAGCTAGTAATACTTTTAATCTTGGTATGAT
>CM042411.1:30866747-30879545 GCA_023634145.1 Thymallus thymallus
CCACTTCCAGTTTATACACACTATATACAGTACATTTCACGGACACACTATATTTTACATTAGTTATCTTTTGTTCCAGCCTTCAGCTATCCTCATCCTTCAGCTATCCTCATCCTTCAGCTATCCTCATCCTTCAGCTATCCTCATCCTTCAGCTATCCTCAACCCCTCCCATCTATTTCTGAAGACTAGAGCTAGTGAAGTGAGCCAGCAGACAGAAAACCAGAGGATTCACGGCATTGACAAGGAGATGACAGCAGGAAAAAGGACATGTTCTTTGGGACATGTGAAGTGAAACAGAGTGAAGTACAGTGTGTAGCTCAGCTAGTGAGTGGCAGTAAGAAACATACTGAGAAAGAGCAGTGGACAGAAACATTGAAAATAAACAACCATAAACGTCCTGTTAAGCTGGATACAGGAGCTGAGTGGAAGGTCTTGTTTGTGAGAGACTTGAGTAGCAATGAAATTCCCTGCAAAAATCCAACTGCAAGCTATTGACGTATTCTGGCCACTAGATGGAGCTAAAAGGCAAGAAAACACTCAAATGTTAACACAAAGATAATGTATTTGAACTGGAATTTCAAGTGATAGAACAAGATACACTTGCAATACTTGTAAGATCAGCTTGTCTGCAAATGGGCTTTAATACAGAGAATATTCTAGCTTGAACAAAGGACAGAGACTGACATTTTGAGTGAATATGATGATTTATTCAAAGGTCTTGGATGTGTTCCAGGAGTTCATCACTAACATATAGACCTAGAAGTCACACCAGTGGTTCACTCACCCAGAAAAGGGCCTGTAATACTACAAGAAAAACATGAAAAGGAACTGAACCGCATGGATGTTGTCGTCAGGCAAACTGAACGTACTGAATGGGTGAACAACTAGGTGACAACGTGACGCCAAACAAAATACGGGTATACTAATGTACTACATTGGACGTGTGTTAAGCAAAGAAGGCCTGAAACCAGACTCCCAAAAGGTCAGAGCGATACAAGAAATTCCAGAGCCAGAGGACAGGCAGTGCTTCAGACGTTCATGGGAATGTTGCAGTATCTCGCAAAGTTAATGTCAAATGTCTCAGATGTCAGCGCACCACTGAGACAACTGCTAGAATGAGATGTTCAGTGGAACTGGGAGTCTTCACAGGAACAGAGATTCAAAAGCTTGAAAACACTCGTCAGCAATGTGCCCGTGTTAAAGTAACACTATCTGTGGATGCAAGCTCAGAAGGCCTGGGAGCTGTGATCCTGAAAGATGGTCGGCCAATCACATACAGGTCAAGATCCCTCACAGACTGTCAAAAGAGGTACAAGAGCTACTGGCGATAGTGTATGGCTGCGAGAAGTTTCATCAATACCTGAATGGAAAACAGATCCAGGTGGATCACAAGCCCAGGAAAACAATTCACTCCAGAAGAAGTCACTCCAGAAACATTTATTTTATTTAACTAGGCAAGTCAGTTAAGAACAAGTTATTTTTTACAATGACGGCCTACACCGACCAAACTCAGACGACGCTGGGCCAATTGTGCACCGCCCTATGGTGTGACTTACACATGTGACATACAAACCAAGATACAGTCTACATGTGACACACAAGCCATGAAAGGAGATGTACATCGCTGATGCTCTGAGCCAGGCATACCTGAAGGAACAGAGAGAAATTGCTGGATAATGAGCTGGATGTAAACTACATCGCTCATCAACTGTTCAAAAGAAAATACAGCCTTACTGGACCTTCAGAGAGCACACAGCCACGAAGAACAATCGTCAAATGTAAGGAACGAGTGAGGGATGTTCTGTTCTGTTCTGGCCTGGCATGGCTAAACAGATTGAAGATGTGCAGTTTGCAACATACAGAAAATCAATAACCAAAGCCGCTCATGTCTCATTCAGTCCCAGAGAGAGCGGACCTCTTCCATTAAAACAACCCAGAATATCTACTATGTGTGGATTACTACTCAAAATACCCAGAAATCTCCTAGCTCAGTGGGACAACAAGTAAACACATCATTACAGTACTTTAGCTGTAATGCCCAACGTTTTGTGCTCCGATAATGGAAGACAAGCTGGTGAGTCAAGAAATGTCAGAGTTCTCTACCAGCTGGGAGTTCAAACATGCCACGTCCAGCTCTACATTTCCTCAGTCAAACGGCCAAGCTGAGAGAGCAGTTCATAATATGAAGAACCTGTTGAAAAAAGCACAAGCTCTCGTTGACTACAGAAAAACACCCCTGGATATAAAACTACTCCCCTTGTGTGTTCTCCGGCACCACCAAAACAAACAGTGGAAGCAACAATGTAAACACTGGCACACCAGTGAAATCAACTCGTTATGGAAGACCTATCAGAATGCCAAAACGTTACCAGTACTGAAAAGACAATAAAGATAAATAAGGAGCTGTCTGGTATGGGACCAAACTGTCTCTACCGTAGTGACTCAGCGCTACCACGGCATCATTCTAAAGCTGTACTACCCATATTTCACCAGGAGAGGGTACTGTGGTGCCGTGAACGGAGTAGGCCTATTCATTCATGGAATACATTGGACTACATTGCAGCAGGGGACACACACACACACACACACACACACACACACACACACACACACACACACACACACACACACACACACAGTATCAAGCAGATATATACATGTCGAGCTGCACAGTCAGTCAACAACAGGATCAATATAAATGTCCTTCCAGCAGAAACACAATGGAAACTATTATTCCCTATATAACCTAGTGTACTACTGTCACTATTCCCTATATAACCTAGTGTACTACTGTCACTATTCCCTATATAACCTAGTGTACTACTGTCACTATTCCCTATATAACCTAGTGTACTACTGTCACTATTCCCTATATAACCTAGTGTACTACTGTCACTATTCCCTATATAACCTAGTGTACTACTGTCACTATTCCCTATATAACCTAGTGTACTACTGTCACTATTCCCTATATAACCTAGTGTACTACTGTCACTATTCCCTATATAACCTAGTGTACTACTGTCACTATTCCCTATATAACCTAGTGTACTACTGTCACTATTCCCTATATAATGTAATAACTCCACAGAGCAGGATGGATGATGCTGAAGGGTTACTTTGCTGATAAAATCATTGAGAAATAAAAAGCTTTGGAAATCGTTTAAGTATCTAGGCTGTAGTAGTAGTTACCCAAACCAAACTAAACAGTGTTAGACTGAACATCAGGGGGAGATGGTTTATGAAAAAGAAGAGGTTTCCAATGAACTCAACAATTTTTTTTACTTCTGTTGCTGCAGGCTGTTTTATTTTATTTAACCAGGCAAGTCAGTTAAGAACAAATTCTTATTTACCTACAGGGTCAGCCCCTGGAGCAAATTAGGGTTAAGTGCCTTGCTCAAGGACACAGACAGGTTTTTTTTTACCTTGTCAGCTCAGGTATTCAAACCAGCAACCTTTCAGTAACTGGCCCAACACTCTAACCGCTAGGCTACCTTCCCGCGCACCAGTTCTGGTTTGTATGGAAACGACCAAGTCAAGAAGTATTTAGCAGAGTTAGGGGTTCAACCAAACTCATTTTATTTTGCAAAGGTAGCAACAGCCAAAATAGCTAGTATGCTAGCAGAGCTCAAATGCTCCAAAGCCACAGGCCTGGATAATATTACTGCAAGCTTTCTTATTGATTCTGCTGAGCAAATTGCCCCTTGTATTACACATATTGTTAATCTCTCTCTTGAACAAGGCATCTCTCCCAGGGACATGAAACACACTACAGTTCTACCTCTGTATAATAAGTGATAACGTCTGCCCCTGGGAATTACAGGCATGTATCTTTCCTCAGTATAACTTCAAAGATCCTGGAGAGAGTTGTGCATCAGCACATTTATTAATATGTCAACAAACAAAGTCTAATGTATGATTTTCAGTCGGGTTTTAGAAAAACATACTCCAGTGATTCATGTCTACTTTACTTGACTGACTTCATCAGGAAGGAGATTGATGAGGGAGTCTCTGTGGAATGCTACAGCTTGACCTACAGATGACCTTTGATACAGTTAACCACTGTCTCCTAATAAACTAAACTAAACTAAACCAATCAAGTTGTAGAAACATCTCAAGGATGATCAATGGAAACAGGAAGCAGCTGAGCAAAGATAAAAACCTGTTAATGCTTTGTCATTATGGGGTATTGTGTGTAGATTATTGGGGCGGCAGGTAGCTGAGTGGCTAGAGTGTTGGACCTGTAACTAAAAGGTTGTGGGATCAAATCCCAGTGCTGACAAGGTAAACATCTGAAGTTCTGCCTAGGCTGTCATTGTAAATAAGAATTTGTTCTTGACTGACTTGCCTAGTTAAATAAAGATTGATGAGGAACACATAACATTAAGCTCTATATTCATCTGATAGAGGTAATGAACTGTCTATTGTTCAGCAGAGCAATTGATAAAACAGGACCATGTTTGAAACACAAGTGGTTCTGAGCTTCTGTTAATAATGCAGACAGGTTATATAGACCTCTATGTCTATATGAGAGACTGTGTCCAACACCTCTTGTTGTTATGTTGGGTACATCCTACAGCTCAGGCACCACATCACTAGAAAACAGCTCAGGCACCACATCACTAGAAAATAGCTAACTCAATCAAGCCTGATGGTGTTTTAAGTATAAAAACAAACCCTTGGTAGAGCATGGGTGGAGTAGGTATTGTGGTGGAGAGCATGGGTGGAGTAGGTATTGTGGTGGAGAACCATGGTAGAGCATGGGTGGAGTAGGTATTGTGGTGGAGAACCTTGGTAGAGCATGGGTGGAGTAGGTATTGTGGTGGAGAACCTTGGTAGAGCATGGGTGGAGTAGGTATTGTGGTGGAGAACCTTGGTAGAGCATTGGTGGAGTAGACATTGTGGTGGAGAACCTTGGTAGAGCATGGGTGGAGTAGACATTGTGGTGGAGAACCTTGGTAGAGCATGGGTGGAGTAGGTATTGTGGTGGAGAACCTTGGTAGAGCATTGGTGGAGTAGGCATTGTGGTGGAGAACCTTGGTAGAGCATGGGTGGAGTAGACATTGTGGTGGAGAACCTTGGTAGAGCATGGGTGGAGTAGGCATTGTGGTGGAGAACCTTGGTAGAGCATGGGTGGAGTAGACATTGTGGTGCTCATGTGAATTTCCTTTCTTTCCCGGCTCAGACCAATGCCTACTTCTCACTTAAAACGTCTGTGGTGGAAATTCTAAATGATCAAATGAGAGATAAACATATCACACAAGTCAGAGTTATACTTAAACTAAATCTTTATTTAATATCAATTAACTGTTGCAATAATGAGGCTGGTCAATGAACCACCCGTAGGTTCAACCGCCCAAATAATGCAGAAACTAAAGGGGTTTATATTGAAACACAAAACTGCTGAGTCATGGTTGGTTCCAGCCCTCCCTGGCAGATCAGGACATCATAAGCCATCTTGTTGTCTTCTTGTGGTCAGGTGTATCAGGTGTATCAGGTGTATCAGGTGCATCAGGTGCATCAGGTGTATCAGGTGCATCAGGTGTATCAGGTGTATCAGGTGTATCAGGTGCATCAGGTGCATCAGGTGCATCAGGTGTATCAGGTGTATCAGGTGCATCAGGTGCATCAGGTGCATCAGGTGTATCAGGTGTATCAGGTGTATCAGGTGCATCAGGTGTATCAGGTGTATCAGGTGTATCAGGTGCATCAGGTGTATTGGGTGTGTGAGGTTATAACGCACTAACAAGTGATAACGACAGTTCTGTTTACTCCTTCCTCTACCAAGCTAGCCTCCGTTCTGTTCCCTTTGAAGACAGTAAAATAACAGGATGGGCTGAAGAACTGTGGTCACGTCTTAGAGGCTCTTTGTCTCATGCCATGTGACCAGGTTACTCAGAAGCAAAGAGAAATTGAAACAATACAGGTCTATCTGTTCCTCAAGTTTATCTCTATCCCATGTCCTTGACTACACGCCTAGACCAGCTGTGGGGAGAGAACGTGGAAGAGACTAGACCAGCTGTGGGGAGAGAACGTGGAAGAGACTAGACCAGCTGTGGGGAGAGAACGTGGAAGAGACTAGACCAGCTGTGGGGAGAGAACGTGGAAGAGACTAGACCAGCTGTGGGGAGAGAACGTGGAAGAGACTAGACCAGCTGTGGGGGGAGAACGTGGAAGAGACTAGACCAGCTGTGGGGAGAGAACGTGGAAGAGATTAGACCAGCTGTGGGGAGAGAACGTGGAAGAGACTAGACCAGCTGTGGGGAGAGAACGTGGAAGAGACTAGACCAGCTGTGGGGAGAGAACGTGGAAGAGACTAGACCAGCTGTGGGGGGAGAACGTGGAAGAGACTAGACCAGCTGTGGGGAGAGAACGTGGAAGAGACTAGACCAGCTGTGGGGAGAGAACGTGGAAGAGACCAGCTGTGGGGAGAGAACGTGGAAGAGACTAGACCAGCTGTGGGGAAAGAACGTGGAAGAGACTAGACCAGCTGTGGGGAGAGAACGTGGAAGAGACTAGACCAGCTGTGGGGGGAGAACGTGGAAGAGACTAGACCAGCTGTGGGGAGAGAACGTGGAAGAGACTAGACCAGCTGTGGGGAGAGAACGTGGAAGAGACTAGACCAGCTGTGGGGAGAGAACGTGGAAGAGATGAACCATCCTTTCTCAGAAGCAGTTCATTGGCACTAAATAAATGTCTCTACTATTGTTAAGCATATTAATTGTTAGCTATTAGTATTAAACAAATTAGGTAAATACATGATTTTCCTCTCACACTTCTCACTTAAATATTTGGTTTAAGCTGCAGTATAAACCAATGGAACCACTCTTGATGTAATAACAGTTGACTTTTTATTGCAAACCAAACATCGGCACATCGAATTACAATCTAAACAATGTATAGTACATTTAACATTAATAGTTAAAATACATTTTTAAGCATACCTTTAGTTTCCTGTTCCATATATATTAAAACTAGTACACAGATAGTGTCCAGATATACAAACACACTTAAATATAGCGTTTTAACCGCCGCATACAGAAATATTAAAATGGAATGTTGAGTTCAGACAGCGTTGGAGCATTGTTACATCATCAAGAGGAGACTGGAAGACTAGGGCGTAGGGGGTAGGGAGTAGGGGATAGGGTCTAGGGGGTACGGGATAGGGTCTAGGGGGTAGGGGATAGGGAGTAGGGTCTAGGGGGTAGGGAGTAGGGGATAGGGTCTAGGGGGTAGGGTCTAGGGGGTAGGGAGTAGGGGGTAGGGTCTAGGGGGTAGGGGATAGGGTCTAGGGGGTAGGGGATAGGGAGTAGGGTCTAGGGAGTAGGGGATAGGGTCTAGGGGGTAGGTTATAGGGAGTAGGGTCTAGGGGGTAGGGAGTAGGGGATAGGGTCTAGGAGGTAGGGGATAGGGAGTAGGGTCTAGGGGGTAGGGAGTAGGGGATAGGGTCTAGGAGGTAGGGGATAGGGAGTAGGGTCTAGGGAGTAGGGGATAGGGTCTAGGGGGTAGGGGATAGGGAGTAGGGTCTAGGGAGTAGGGGATAGGGTCTAGAGGGTAGGGGATAGGGTCTAGGGAGTAGGGGATAGGGTCTAGAGGGTAGGGGATAGGGTCTAGGAGGTAGGGGATAGGGAGTAGGGTCTAGGGGGTAGGGAGTAGGGGATAGGGTCTAGGAGGTAGGGGATAGGGAGTAGGGTCTAGGGAGTAGGGGATAGGGTCTAGGGGGTAGGGGATAGGGAGTAGGGTCTAGGGAGTAGGGGATAGGGTCTAGAGGGTAGGGGATAGGGTCTAGGGGGTAGGGGATAGGGTCTAGAGGGTAGGGGATAGGGTCTAGAGGGTAGGGGATAGGGTCTAGGGGGTAGGGGATAGGGTCTAGAGGGTAGGGGATAGGGTCTAGGGGGTAGGGAGTAGGGTCTAGGGTCTAGGGAGTAGGGGATAGGGTCTAGAGGGTAGGGGATAGGGTCTAGGGGGTAGGGGATAGGGTCTAGAGGGTAGGGGATAGGGTCTAGGGGGTAGGGGATAGGGTCTAGGGAGTAGGGGATAGGGTCTAGAGGGTAGGGGACCGGACGGATCTCAACACAACAACGCATTCTGTCCATCCATATTTGCATCTCAAATGCCAGAGCCCTGGTGAAAAGTAGTGCACTATATAGGGAATAGGGTACCATTTGGAACGCTGACATGTCCTCTTTGTATAGGTCCAGGTTCTTTAGAACAGAACTCAGATACAGAACCGTAGATATTAGCAGCTTTGCTTTCTTCCTCACCAGAATCAATCAATCAATCAACTGAAAAACCAATCAATCATTATTAAATCAATA
Organism: Thymallus thymallus; assembly: GCA_023634145.1. NCBI lineage: Eukaryota > Metazoa > Chordata > Actinopteri > Salmoniformes > Salmonidae > Thymallus > Thymallus thymallus. Next base: position 30,875,068 of record CM042411.1, read on the forward strand.
ATTTAGGGGGTGGGGGTGTAGGGGGGGTGGGGGTGTTTGGGGTGTAGGGGGGGTGGGGGTGTTTGGGGTGTAGGGGGGGTGGGGGTGGTGGGGGTGTAGGGGGGGTGGGGGTGGTAGGGGTGTAGGGGGGGGTGGGGGTGTTTGGGGTGTAGGGGGGGTGGGGGTGGTGGGGGTGTAGGGGGGGTGGGGGTGTTTGGGGTGTAGGGGGGGTGGGGGTGGTAGGGGTGTAGGGGGGGTGGGGGTGTTTGGGGTGTAGGGCGGTGGGGGTGGTAGGGGTGTAGGGGGGGTGGGGGTGGTGGGGGTGTAGGGGGGGTGGGGGTGGTGGGGGTGTAGGGGGGGGTGGGGGTGGTGGGGGTGGTAGGGGTGTACGGGAGTGTGGGTGGTAGGGGTGTAGGGGTGTGTGGGTGGTAGGGGTGTAGGGGGGGTGGGGGTGGTAGGGGTGTAGGGGGGGGTGGGGGTGGTAGGGGTGTAGGGGGGGTGGGGGTGTTTGGGGTGTAGGGGGGGGTGGGGGTGGTGGGGGTGGGGGTGGTGGGGGTGTACGGGAGTGTGGGTGGTAGGGGTGTAGGGGTGTGTGGGTGGTAGGGGTGTACGTGTGTGTGGGTGGTAGGGGTGTAGGGGGTGGTGGGGGTGTAGGGGGAGGGGGAGTACAGGAACTACAGATGTGTACCCCGTCACATGGGGAGTTGTTCCTAGTTAGTAAATTCATAGTAATGTCTATGATGTGTCCTATAGGTAATAATATATAGTTAGGAGTCTATAATGAGTCCATAGGATGTCCTCTAGGGTTCTGGTCTATGGGTAGGAGTCCATAGGATGTCCTCTAGGGTTCTGGTCTATGGGTAGGAGTCCATAGGATGTCCTCTAGGGTTCTGGTCTATGGGTAGGAGTCCATAGGATGTCCTCTAGGGTTCTGGTCTATGGGTAGGAGTCCATAGGATGTCCTCTAGGGTTCTGGTCTATGGGTAGGAGTCCATAGGATGTCCTCTAGGGTTCTGGTCTATGGGTAGGAGTCCATAGGATGTCCTCTAGGGTTCTGGTCTATGGGTAGGAGTCCATAGGATGTCCTCTAGGGTTCTGGTCTATGGGTAGGAGTCCATAGGATGTCCTCTAGGGTTCTGGTCTATGGGTAGGAGTCCATAGGATGTCCTCTAGGGTTCTGGTCTATAGGTAGGAGTCCATAGAGGGTGCGTAGCTGAACCCTAGGAAGGCCTCGGCTGCCTCCTTGATGCTGGCAGTGACGAGGGAGGAGTCAGGGGAACAGCCAATGGATGAGGGGACGGGCTCGTCTGTGAACTCCGGGTCAAAGTGGCGAAGGTCGTTAGGGCCCGTCTGGAGAGAGATTCAATAAATATAATTTATTGAATTGAACTGAATAGATGATTAAATTATTACATTGTTATATTATACTATAATTGCAGTGCTGCCCATTCATGCCAATAAAGGTTATTTGAATGAGTATTAGAGAGATTAGAGTTATAATATCTACCGACACACAACCAGCAAGACTGTCACACCTGATCTGTTTCACCTGTCTGTGTGATTGTCCCCAACCCCCTCCTGTTGCCAGTTGGTTTTGCTTCATCAAGTCTACCAGCGGTTTCCCCTCTGCTCCTGTCTCTCTATAGTTCCTGGTTTCTAGTTCTCCTGGTTTCAATCATCCTGCCTGCCCTGACCCTGAGCCTGCCTGCCATCTTGTTCCTTTGCCCCACTACTCTGGATTACCGAACTCTGCCTGCCCTTGACCTGTCTTTTGCCTGCCTCTGTTAAAAACTGTTGTTACTCCGACATTGTCTGCATCTGGGTCTTACCTTGATAAAGACATAAGTCAACACTCCAGGTGTTGGAAGATCTGGGGCCATATGCATCTCAGAGTAGGAGTGCTGATCTTGGATCAGGTCCCCCTTGACCATGTAATCTTATTTATTATAATCTAAAAGGCTAAACTGATCCTAAATCAGCTATCTTGATACATATGGCCCCTGATACAGAACACCTGGAACGTGTACTGTATGTTGTGTTATTGAAGGGAACGTCCTGGAACGTGTCCTGTATGTTGTGTTATTGAAGGGAACGTCCTGGAACGTGTCCTGTATGTTGTGTTATTGAAGGGAACGTCCTGGAACGTGTCTTGTATGTTGTGCTATTGAAGGGAACGTCCTGGAACGTGTCCTGTATGTTGTGTTATTGAAGGGAACGTACTGGAACGTGTACTGTATGTTGTGTTATTGAAGGGAACGTCCTGGAACGTGTCCTGTATGTTGTGTTATTGAAGGGAACGTCCTGGAACGTGTCTTGTATGTTGTGCTATTGAAGGGAACGTCCTGGAACGTGTCCTGTATGTTGCGCTATTGAAGGGAACGTACTGGAACGTGTCCTGTATGTTGTGCTATTGAAGGGAACGTCCTGGAACGTGTCCTGTATGTTGTGCTATTGAAGGGAACGTACTGGAACGTGTCCTGTATGTTGTGCTATTGAAGGGAACGTCCTGGAACGTGTCCTGTATGTTGTGTTATTGAAGGGAACGTCCTGGAACGTGTCCTGTATGTTGTGTTATTGAAGGGAACGTCCTGGAACGTGTCCTGTATGTTGTGTTATTGAAGGGAACGTCCTGGAACGTGTTCTGTATGTTGTGTTATTGAAGGGAACGTCCTGGAACGTGTCCTGTATGTTGTGCTATTGAAGGGAACGTCCTGGAACGTGTCCTGTATGTTGTGTTATTGAAGGGAACGTCCTGGAACGTGTCCTGTATGTTGTGTTATTGAAGGGAACGTCCTGGAACGTGTCCTGTATGTTGTGCTATTGAAGGGAACGTCCTGGAACGTGTCCTGTATGTTGTGCTATTGAAGGGAACGTACCACGTTTGGGTTGAAAGGGGGGTGAGCTTCTTAGCGGTCAGGTCATCCCAGTTGATGGGGGAGAAGAACATGTGGTTCTTGATCTCCTCCTGAGAGAGAGAGGAGGGAGAGAGAGCGAGACGACAGAGAGAGAGAGAGAGAGAAAGTCTTAGATATAATTATAAGTGTAATCTACACACACACTCGCTCTCTCTCACACACACACACACACACACACACTCTCGCTCTCTCTCCCTCTCGGTCTCCCTCTCTCTCTCTCTCTCTCTCTCTCTCCCTCTCTCTCCCTCTCGGTCTCCCTTTCTCACAAACACTTACGAAGTCGTGGTCGTGTCCCAGTCGGTGTGTGCAATCCTTCTGCAACAGTCCCTCCAGTATGTGCCTGGCAGCGTTAGATGATGTTGGGTTTGAGCTGCAGGGACTTGTTCAGGATGTTGTCATACATCTCCGCAGTGTTACGACTGTAGAACGGAGGCTGAGGACAGATAGTAGTTAGACCTGATACTGCTATAACAATGAGGCAGTCAATGGTACAATGGATTAAAACAAACATTATACATTGACTTCTGATGATGTTAGACAGTTGAACTAAGCTCATGATCCATTTTAAGTTATATTCTTCAGTGAATGGCTTTATATAATTAATTTAAAAGTCCCAGATTTCCCCTTTAAATTCATAAAAAACTAACAAGTTGTGTACTCACCAGGCCATACAGCATCTCATACAGCACCGCTCCTAAACACCACCAGTCAACCGTCCTGTCATACGGCTGCTTGTGTAACACCTCAGGAGCTAGGTACTATTGGGGGTGAGAGGGAGAAGAACAGACTGTCAGCTATTACATTGTCAATCATCACCAAATACCCCAATCATATCCCTACAACCCTACAACAACCACCAAACTTCCTCCAGCGATTCCTTACCTCTGGTGTTCCACAGAACGTTGATGTGGTTCCGTTCTGTTCTATGTCTCTTTTGCAGAGACCGAAATCCGTGAGTATGATGTGTCCTTGAGAGTCCAGTAGAATATTCTCAGGCTTCAGGTCTCTGTACACGATGTTCAGGGAGTGGAGGTAGCCTAGGGCACTGGCGATCTCTGCTGTATAGAACCTGGCCCGGGGCTCCAGGAAACACCGCTCCCTCTGGAGATGGTAGAACAACTGGAGGAGAGGAGAGAGAGAGGTTCAGATGTGATCATCTTTATTGTACAATTGAGGTGAGCACATACAGAGCGTAGATGCTGCTTCCACAGTATCATAGGAAATATCAACTTCAGAGGAAGACAGGAGAGAGAGAGAGAGAAACAGAGGAAGACAGGAGAGAGAGAGAGAAACAGAGGAAGACAGGAGAAATTGAGAGAGAAAGAGAGAAACTTAGAGGGAAAGGGGATGAGAAGAGCGAAAGAGGAAGATAGATGGAAGATTAGGTCAGAAAGTTAATTAGAACGTATAGAGAGAGGGGGGGGGGGGAGAGAGAGAGGGGAGTAGAGAGAGAGAGAGGGGGAGGAGAGAGAGGGGGGAGGAGAGAGAGAGAGGGGAGGAGAGAGAGAGAGGGGGGAGGGGGAGAGGGGGAGGAGAGAAATGGGGAGGAGAGAGAGAGAGAGGGGAGGAGAGGGGGGAGGAGAG
>CM042411.1:30879785-30889785 GCA_023634145.1 Thymallus thymallus
TGTGTGTGTTTCCAGGTTGTGTGTTTTCAGGTAATGTGTGTGTGTTTACAGGTAGTAGGTTGTGTTTACAGGTAGTAGGTGTGTGTTTACAGGTAGTAGGTGTGTTTACAGGTAGTAGGTGTGTGTTTACAGGTAGTAGGTGTGGTTTACAGGTAGTAGGTGTGTCCAAGTACCTCTTTCTTCTTCAGGATGGCCTTCTTCTGCAGCACCTTAACAGCGTAGAACTGATCGTCTGTTCGGTGCCTGGCTAGGAGGACCTTCCCGAAGCTGCCCTTCCCTATTACCTTCAGGAAGTGGAAGTCACTGGGCTTGGCTGTGGGGTTGGAGGACGGGCCCAGGTTCATCTGCTGGGAGGGACTGGGCTGTGGAGGAGAGGAGAGGAGAGGAGGAGGAGCTATGATATTAAAATACACCCTGGCCTTATTTTAACCAATAGTAGTAAATACCTTTATGGTGCTACAGATGTCAAGTAGTACAGGACACACCCACACACACACCCCACACCCACACACACCCACACACCCACACCCACACCCACACACACCACACACACACCCACACACCCACACACCCACACACACACCCACCCACCCAAACACACACCCACACACCCACACACACACCCACACACCCACACCCACCCACACACCCACCCACACACCCACACCCCACACACACACACCCACCCACACCACCCACACACCCACACACACACACACACCCACCCACACCCACACACCCACACACACACACCCACACCCACACACACACACACACACACACACACACACACACCCACACCCACCCACACACACACCCACAAACACACACACATGTCAAAATGCACACACACACACACACGTCAACATGCACACACACACATGTCAACATGCACACACACACACACACGTCAACATGCACACACACACACACACGTCAACATGCACACACACACACACATGTCAACATGCACACACACACACACACACACGTCAACATGCACACACACACACACATGTCAACATGCACACACACACACACACACGTCAACATGCACACACACACCCACACACACCCACACCCACACACACACCCACACACACACCCACACACCCACACCCACACCCACACCCACCCACCCACACACCCACACACACACCCACACCCACCCACACACCCACACCCACACACACCCACACACCCACACCCACCCACCCACCCACACACCCACACACCCACACACACACACCCACACCCACACACACACCCACAAACACACACACACACATGTCAAAATGCACACACACACACACGTCAACATGCACACACACACATGTCAACATGCACACACACACACACACGTCAACATGCACACACACACACACACACGTCAACATGCACACACACACACACACGTCAACATGCACACACACACACACACGTCAACATGCACACACACACACACACACACACACACACACACACGTCACCATTTTTCTCAGTAAATATATTTCCAAAGGTGCTATTGACATGAAAGTTTCACCAGATGTTGGTAACAACCCAAGTAATCCATACATACAAAGAAACCAAAACAAATAAGTTCAGAAATTATGTTATGTGTAATAATGTGAAATGACACAGGGAAAAAGTATTGAACACATGAAGAAAGGGAGGTTCAAAAAGGCATGGAAAGCCAAGACAACAGCTGAAAACTATCAGTAATTAAAAAGCAATCCAGCCCCCTGTCAGGGCAAATTAATATCAGCTGGTTCAGTCCCAACTGATGGCCTACAAAAAGGTCTCATTGCCAAGGTGTCACACAAGACACATCTCATGATGGGTAAAAGCAAAGAGCTGTCTCAAGACATTCGCAACCTAATTGTTGCAAAACATAATAATGGCATTGGTTATAGGCGCATTTCTAAGCTTCTGAATGTTCCAGTGAGCACTGTTGGGGCCATAATACGGAAGTGGAAAGACAATCATTTCACCATAAATTTGCAACGACCAGGTGCTCCTCGCAAGATTTCTGACAGAGGAGTGAAAGAATAATCAGAAGAGTTGTCCAAGAGCCAAGGACCACTTGTGGAGAGCTTCAAAAAGACCTGCAATTAGCAGGTACTGTTGTCTCAAAGAAAACAGTAAGTAATGCACTCCACCGCCATGGCCTGTACGCACGCTCACCACGCAAGACTCCATTGCTGAAAAAAAAGCATGTTGAAGCTCGTTTAAAGTTTGCTGCACAACATTTGGAAAAGCCAGTGAAATACTGGGAGAATATAGTGTGGTCAGATGAGAGCAAAATTGAACTGTTTGGATGTCATAATACACACCATGTTTGGAGGAGAAATGGCACTGCACATCACCCTAAAAACACCATACCAACAGTGAAGTTTGGAGGTGGGAACATCATGGTGTGGGGCTGCTTTTCAGCAAATGGTACTGGCAAACTTCACATAATTGAAGGAAGGATGAATGGGCAAATTTACAGAGACATTCTTGACAAAAATCTGCTGCCATCTACCAGGATGATGAAGATGAAACGAGGGTGGACATTTCAGCAAGACAATGAACCCAAACACACAGCCAAGGAAACTCTCAATTGGTTTCAAAGAAAGAAAATAAAGCTGCTAGAATGGCCCAGCCAATCACCTGACTTAAATCCCATTGAAAATCTATGGAAAGAACTGAAGATCAAGATTCATAGAAGAGGCCCACGGAACCTTCAAGATTTGAAGACTGTTTGTGTGGAAGAATGGGCCAAAATCACACCAGAGCAATGCATGCGACTAGTTTCTCCATACAGGAGGCGTCTTGAAGCTGTCATTACCAACAAAGGCTTTTGTACAAAGTATTAAATAAATATCAGTAAGTGTGTTCAATACTTTTTCCCTGTGTCATTTCACATTATTACACATAACTTAATTTCTGAACTTATTTGTTTTGGTTTCTTTGTATGTATGGATTACTTGGGTTGTTCCCAACATCTGGTGAAAATGTCATGTCAATAGCACCTTTGGAAATATATTTACTGAGATAAATGGTGACGTGTTCAATACTTATTTCACCCGCTGTAGTACTGACACACACACAGACATACACACAGGACACACACACGTCAACATACACATAGGAAACATGTACACAATATACACACAGGAAACATGTACACAATATACACACAGGAAACATGTACACAATATACACACAGGAAACATGTACACAATATACACACAGGAAACATGTACACAATATACACACAGGAAACGTACACAAGGTACACACAGTTAAAACACACATTGGTACTTACAGGAGGAGAGGGGTTTGCATTCATTAGTTCAGCCTCCTGTTGTTGGGGAGCCAAGTTGACGATGGACTGAACCTCAGGACTGGAGAGAGAGAGCGAGGGGGGGGGGGAGAGAGAGAGAGAGAGAGACAGAGACAGAGAGAGAGAGGGGGGGAAAGGGAGAAAGAGGGGGGAGAGAGATAGAGAGAGAGAGAGAGCGAGAGAGAGAGAGAGAGTTTAGATATAGCCTTATTCAATATACAATCCTAATGAAAATATTTAAGCAAAACAGATAAAAATATAGAACAAATATGCATAAATCATAATACATGAGGGTGAATGAATTACATTAGGATTATATTACATCCATTACACAGTATATAGTTTTCCATTTGGCTTTGAGTCAGATAGTTGAGTTAGTGGAGCAGTGATCTAAGACACTGTATCTCAGTGATAGAGGCGTCACTACAGACCCTGGTTTGATTCCAGGCTGTATCACAACCGGCCGTGATTGGGATTTGGAAAGGGGAAAGGGGGGTTACTAGGGGGGATACTAGTCAGTTGTACAACTGAATACATTCAACTGAAATGTGTCTTCATTGAACCCAACCCCTCTGAACCAGAAAGGTGCCTTAATCAACATATATGTCTTTGGGAGTCCCATAGGGCGGTGCACAATTGGCCGAGTATTGTCTGGGTTTGGCCCAGGTAGGCTGTCATTGTAAATAAGAATTTGTTTTTACTGACTTGCCTATTTAAATTAAGGTTAAATAAAAAAGAGTCTGGTCATAGTTACTCACTGTTTGCAGGTGTAGGAGTTGCTAGTAGCCAGCCTCTGAATAAAGTCATTCAGGCCCATTCTTCTCTGTTTCATAAAAGCTGCAAGAAAAAAAACAAAAAGAGGGGGAAAACATGAAAAGATGTAAAAGATACTGTCCGTCTCTGGTAATCCTACCAGTAAAATATACTGTCTCTCTGGTAATCCTACCAGTAAAATATACTGTCTCTCTGGTAATCCTACCAGTAAAAGATACTGTCTCTCTGGTAATCCTACCAGTAAAATATACTGTCTCTCTGGTAATCCTACCAGTAAAAGATACTGTCCGTCTCTGGTAATCCTACCAGTAAAAGATACTGTCCGTCTCTGGTAATCCTACCAGTAAAAGATACTGTCCGTCTCTGGTAATCCTACCAGTAAAAGATACTGTCCGTCTCTGGTAATCCTACCAGTAAAAGATACTGTCCGTCTCTGGTAATCCTACCAGTAAAAGATACTGTCCGTCTCTGGTAATCCTACCAGTAAAAGATACTGTCCGTCTCTGGTAATCCTACCAGTAAAAGATACTGTCCGTCTCTGGTAATCCTACCAGTAAAAGATACTGTCCGTCTCTGGTAATCCTACCAGTAAAAGATACTGTCCGTCTCTGGTAATCCTACCAGTAAAGGATACTGTCTCTCTGGTAATCCTACCAGTAAAAGATACTGTCTCTCTGGTAATCCTACCAGTCAGTAAAAGATACTGTCTCTCTGGTAATCCTACCAGTCAGTAAAAGATACTGTCTCTCTGGTAATCCTACCAGTAAAAGATACTGTCTCTCTGGTAATCCTACCAGTAAAAGATACTGTCTCTCTGGTAATCCTACCAGTAAAAGATACTGTCTCTCTGGTAATCCTACCAGTCAGTAAAAGATACTGTCTCTCTGGTAATCCTACCAGTAAAAGATACTGTCTCTCTGGTAATCCTACCAGTAAAAGATACTGTCTCTCTGGTAATCCTACCAGTAAAAGATACTGTCTCTCTGGTAATCCTACCAGTGAGTAAAGCTCCTAGTCCTCCTGTTTTGGAATGGGTCATCAACACAGGCCAGTCTCTGTCTCTTATTATTGTCATGGTTGCAGGCTATAATCTTGTCTTTTTTTTAAACCACTGGGTTAAACTCCTGCTCTGCTGTAGTTCTGAGCGCAACTGTACTGTAGGGCTTTGTGTTGAGCCATTTCCTTATGAGGACAGGAAAGGGAGGAGGGAGGGACTTCTCCGGGGCGTGTCATGACGTGGAGCCGCACAGGGTGGGCGAGGTCGAGTCTTATGCCGCGTTCACATGGAAATAGAAAACTCTACAATGTTATACTTGCCGATTCAGTGAACGTGTCACCTGTATAACTAATTCCTAGTTCCGACATGCACATGAACGCGGCATTAACATGCATTTCGCGCGGTAGACGGTGACGTTTGTACAAGCCCCCGTTTCAGCTATGAGGCGTTTGCGCTCAAACGGACGGTCGATATCTACAGACGCCTACCGCGCCTCAATGTCGGCATATATGCGTCAGAGGACAGCGTCAAAATAATGAGAAAAATACTCCTACGTCCATAGTCAGCTGAAAGAACTGTACTATTGTGCAACTTGCAAACAGTGTTGCAGGAATTTTCCACAGCACCGTCATCAGCTGTGCAACGGTTCAGATATTTCAATGGTCCTTGTAGACAGAGAACAAACAATGCATTTAGGGTTAATATAGCAACGTGCATTTGGGGTTAATATAAAACCAAGTACATCTACTCTAGTGCCATCCCAATGTGCTTCCAACTACAACTAACTTTATTTGATCTTTCTGAAAAATGAAAATATTCTTACACCACGATAACATAACCTACAGTAAACTGGTATGGTAAACAAATGAAAGTCGATAGGCTATAAATTACATCACAGATTAACCTATGTGTTAAATGTGAATAATCCAACTGTCTCTGGAGAATTACCAGTAAGGAGCCTGTACCGTGGAGTTGCCCAGTAAGGAGCCTGTACCGTGGAGTTGCCCGGTGTATCGGTGAGAAAGAAAGTGATATCCCTTCGGTCCTTTAGTTCATATCAACGTCACTCTCTGGACACTTCTTAATTAAACTTCTCATAAAAGTGGCTCCCGGTGACGCATGTTCCCTGATACAAAAGACTAAGGAGGAGCGGCGCTAGCGGAGGGGGTTGAGGGGGGGGGGGGGGTTGAGCGGCCAGATGCCAAGAAAAGCCGCTGGAAAAGTACAAGCTGAAGGGTAGCTCTCCTACATTCAGCTCACGAACCGAACCGTAAAGGGCAAAGAGGGAAGAAAACGTTGGGTGTCAAAGAAATAGGACACTGATTGTTCTGGGTCCTCAAGCACAACGAACCCGACCTCATGCACCAAACACCAACCTGTTGATAATATAGTTAAATAAAGATTAAATCAATAAATATAAATATAACAACTAACTAATGAAATGTATGCAACGTTATTTTTTTGCGGAGAGAGAGTGTGATATGCACAATTAAAAACGACATTTACATAATGGAATATTTTGAACACTGGCTGTCTGTCCCTGTTTGGGAAGGTTACATAATGACGTGGTTCTCGCCTAAATCATTTACTTTCTCGGTCATCCATTCAATCCCAGGCTAGGGCAGATCCACAGAACGGTTATCCTTCAGATTAAAGCTATAAACAGTCATTTTGATTGACATTGAAGAGACAATATCACTGGAATAGAAGTCCTGATACCTTTGACAAACAGCTGCTCACGTGCAACACACCGTTTTTTACAATAGATTGGTCAGAAGTATTATATTGATCCCCAATCAATCGATTTTATTGTTAATACCAAATTAATAAAACAATACTGAATCCAGGCCAGAGATAAAATAGAACTCATTGCGCCATCAACACTATCCCTGATGTTGGCAGAAACGTTCCAAATTAGGCTATTAGGATCCATTGGTGGCCAATAGCCTAATGCAATCAATCAAATAACTTTTCCTTTTTGACACCAACCTTTTAGTTCAGTAGTGGTCCTCATCTTATCATGTTGACTATTTCCCCCATAGCAGATCAGAGCGGTGGACTGATTTAACAAGCAGATCAGAGCGGTGGACTGATTTAACAAGCAGATCAGAGCGGTGGACTGATTCAACAAGCAGATCAGAGTGGTGGACTGATTCAACAAGCAGATCAGAGCGGTGGACTGATTCAACAAGCAGATCAGAGCGGTGGACTGATTCAACAAGCAGATCAGAGCGGTGGACTGATTCAACAAGCAGATCAGAGCGGTGGACTGATTTAACAAGAAGATCAGAGCGGTGGACTGATTTAACAAGCAGATCAGAGCGGTGGACTGATTCAACAAGCAGATCAGAGCGGTGGACTGATTCAACAAGCAGATCAGAGCGGTGGACTGATTCAACAAGCAGATCAGAGCGGTGGACTGATTCAACAAGCAGATCAGAGCGGTGGACTGATTCAACAAGCAGATCAGAGCGGTGGACTGATTCAACAAGCAGATCAGAGCGGTGGACTGATTCAACAAGCAGATCAGAGCGGTGGACTGATTCAACAAGCAGATCAGAGCGGTGGACTGATTCAACAAGTAGAGGCGGGAAAGAAGGAAACTTTTCAGAGCGTGGAGAGCAGAGCCTTGAGACCATATATAACACCTCTTATCAGCTCAACATTATTTAACATGAATATCAAACTGTGTTAAAACCGGATCACGGTAGCCCAAAAGCCCGGCAGATGGAGATATTGAGTCGTTTCATGTTGCCATCCAAAGGGAATGTAGGCCTATGCATTCGGCTATACACTGGTATCCCCCGTGGACCAGTTCATACATAAAACATTCACCATTCAGGCTACGAAGGCATCGATTTACTCCTTAACTCGATATAATGGCGAGAAGATTGTCAAAAACGGGGAAAACGTTTCATTATGAGACCTCATTTACCACCACCATGCTAGTGGCTAAGGCTACTTCCTGATATTGTGTACAGCCAGTGGCGATCCGTCATTCAGGGCAGGTTGGGCTTTCCTGTTTTGCATGTTATTTTGCATTAATACGTGTCACATATCAGTTTGAGTTAATAAAGCCGCATACAAACATGGTCTCTTTTTTGTTTTCTTGAGTAAGGCAGCTCCAAAATGCAGGCGTTTCAGCCGTGATTGGCTCAGTGTTCCGTCACTCATGGGAGCACTACGTCGCCGCCAAGTCTAAGGGTAGAGCTAGAACATTCAAGTCCCTTGGCTGCCATAGTTACATTAGAAGTGCCCATCCAAGAAGGCTCAAGGTCATTGGCCACAGATAAAATGACGTCAAATCACATTATATCTACAGTAGCTTTGATTGGTCTGATCATGTCAACATCATACTTTTAAAATCTTAGCCATCAGTCATCATCATGAATCAAGTCGACAATCTACTGGCTAATCCTTTTTAATCCTTGTCATATGAAGAGAAATAATGAAGAGAAATTATAGATAAAACGTATCAGTGCTCATCAGCCATTGGACATAAACATTACACAACAAGTTGAACATTGATTGGTTTGGAAGGAATCAGTGGCTAACTGCAAGCATTGCAAAGCAATCACTAGCCTGCTATTCAGTGGAGTGGTCCCAAGTCAAAGATTATGTATACTGTAGCTAAGAAAGTAATATTTAAGTGTATGTTGTGTAGTAAGCTGTTAGTAGCCCATGTGCCTCACCCTAATAATTTGGTAAATTTTCTTAATTTCGCCTACTGTTCTGACTTGGTGGTGCACATGTAGCCTATAAACTGTTTTAGAGAAATGTAATCATCAAATATTGTAAGAGCCTTCATTGTCTGCTTATATGCCCCCTTTATTTATCCTACGGTTCTGACTTGGTGTTCAGGGAGAACACTGTAAGAACGGCCCATGTTCTGAATTCTGTCACTGTACATTTAAAAAGTACTGAACAAATAGTTATATTGACTACGTCCGTCCTACTCGCTCATTAATGTCTTAATATAAATTACAGATTGCCTCTTATCCACTTGTCGTCTCCTTATGCCATAGTTTGTACGTCTCTATTGTCAGTAGAAACCACATTTATTTAACAAGTCAGACAGATCAGCTGTTTTTAAAAGGCAGTAAATGAGGCTGAATGAACTGTTTCGCTGCCAGACAAGGCTCCGCTGATAACCAGGTGTAGCAGTGGTAAGGTGTTGGGACTCTGCTGATAGCCAGGTGTAGCAGTGGTAAGGTGTTGGGACTCCGCTGATAACCAGGTGTAGCAGTGGTAAGGTGTTGGGACTCTGCTGATAACCAGGTGTAGCAGTGGTAAGGTGTTGGGACTCTGCTGATAACCAGGTGTAGCAGTGGTAAGGTGTTGGGACTCTGCTGATAACCAGGTGTAGCAGTGGTAAGGTGTTGGGACTCTGCTGTTGGGACTCTGCTGATAGCCAGGTGTAGCAGTGGTAAGGTGTTGGGACTCTGCTGTTGGGACTCTGCTGATAACCAGGTGTAGCAGTGGTAAGGTGTTGGGACTCTGCTGATAGCCAGGTGTAGCAGTGGTAAGGTGTTGGGACTCTGCTGTTGGGACTCCGCTGATAGCCAGGTGTAGCAGTGGTAAGGTGTTGGGACTCTGCTGTTGGGACTCTGCTGATAACCAGGTGTAGCAGTGGTAAGGTGTTGGGACTGCTGATAGCCAGGTGTAGCAGTGGTAAGGTGTTGGGACTCTGCTGATAACCAGGTGTAGCAGTGGTAAGGTGTTGGGACTCTGCTGATAGCCAGGTGTAGCAGTGGTAAGGTGTTGGGACTCTGCTGTTGGGACTCCGCTGATAGCCAGGTGTAGCAGTGGTAAGGTGTTGGGACTCTGCTGTTGGGACTCTGCTGATAACCAGGTGTAGCAGTGGTAAGGTGTTGGGACTCTGCTGATAGCCAGGTGTAGCA
>CM042411.1:30892285-30973174 GCA_023634145.1 Thymallus thymallus
CAGAGAGAATGTAAACATTAGGAAGGGAGACTTAACAGAGAGAATGTAAAACATTAGGAAGGGAGACTTAACAGAGAGAATGTAAACATTAGGAAGGGAGACTTAACAGAGAGAATGTAAAACATTAGGAAGGGAGACTTAACAGAGAGAATGTAAAACATTAGGAAGGGAGACTTAACAGAGAGAATGTAAACATTAGGAAGGGAGACTTAACAGAGAGAATGTAAACATTAGGAAGGGAGACTTAACAGAGAGAATGTAAACATTAGGAAGGGAGACTTAACAGAGAGAATGTAAACATTAGGAAGGGAGACTTAACAGAGAGAATGTAAACATTAGGAAGGGAGACTTAACAGAGAGAATGTAAACATTAGGAAGGGAGACTTAACAGAGAGAATGTAAACATTAGGAAGGGAGACTTAACAGAGAGAATGTAAACATTAGGAAGGGAGACTTAACAGAGAGAATGTAAACATTAGGAAGGGAGACTTAACAGAGAGAATGTAAACATTAGGAAGGGAGACTTAACACTACACTGAAGTAGCAGAAAATATGTTGAATGATCAACTAATGATTTCTGTAGTGATGCCCTCAGCAATTAGTCTCTCACACTGCTTTTCTGATCTCCATCCAATACTTTCTGTAGGCAGGCAGTCAAGTCTCCCCCTCTCTCAATTCAATTCAATTCAATTCAATTCAAAGGGCTTTATTGGCATGGGAAACATATGTTTATATTGATTATTGAAGTAGATAATACAAAAAAGTGAAATAGACTTTTCAAATGTTGTGTTATCGGCTATATACAGTGTTGTAACGATGTGCAAATAGTTAAAGTACAAAAGGGAAAATAAATCAACATAAATATGGGTTGTATTTACATGGTGTTTGTTCTTCACTGTTTGTCCTTTTCTTGTGGTAACAGGTCACACATCTTGCTGCTGTGATGGAACACTGTGGTATTTCACCCAGTAGATATGGGAGGTTATCAACATGTTATGTGTTTTCTAATTCTTTGTGGATCTGTGTAATCTGAGGGAAATATGTTCATACATTTGGCAGGAGGTTAGGAAGTGCAGCTCAGTTTCCACCTCATTTTGGGGGCAGTGTGCACATAGTCTGTCTTCTCTTGAGATTCAGGTCTGCCTATGGCGGCATTTCTCAATAGCAAGGCTATGCTCACTGAGTGTATATAGTCAAAGCTTTCCTTATGTTTGTGTCAGTCACAGCGGTCAGGTATTCAGCCACTGTGTACTCTCTGTTTAGGGCCAAATAGCATTCTAGTTTGCTCTGTTTTTTTGTTAATTATCTTTTTGTTTTCTCATGATTTGGTTGGGTCTAATTGTGTTGTTGTCCTGGGGCTCTGTGGGGTCTGTTTGTGAACAAAGCTCCAGGACCAGCTTGCTTAGGGGACTCTTCTCCAGGTTCATCTCTCTGTAGGTGATGGCTTTGTTATGGAAGTTTTGGGAATCGCTTCCTTTTAGGTGGTTGTAGAATTTAACGTCTCTTTTCTTGATTTTGATAATTAGCGGGTATCGGCCTAATTCTGCTCTGCATGCATTATTTGGTGTTTTACGTTGTACATGGAGGATATTTTGTTTTATCGGAAGAAGAGAGAAGAAAAAAAGATCGTTTTTTTCCTGTTGCATATATCATAGGTAGTAGCATTTAGCGGCTAGCCCACATGGGTGCGTTATCAAGGTAAAGTTAGCTGTTAGCGGCTAGCCCACCTGTATGCGTTATTAAGGTAAAGTTAGCATTTAGCCGTTAGCAGCTAGCCCAGTACCTGAGTGCGTTGCCATGGCTGTCAGGCCTCATCCAGAGTGTAGCTCCAGCATGACAGGGCTAGCCCACAGGGGATTGGCTCTCACCCCCCAAGAACCACCCCCCGTTGCACCTCGGACTCTGACTCCTTCTGCTTGGAATAGCCGTGGTGATGGTTTAGTATCTTCCACTTCCTGACTTGTGGGATTGAACCAAAACATGATACAAATCCAACTTTATTTATAACAAACACAAATTTTAAAGGGTGTCCATATACTTTTGTATATATATGTAATTATAAGAACAGACATGCCATCTCATCCTTCCCTCTGCCCCCTCTCTTCTCTCACCAGAGCACCAGATCAGGAGTGCAGGGTGCAGGAGGCAGGAGGCAGGAGGCAGGGGGGTTGGAGGCTACCTCCTTCCTGGATAAGGAATGTAAGTTATGTAACTGGTGTTTACTAGTGGTGATATATGGACACAACCAGGGCAGTGGTCAGGGGGAGAGGAGCAGAGTGGGAGGAGGAAGAGGGGGAGGAGACAGAGTGGGAGAGGGGGAGGCAGAGGCAGAGGCAGAGGCAGAAGGGGAGACAGGGGGGGTGTGGAGGAGGCAGGGGAGGGCTGAGGGTCTGCGTGAAAAAAAGTCCTCTGTCCAGCGTTTGTGTTCTTTTCTTTTTATATGCCAGTCTGAGATATGGCTTTTTCTTTGCAACTCTCCCTAGAAGGCCAGCATCCCGGAGTCGCCTCTTCACTGTTGACGTTGAGACTGGTGTTTTGTGGGTACTATTTAATGAAGCTGCCAGTTGAGGACTTGTGAGGGGTCTGTTTCTCAAACTAGACACTCTAATGTACTTGTCCTCTTGCTCAGTTGTGCACCGGGGCCTCCCACTCCTCTTTCTATTCTGGTTAGAGCCAGTTTGTGCTGTTCTGTGAAGGGAGTGGAGCACAGCGTTGTACGAGATCTTCAGTTTCTTGGCAATTTCTCGCATGGAATATCCTTCATTTCTCAGAACAAGAATAGACTGACAAGTTTTATTGAACACATGAAAAAAGGGAGGTTCAAAAAGGCATGGAAAGCCAAGACAACAGCTGAAAATTATCAGTAATTAAAAAGCAATCCAGCCCCCTGTCAGTGCAAATTAATATCAGCTGGTTCAGTCCCAACTGATGGCCTACAAAAAGGTCTCATTGCCAAGGTGTCACACAAGACACATCTCATGATGGGTAAAAGCAAAGAGCTGTTTCAAGACATTCACAACCTAATTGTTGCAAAATGATGGCATGATGGCATTGGTTATAGGCGCATTTCTAAGCTTCTGAATGTTCCCGTGAGCACTGAAGTGGAAAGACAATCATTTCACCATAAATTTGCCCCGATCAGGTGCTGCCTGCCTGCCTGCCTGCCTGCCTGCCTGCCTGCCTGCCTGCCTGCCTGCCTGCCTGCCTGCCTGCCTGCCTGCCTGCCTGCCTGCCTGCCTGCCTGCCTGCCTGCCTCCTTCCTGCCTGTCTGTCTGCCTTTTGTCTCTGTTCTGTTAATCGATGTGAGGAAGGGGAGGACAGACAGGAGGGAGTGGAAACAGACAGTGGGCCACTCACTACCCGGGCTAAATTAAGAAACATTCTCTCAGAAACATTACTGTACAACGCCCATCTCATTCTCAATGGAGCCAGTCTGTCATTCATAGTTCTATTATGGGATGTAGTAGAAGTGATTTATTAGGTCTGCTGGCCTCTCTGGTCCTGTCGCCATGCCGACAATATAATGATGGATCATAGGATCTTCAAGACACACACAGGCGAGGACTGGGATCTCCAGGTCTGGCTCTCACACAACGCTACACACACACACACACATAGACACACACACCTCTGTCTGAAATAGCTGTGTCTCTCCAATCAGCTTCTTCAGCACAGGAAGTTGTCCTTCCGATGACAGGAAACAGCCCTGGTCATGGAGACAGCAGTCTGAGGAAGGCACACATACACACACACATTGTGCTGGTCAGAGCCATCCAGGGAAGGGCATCGGTGGGGTAGGAAGTGTGTGTGTGTGTGTGTGTGTGTGTGTGTCAGGACACTGAGACAGGAAAGAGCTCTGTTATTACATTAGACAATAGACAGAATGTCACCTTTACCCTACCAGAACACACACACACACACTCTGGTCTTTAAATGGACTGTTACATCTCTAACAGACATTGAAGAGGTGACCGCCCCTCTCTGTCTCTCTCTCTCTCTGTCTCTCTGTCTCTCTCTGTCTCTCTCTCTCTCTCTGTCTCTGTCTCTGTCTCTGTCTCTGTCTCTCTCTCTCTCTCTCTGTCTCTGTCTCTCTGTTTGTTTTATGTATGTTGATATCATGATAGACAGCTGTTAAATAATGGCTTCCACTGAGCATCTCTGCGTCCCAAATGGCACCCTATTCCCTATGTAGTGCATTGCTTTTGACCAGGTCCCTAGTGAATAGGGTGCCATTTGGGATGTAGACTAGTACTGAGTGAGTGTTGTAGGAGAAGGCCATCCAGACAGGATATAGAATAGAATATACATGTACACTCTCTGTTGTGTCAGGCATGAGGAGGACCAGGTAGGGTAAGGGGAGGAGGAGGAAGACCAGGTAGAGGAGGAGGAGGAGGACCAGGTAGGGTAAGGGGAGGAGGAGGAAGACCAGGTAGAGGAGGAGGAGGAGGACCAGGTAGGGTAAGGGGAGGAGGAGGAAGACCAGGTAGAGGAGGAGGAGGAGGAGGACCAGGTAGGGTAAGGGGAGGAGGAGGAAGACCAGATAGAGGAGGAGGAGGAGAAGGAGGAGGAGGAGGAGGAGGAGGAGGAGGAGGAGGAGGAGGAGGACCAGGTAGGGTAAGGGGAGGAGGAGGAAGACCAGGTAGAGGAGGAGGACGAGGAGGACCAGGTAGGGTAGGGTAAGGGGAGGAGGAGGAAGACCAGATAGAGGAGGAGGAGGAGGAGGAGGAGGAGGAGGACCAGGTAGGGTAAGGGGAGGAGGAGGAAGACCAGATAGAGGAGGAGGAGGAGGAGGAGGAGGAGGAGGAGGAGGAGGAGGAGGAGGAGGAGGAGGAGGAACAGGTAGGGTAAGGGGAGGACCAGGTAGAAGGTGAGGAGGAGGAAGACCAGATAGAGGAGGAGGAGGACCAGGTAGAGGGTGAGCAGGAGGAAGACCAGATAGAGGGTGAGGAGGAGGAAGACCAGATAGAGGAGGAGGAGGAGGAGGAGGAGGACCAGGTAGGGGGTGAGGAGGAGGAGGAGGAGGAGGACCAGGTAGGGGGTGAGGAGGAGGAGGAGGAGGAGGACCAGGTAGGGTGATGAGGTGAACCATGTAGGGGGTGAGGAAGAGGAGGACCAGGTAGGGGGTGAGGAAGAGGAGGACCCCCCACACCCCACACCAAAACTCACCACCCACGGACCCCCCACACCCCACACCAAAACTCACCCCAAACATTACGTTTTGTATTCAGGACAAAACGTTTGTTTCATTGCCACATTTTTTGCAATTTTACATTAGTGCCTTATTGCAAACAGGAAGCATGTTTTGGAATATTTTTACTCTGTACAGACTTCCTTCTTTTCACTCTGTCATTTAGGTTAGTATTGTGGAGTAACTACAATGTTGTTGATCCATCCTCAGTTTTCTCCTATCACATCCATTAAACTCTGTAACTGTTTTAAAGTCACCATTGGCCTCATGGTGAAATCCCTGAGCAGTTTCCTTCCTCTCCGGCAACTGAGTTAGGAAGGACGCCTGTATCTTTGTAGTGACTGGGTGTATTGATACACCATCCAAAGTGTCATTAATAATGTGACCATGCTCCAAGGGATATTCAATGTCTGCTTATGTTTATCTACCAATAGGTGCCCTTGTTTGAGAGGCATTGGAAAACCTTTCTGGTCTTTTTAATTGAATCTGTGTTTGAAAATCACTACTCAACTGAGGAACCTTTCAGATAATTGTATGTGTGTGGTAGAGTCTTGGTAGTGATTCAAAGATCATGTTAACCACTATTATTGACTATTATTGCACATAGAGTGAGTCCATGCAACTTATTATATGACTTGTTAAGCACATGTTTACTCCTGGACTTATTTAGGCTTGCCATAACAAAGGGGTTGAATACTTATTGACTCTTTAAGCTTTTAATTTTTTATTTATTTGTAAGAAATTCTAAAAACAACATTCCACTTTGACATTATGGGGTTTTATGTGTAGATCAGTGACACATCATCTCAATGAAATCAATTTTAAATTCAGGCTGTGAGACAACAAAATGTTGTCATGATGCAGGAAAGAGCAGTTGCTATTTTAAGTTATTACAGTATTAGTATTTTTATATATTTGCACATTTGTATAATGTTAACACTTAGAACATTCCATTATGGACATTTGTATAATGTTAACACTTAGAACATTCCATTATGGACATTTGTATAATGTTAACACTTAGAACATTCCATTGTATAAGACACGTGTTAGAATTCTCCATTCGTTGAGTCTGTCTGACGTCACATCCCTGACATCATTGCTTAGCTCATAAGGCAAGAAGAAGCCTATAGAGCAATACTTTTCATTACTATATAAAAGGTCAAAAGGATAAGTTTTGATTATCTGGGTAGAATGCTGTAATAACACATAATGAAACAATGAGTAAAAGTCCCATGATGGTAGTGAATGCCCATTACTGCTCATCACTTATTAACCAGTTATTCACATTACTTAACTTCTAATAATATATTTAAGTTGTGTAATATTACATTTTATTTATTTGATGACTTTATTATGACATCATCTCATCTCTATAGAGCTGCTGTCTGACAAAATCACCATTTTAGTAGTTCTTCAATGTAAATAAGGTTTACTTTTATGACTTAATACCAACTATCAATCACTTAGAGGACGTATTTTTCTGGTAGAGATACAGTACCTCACGATACAGTGGAGGCTGCTGAGGGGAGAAAGGGTCACAAAAATAATAATTGGAATGACATCAAACACATGGAAACCTTTCCTCTCCAGCCAATACCACAAGCCCGTTCTCCCCAATGAAGGTGCCACCAACCTCCTATGCTCACGAAGCAACAGCTGCTGTCTATATCCACTCAATATCATCTGTAGCAGGTGTTAAAGAAACACAGACTGTACAAAATAGATGTGTAATGCATTATGGTCATTGTAGTTAATTACCACATTTTATCGCTAAACGATGTCAAACATTGGCCTGTTGGAAACTACAATTCCCTACTACATTGCACAGTTCAGGCTGGGTCTGATTGAGCTCATAGAAGAAGAAAAAACAGAACTAAATAATTGAACCAGACCATGGTCAACTATTTGTTTAAAAACCGAAAAATAACCAGAATGTTGGTTAATCACTCAGCACTACATCAAGGTAACGAGATAAAGTTTTCATATGTTGAAAACAATATGAATGTTCCTTTCTACTATTCAGGACTATAATTTAATGACTATAAATGAACAAACCTACAGGGCTTCTAAACAAAATGATTTGGTGAATTTCAATGAATGATGTGAAAGATGGTAATGATGTTGGTAATAGCCCAGTAACAGATGGACTGTGATTTAATTGACCAACGCATGAACTGTTTATTTTCATAAATTCGGTATCCTATACAAATACAATATCGTGCCCATATAAACTCATGGATTTTAGGCCATATAAAGAACAGCTACAGTTGAAGTCGGAAGTTTACATACACCTTAGCCAAATACATTTAAACTCAGTTTTTCCACAATTCCTGACATTTAATCCTAGTAAAAATTCCCTGTCTTAGGTAAGTTAGGATCACCACTTTATTTTAAGAATGTGAAATGTCAGAATAATAGTAGAGAGAATTATTTATTTCAGCTTTTATTTCTTTCATCACATTCCCAGTGAGTCAGAAGTTTACATACACTCAATTAGTATTTGGTAGCATTGCCTTTAAATTGTTTAACTTGGGTCAAACGTTTCAGGTAGCCTTCCACAAGCTTCCCACAATAAGTTGGGTGAATTTTGGCCCATTCCTCCTGACAGAACTGGTGTAACTGAGTCAGGTTTGTAGGCCTCCTTGCTCGCACACACTTTTTCAGTTCTGCCCACAAATGTTCTATAGGATTGAGGTCAGGGCTTTGTGATGGCTACTCCAATACCTTGACTTTGTTGTCCTTAAGCCATTTTGCCACAACTTTGGAAGTATGCTTGGGGTCATTGTCCATTTGGAAGACCCATTTGCGACCAATCTTTAACTTCCTGACTGATATCTTGAGATGTTGTACATATATGGCCTGGAGAGCTGAAGTTTTTTGTCATAAAATATTGGGAAAAAACGGTGTTACTTTGGTCCAGGTTCCCCCCTAATACAGGTAGTTGGGCAGCCACACGTGTGTAATGAGTAACTTTGCCTGAGCTAATGCCTAGAGAAACATTGACCTGGAGACCCAGGTTCTCTGGTGTTTGGCACACAGGTATGGGAAGGTAATCTTGTTTACCAATTGCTCTCTCTCTGAGCCTGGTGACGACTTTAATGTGAGATGTTTCAACTATGGTAAGGTCACACAGGCACGGCCAGGGCCTTATTTACCTGTTGAAGTGATCGACATGCAGTTCAACTAGTAATTGAACAACATTTTGCAGATGTTTGGTGGTAGCTGAATTATTATTTTTTTACCATGTAGCGGTGTAGCTAACTAGACTCTTAGAAAAAAAGGGTTCTTCGGCTGTCCCCATAGGAGAACCCTTTGAAGAAACCTTTTTTGTTCCAGGCAGAACTATTTTGGGTTGCATGTAGAACCCTCTGTGTAAAAGTCGTCTCTTTTTGCAATTTCAAGTCCATGAAATTTCAGATTTACATATTATAATTTTTCACAAAGCAGTGAACTACTTTTTGAAAGTAACTACTTTTAGTTAAGTAAACTATATGGCTTCAGAGTAGCTTCCCCAACATTGACTGTTGGACTTGTTTCCTGTGGGTCAATGGCCTTCTTTAACTGCAAACTCAAAACACATGTACCAAATACTGTGCCTGTGACCTTGGTTATGAGCTGCGGAGGTCACTTACCCCTCTCTCTCTCTCTCACCCTCACTCTCCCTCTCTCCCTCCCTCCTGTTTTGTCTACCTCAGGAGGTGTGTCGGACCAATACAGAGACAGGACATGAAACAAGCCCCCATCAGAAGAGAGGGGGGTGGGGGGACATCGATATAATTATGGGGACTGGCTGGTCTAGCGCCTCTGGTAAACATGTCTACAGTGTCGACATGATTCTGCCCTCTGACATAACCTCTATCTTCCATCTCAATATGTAAATAAAACACACAAAATAATTATTTTTAAAAAGGGAGCTAGATCTTACTCCATTCACACACCATATATACCTTTTGGGTGAGACGTTTCTAGACACCCAGTGTCATAAGGATGTCATAATGTCATAACAACTGACAAAACTTGTCATAACCTGTCATAATATGGTCATAACACTATCGTGACCCATATATACCTGTTGTAACATATATCACTTTATTTTATGGCTGGTTATGACACCTACATAAGAGTGTCAAAACCAACATTTATTTTATGGCTGGTTATGACACCTACATAAGAGTGTCAAAACCAACATTTATTTTATGGCTGGTTATGACACCTACATAAGAGTGTCAAAACCAACATTTATTTTAAAAAATAAAGTTATTTCTTTTGAAAGTTTGTTTCTTAAATCCTTTGGTGTTGGTGTTGGTGTTGGTATTGTTGGTGTTGGTGTTGGTATTGGTGTTGTTGTAGTTGTAGTTGTTGTTGTTGTTGTTGTTGGTGGTGGTGTTGTTGTTGTTGTTGTTGTTGTTGTTGGTGTTGTTGGTGTTGGTATTGGTATTGTTGTAGTTGTAGTTGTTGTTGTTGTTGTTGTTGTTGTTGGTGTTGGTGTTGTTGTTGGTGTTGTTGTTGTTGGTGTTGTTGTTGTTGGTGTTGGTATTGGTATTGTTGGTGTTGGTGTTGGTGTTGGTATTGGTGTTGTTGTAGTTGTTGTTGGTGTTGGTGTTGTTGTTGTTGGTGTTGGTGTTGGTATTGTTGGTGTTGGTATTGGTGTTGTTGTAGTTGTTGTTGGTGTTGGTGTTGTTGTAATTAATTCTTCTTTTTTTTACATCATATTTTTAATAAATGAGAATAAATGTTATGACACTGTCAAGAAGCATTATGACCATCATAATCATATTAGCCAGATAGTCCTATCACATACATGTCCTTATATCAGTCATCAGTCATATGACTGCTCCTGAAATCTGCTCCTGTATTCATCCCAGTCATCACCAACAGAGCATTGGGGTAGGTGCATGGCTGACATTGATCCCAGTCATATCATATTATTATAATTATATAACATAAAAATACTGTTTTCAGGTAGGCTAAGGTGTGATGGAATGTTTTGCCTTGTGTGGTAGGTTTTGTGGGTTTTGATACTCTTATGTAGGTGTCATAAAAGCCATAAAATTAGCAACTCAAACCAAAAATTAAACTAGTCCAAGTTAAGCATTCATGAGATTTGATGCTTCATAATGATGGCTGCTTGGCAGCGCCCGCTATTAGGCTGTTAACCTCCTGGCAATTCTAACCTATGCATGTTTTCTTAAACACAACTGGATGGATCAATCAATAATTACTGTGGGAATGAATATCACTGGATATGAAAATATTGAAATAAAGTAGGCTAACTCTGAAGGCATTAATCATATTGTTGCTTAAAGTCATCAAACCATTTTAAACACTCTAAAGCAATAGCCGTGTCTGGTCAACTATGATTTCAGCACCTTTATAATTGGGACAACAGTTATAGCGCTGCTTTAAGACACGCATGGGAACTCGTCTTGATAAATATATCAATGTCAGACTTTTGCTTTCACAGAATCTCCATTTTTGGATATTTGGTTACAATTAGGCTGGGAAAATTGTGGTGAGTATTCATGATGGTAATCTTTAGTCTAACAGTGTTATCAGAACAGTATGTTAGCATGTTATGTAGCCTACGATAGCCTAGTGTAACAGCTGGACTATCTTGCTCTTCAGTCGCATTGTAGCCTAGGATATATCCCGACTAAAAGCCCTTGACTCGTCTGATAATCAGTGTCATTTTGTTTCTAGGATATATCCCGACTAAAAGCCCTTGACTTGTCTGATAATCAGTGTCATTTTGTTTCTAGGATATATCCCGACTAAAAGCCCTTGACTCGTCTGATAATCAGTGTCATTTTGTTTCTAGGATATATCCCGACTAAAAGCCCTTGACTTGTCTGATAATCAGTGTCATTTTGTTTCTAGGATATATCCCGACTAAAAGCCCTTGACTTGTCTGATAACCAGTGTCATTTTGTTTCTAGGATATATCCCGACTAAAAGCCCTTGACTTGTCTGATAATCAGTGTCATTTTGTTTCTAGGATATATCCCGACTAAAAGCCCTTGACTTGTCTGATAATCAGTGTCATTTTGTTTCTAGGATATATCCCGACTAAAAGCCCTTGACTTGTCTGATAATCAGTGTCATTTTGTTTCTAGGATATATCCCGACTAAAAGCCCTTGACTTGTCTGATAATCAGTGTCATTTTGTTTCTAGGATATATCCCGACTAAAAGCCCTTGACTTGTCTGATAATCAGTGTCATTTTGTTTCTAGGATATATCCCGACTAAAAGCCCTTGACTTGTCTGATAATCAGTGTCATTTTGTTTCTAGGATATATCCCGACTAAAAGCCCTTGACTTGTCTGATAACCAGTGTCATTTTGTTTCTAGGATATATCCCGACTAAAAGCCCTTGACTTGTCTGATAACCAGTGTCATTTTGTTTCTAGGATATATCCCGACTAAAAGCCCTTGACTTGTCTGATAATCAGTGTCATTTTGTTTCTAGGATATATCCCGACTAAAAGCCCTTGACTCAAGTGGAGGTGGCAGCACATCTATTAGTTTGCTAATATCTGATCAGACACATTTAGCATGCTATAATGTAGCTGCTAATATCTGATCAGACACATTTAGCATGCTATAATGTAGCTGCTAATATCTGATCAGACACATTTAGCATGCTATAATGTAGCTGCTAATATCTGATCAGAAACATTTAGCATGCTATAATGTAGCTGCTAATATCTGATCAGACACATTTAGCATGCTATAATGTAGCTGCTAATATCTGATCAGACACATTTAGCATGCTATAATGTAGCTGCTAATATCTGATCAGAAACATTTAGCATGCTATAATGTAGCTGCTAATATCTGATCAGACACATTTAGCATGCTATAATGTAGCTGCTAATATCTGATCAGACACATTTAGCATGCTATAATGTAGCTGCTAATATCTGATCAGACACATTTAGCATGATATAATGTAGCTGCTAATATCTGATCAGACACATTTAGCATGCTATAATGTAGCTGCTAATATCTGATCAGACACATTTAGCATGCTATAATGTAGCTGCTAATATCTGATCAGACACATTTAGCATGCTATAATGTAGCTGCTAACATCTGATCAGACACATTTAGCATGCTATAATGTAGCTGCTAATATCTGATCAGACACATTTAGCATGCTATAATGTAGCTGCTAATATCTGATCAGACACATTTAGCATGCTATAATGTAGCTGCTAATATCTGATCAGAAACATTTAGCATGCTATAATGTAGCTGCTAACATCTGATCAGACACATTTAGCTATAATGTACTGCATTATTTAGCTATTGACTCGTGCATAGGCAAATCGAAACTGAAATATTAACATGAAACTCGCATCCATTTGAAAATATATTGTTATTATACAGTATATTATACAGTATATTCTGAAAGTGTTCAGACCCCAAAATTGATTGAATTAAACATTTTCCTAAATCTACACACAATACCCCATAATGACAAAGCAGAAAAAGTTTTTTATAAATGTTTGCAAAAGTGTTGCAAATAAAAAACAGAAATAGCTTATTTATACAAGTATTCAGACCCTTTGCTATGAGACTCGAAATTGAGCTCAGATGCTTCCTGTTTCCATTGATCATCCTTGAGATGTTTCTACAACTTGATTGGAGTCCACCTGTGGTAAATTACATTGATTGGACAGGATTTGTAAAGACACACACCTGTCTAGATAAGGTCCCACAGTTGACAGTGCATGTCAGAACAAAACCAAGCCATGAGGTCTAAGGAATTGTCCGTAGAGCTCCGAGACAGGATTGTGTCGAGGCACAGATCTGGGGAAGGATACCATAACAACCTCCATCATTCTTAAATGGAAGAAGTTTGGAACCACTAAGACTCTTCCTAGAGATCGCCTGTCTTTATTGTATTTGTAAAGTATCCTGTTATAGGCTTGCTTCATTCATGTCTTTATTGTATTTGTAAAGTATCCCCTGTTATAGGCTTGCTTCATTCATGTCTTTATTGTATTTGTAAAGTATCCCGTTATAGGCTTGCTTCATTCATGTCTTTATTGTATTTGTAAAGTATCCCGTTATAGGCTTGCTTCATTCATGTCTTTATTGTATTTGTAAAGTATCCCGTTAGAGGCTTGCTTCATTCATGTCTTTATTGTATTTGTAAAGTATCCCGTTATAGGCTTGCTTCATTCATGTCTTTATTGAATTTGTAAAGTATCCCCTGTTATAGGCTTGCTTCATTCATGTCTTTATTGTATTTGTAAAGTATCCCGTTATAGGCTTGCTTCATTCATGTCTTTATTGTATTTGTAAAGTATCCCGTTATAGGCTTGCTTCATTCATGTCTTTATTGTATTTGTAAAGTATCCCGTTAGAGGCTTGCTTCATTCATGTCTTTATTGTATTTGTAAAGTATCCCGTTATAGGCTTGCTTCATTCATGTCTTTATTGTATTTGTAAAGTATCCCCTGTTATAGGCTTGCTTCATTCATGTCTTTATTGTATTTGTAAAGTATCCCGTTATAGGCTTGCTTCATTCATGTCTTTATTGTATTTGTAAAGTATCCCGTTATAGGCTTGCTTCATTCATGTCTTTATTGTATTTGTAAAGTATCCCGTTATAGGCTTGCTTCATTCATGTCTTTATTGTATTTGTAAAGTATCCCGTTAGAGGCTTGCTTCATTCATGTCTTTATTGTATTTGTAAAGTATCCCGTTATAGGCTTGCTTCATTCATGTCTTTATTGTATTTGTAAAGTATCCCGTTAGAGGCTTGCTTCATTCATGTCTTTATATGTCAATTTCAAGCTTTACCCTTTGTTCTTCTTGGTTACGGTTTAACATAAGAACTCAACTATAGAACAATGACAACATGTAGTCCAGCTCTGGACCCGATGTGGGTTCTGGAAACTATGTGAGTTCTGGACAACATGTAGTCCAGCTCTGGACCCGATGTGGGTTCTGGAAACTATGTGGGTTCTGGACAACATGTAGTCCAGCTCTGGACCCTATGTGGGTTTTGGACAACATGTAGTCCAGCTTTGGACCCTGTGGGTTCTGGACAACATGTAGTCCAGCTCTGGACCCTGTGGGTTCTGGACAACATGTAGTCCAGCTCTGGACCCTATGTGGGTTTTGGACAACATGTAGTCCAGCTCTGGACCCGATGTGGGTTCTGGAAACTATGTGGGTTCTGGACAACATGTAGTCCAGGTCTGGACCCGATGTGGGTTCTGGAAACTATGTGGGTTCTGGACAACATGTAGTCCAGCTCTGGACCCTATGTGGGTTTTGGACAACATGTAGTCCAGCTTTGGACCCTGTGGGTTCTGGACAACATGTAGTCCAGCTCTGGACCAGATGTGGGTTCTGGAAACTATGTGGGTTCTGGACAACATGTAGTCCAGGTCTGGACCCGATGTGGGTTCTGGAAACTATGTGGGTTCTGGACAACATGTAGTCCAGCTCTGGACCCTATGTGGGTTTTGGACAACGTAGTCCAGCTTTGGACCCTGTGGGTTCTGGACAACATATTATATATGTTGATTATATTAGTATTCACCCCATGTCTCTCCAGCACCAACAGATTATATATGTTGTGTATATTAGTATTCACCCCATGTCTCTCCAGCACCAACAGATTATATATGTTGTGTATATTAGTATTCACCCCATGTCTCTCCAGCACCAACAGATTATATATGTTGTGTATATTAGTATTCACCCCATGTCTCTCCAGCACCAACAGATTATATATGTTGTGTATATTAGTATTCACCCCATGTCTCTCCAGCACCAACAGATTATATATGTTGTGTATATTAGTATTCACCCCATGTCTCTCCAGCACCAACAGATTATTTATGTTGTGTATATTAGTATTCACCCCATGTCTCTCCAGCACCAACATGTTATATATGTTGTGTATATTAGTATTCACCCCATGTCTCTTCAGCACCAACATGTTATATATGTTGTGTATATTAGTATTCACCCCATGTCTCTCCAGCACCAACAGATTATTTATGTTGTGTATATTAGTATTCACCCCATGTCTCTTCAGCACCAACATGTTATATATGTTGTGTATATTAGTATTCACCCCATGTCTCTCCAGCACCAACATGTTATATATGTTGTGTATATTAGTATTCACCCCATGTCTCTCCAGCACCAACAGATTATATATGTTGTGTATATTAGTATTCACCCCATGTCTCTCCAGCACCAACAGATTATATATGTTGTGTATATTAGTATTCACCCCATGTCTATCCAGCACCAACATATTATATATGTTGTGTATATTAGTATTCACCCCATGTCTCTCCAGCACCAACATGTTAGGCTAGGCAAGTCAGTTAAGAATACATTTTTATTTACAATGACGGCCTACACCGACCAAACCACGGCCGGTTGTGATACACCTGGACAACTCAATTATAATCATAGTTCTCAATTTAGACAATCAGTTGAATCAGGGCTGTTATCTCCCTGCCAGTTAGTGACCAGGCGGGTCCTTAAAGGCCTCATTAGGACTGTTACGGTGACTGTGTTCCCGCCTCGCCGGCGGTCACGAGTCATTACAGCAGTCAAATTCCACTAGTCTTCTCCAAGCTCTGATGATGCCTAATACTAAGAACATTGGTTCTCTTTACAACAGGACTATAGTCTACCTGAATGGCATGAACTGTAACCAGGTAAAATTATTCTCTATTTAAGTTCATTGTATTGTATTATCTCTTGTGAATGATGTATTATCGCTTGTGAATGATGTATTATCGCTTGTGAATGATGTATTATCTCTTGTGAATGACGTATTATCTCTTGTGAATGATGTATTCTCTCGTGAATGATGTATTCTCTCGTGAATGATGTATTCTCTCTTGTGAATGATGTATTATCTCTTGTGAATGATGTATTATCTCTTGTGAATGATGTATTAATGTATTATCTCTTGTGAATGATGTATTATCTCTTGTGGCTGATGTATTATCTCTTGTGAATGATGTATTATCTCTTGTGAATGATGTATTATCTCTTGTGAATGATGTATTAATGTATTATCTCTTGTGAATGATGTATTATCTCTTGTGGCTGATGTATTATATCTTGTGAATGATGTATTATCTCTTGTGAATGATGTATTATCTCTTGTGAATGATGTATTATCTCTTGTGGCTGATGTATTATCTCTTGTGAATGATGTATTATCTCTTGTGAATGATGTATTAATGTATTATCTCTTGTGAAGGATGTATTATCTCTTGTGGCTGATGTATTCTCTTGTGAATGATGTATTATCTCTTGTGAATGATGTATTATCTCTTGTGAATGATGTATTATCTCTTGTGAATGATGTATTCTCTCTTGTGAATGATGTATTATCTCTTGTGAATGATGTAGTATCTCTTGTGAATGATGTATTATCTCTTGTGAATGATGTATTAATGTATTATCTCTTGTGGCTGATGTATTATCTCTTGTGAATGATGTATTATCTCTTGTGAATGATGTATTATCTCTTGTGAATGATGTATTATCTCTTGTGAATGATGTATTATCTCTTGTGAATGATGTAGTATCTCTTGTGAATGATGTATTATCTCTTGTGAATGATGTATTAATGTATTATCTCTTGTGAATGATGTATTATCTCTTGTGTCTGATGTATTATCTCTTGTGGCTGATGTATTATCTCTTGTGAATGATGTATTATCTCTTGTGAATGATGTATTATCTCTT
The DNA here is from genome assembly GCA_023634145.1 of Thymallus thymallus. Classification (NCBI taxonomy): domain Eukaryota; kingdom Metazoa; phylum Chordata; class Actinopteri; order Salmoniformes; family Salmonidae; genus Thymallus; species Thymallus thymallus. Next base: position 30,909,220 of record CM042411.1, read on the forward strand.
GTGAATGATGTATTCTCTTGTGAATGATGTATTCTCTCTTGTGAATGATGTATTCTCTCTTGTGAATGATGTATTATCTCTTGTGAATGATGTATTAATGTATTATCTCTTGTGAATGATGTATTATCTCTTGTGGCTGATGTATTATCTCTTGTGAATGATGTATTATCTCTTGTGAATGATGTATTATCTCTTGTGAATGATGTATTATCTCTTGTGAATGATGTATTCTCTCTTGTGAATGATGTATTCTCTCTTGTGAATGATGTATTCTCTCTTGTGAATGATGTATTATCTCTTGTGAATGATGTATTATCTCTTGTGAATGATGTATTATCTCTTGTGAATGATGTATTCTCTCTTGTGAATGATGTATTCTCTCTTGTGAATGATGTATTATCTCTTGTGAATGATGTATTATCTCTTGTGAATGATGTATTCTCTCTTGTGAATGATGTATTATCTCTTGTGAATGATGTAGTATCTCTTGTGAATGATGTATTATCTCTTGTGAATGATGTATTCTCTCTTGTGAATGATGTATTCTCTCTTGTGAATGATGTATTCTCTCTTGTGAATGATGTATTCTCTCTTGTGAATGATGTATTATCTCTTGTGAATGATGTATTCTCTCTTGTGAATGATGTATTAATGTATTATCTCTTGTGAATGATGTATTATCTCTTGTGGCTGATGTATTATCTCTTGTGAATGATGTATTAATGTATTATCTCTTGTGAATGATGTATTATCTCTTGTGGCTGATGTATTATCTCTTGTGAATGATGTAGTATCTCTTGTGAATGATGTATTATCTCTTGTGAATGATGTATTCTCTCTTGTGAATGATGTATTCTCTCTTGTGAATGATGTATTCTCTCTTGTGAATGATGTATTATCTCTTGTGAATGATGTATTATCTCTTGTGAATGATGTATTCTCTCTTGTGAATGATGTATTAATGTATTATCTCTTGTGAATGATGTATTATCTTTTGTGAATGATGTATTCTCTCTTGTGAATGATGTATTAATGTATTATCTCTTGTGAATGATGTATTATCTCTTGTGGCTGATGTATTATCTCTTGTGAATGATGTATTATCTCTTGTGGCTGATGTATTATCTCTTGTGAATGATGTATTATCTCTTGTGAATGATGTATTCTCTCTTGTGAATGATGTATTCTCTCTTGTGAATGATGTATTCTCTCTTGTGAATGATGTATTATCTTTTGTGAATGATGTATTATCTCTTGTGAATGATGTATTCATGTATTATCTCTTGTGAATGATGTATTAATGTATTATCTCTTGTGGCTGATGTATTATCTCTTGTGAATGATGTATTATCTCTTGTGAATGATGTATTAATGTATTATCTCTTGTGAATGATGTATTCTCTCTTGTGAATGATGTATTATCTCTTGTGAATGATGTATTATCTCTTGTGAATGATGTATTCTCTCTTGTGAATGATGTATTATCACTTGTGAATGATGTATTCTCTCTTGTGAATGATGTATTCTCTCTTGTGAATGATGTATTATCTCTTGTGAATGATGTATTCTCTCTTGTGAATGATGTATTATCTCTTGTGAATGATGTATTATCTCTTGTGAATGATGTATTATCTCTTGTGAATGATGTATTCTCTCTTGTGAATGATGTATTATCTCTTGTGAATGATGTATTCTCTCTTGTGAATGATGTATTCTCTCTTGTGAATGATGTATTCTCTCTTGTGAATGATGTATTCTCTCTTGTGAATGATGTATTCTCTCTTGTGAATGATGTATTATCTCTTGTGAATGATGTATTATCTCTTGTGGCTGATGTATTATCTCTTGTGAATGATGTATTCTCTCTTGTGAATGATGTATTCTCTCTTGTGAATGATGTATTCTCTCTTGTGAATGATGTATTATCTCTTGTGAATGATGTATTATCTCTTGTGAATGATGTATTATCTCTTGTGAATGATGTATTATCTCTTGTGAATGATGTATTCTCTCTTGTGAATGATGTATTATCTCTTGTGAATGATGTATTATCTCTTGTGAATGATGTATTATCTCTTGTGAATGATGTATTCTCTCTTGTGAATGATGTATTATCTCTTGTGAATGATGTAGTATCTCTTGTGAATGATGTATTATCTCTTGTGAATGATGTATTAATGTATTATCTCTTGTGAATGATGTATTATCTCTTGTGGCTGATGTATTATCTCTTGTGAATGATGTATTATCTCTTGTGAATGATGTATTATCTCTTGTGAATGATGTATTATCTCTTGTGAATGATGTATTCTCTCTTGTGAATGATGTATTCTCTCTTGTGAATGATGTATTATCACTTGTGAATGATGTATTCTCTCTTGTGAATGATGTATTAATGTATTATCTCTTGTGAATGATGTATTATCTCTTGTGGCTGATGTATTATCTCTTGTGAATGATGTATTATCTCTTGTGGCTGATGTATTATCTCTTGTGAATGATGTATTATCTCTTGTGAATGATGTATTCTCTCTTGTGAATGATGTATTCTCTCTTGTGAATGATGTATTATCTCTTGTGAATGATGTATTATCTCTTGTGAATGATGTATTAATGTATTATCTCTTGTGAATGATGTATTATCTCTTGTGAATGATGTATTATCTCTTGTGAATGATGCCCAGCACGTAAGGCAAGAAACAGCACTCCTTTTTTTTTAGCTTGTCTGCTAAAGATTAGCTTGTCTGCTAAAGATTAGCTTGTCTGATAAATTACCTAGTGTAGCCCATAGCCATATGGCATAGCCAGATCAGGGCCTAACATAAAGACAACTCAGAGTATAATATTCTGTTCTTCTGAAATAGACTACATTTTCTTCATATCATGTTTCTTTACACCTGCCTAAAATAAATAATGTATTTATTGTGATGGTTTAGGCTATAATACATGGATTTATTAAACTTTTTAAAAATGTAGATGTTCTAAAGGTCTGCATCAGTAGCTTGTAGGCTGTGAGTGGAAGCCAGGAGATGATAAATGTGTTTATGTTAATTAACAGTCAATTACCGTGAGACCGACAGTTATTTGCTTGACAATCACCGGCTGACAAAATGTCATGACCACCACAGCCCAATGCAGTCAAAAACGTGATTTTCCTGTGTTTTATAAACACTGTATTTTTATACCAGCAGGTTGGAATAATACTGTGAAAATGTGAAAAAGTCTTCCTGTTTTGGTGGGACAGAGTTTTGGGTAAATGAGTTAATAATAGACCAATAAGAAAGAGTTCCAAACCTCTCTCCCCACTCAGACCTCTCACAGACAGTCCCAGCTAAATTCTTGTTCTTCTTGACCATTTTAATTGGAACCAATCACAGTAAGGAACTTAATTGTTACCCAGAAATGATTTGATATCAAGATAAAAACAGCTGGATTGGACCTTTTAATAGTTAATTGTTTACTTCATCTTGTTAGGTAGCTTCTGCACTGGATGGATGGATGGATGGATAGATAGATAGAGGGATGGATGTGAACACTCAGTCTGTGAATGACACTTGTCAATCTCTGAAGGAATTGCACTTTGTCTGTCTGTCAGTCTGCAGCTAGCTGTCTGCCATGCAGTCTGGGTCCAGTTCTGACTGGAACAAGCTGGATCAGAACGCTCGTCATTCTTTGATCTGCAGATAAAATACACAAAACCAAGACTAGGTTAAAACACTAAAGTTTATGGCAACCATATCCTTCACAACAGACAGATGAACGGCATGTTTGGTGACCCGTTCTACTGTATGCTGAGACAGAACATTATAGTGAGTCCCAAATGGAACCCTATTCCCTATATAGTGCACTACTTTGACCAAGGCCCATAGGTCTCTGAGACTATATAGGGAATAGGTTGCCGTTTGGGACACAAGCCTACAATGCAGATCCGTTTTCCTCAGGTAGGAAGAGGAGAAGGCCGGAGCCTGGTTACCTCGGTGACGACTCCGGCGGCAATGGTTGACCCTACGTATCTCAGCATGAAGCGTCCCAGCTCCTTAAAGTCCTTATAGAGCTCCAATGCCACAGGCCTCTGGGTCTGGATCTCCACCATTGCGTTCATACCCTTACCCAGACACCTACACAATGTTAAATAAACATTTTTAGAACATTCATATTCTTTCCCAACACTAGGGGTGTAACGGTTTAGCAGTCGCAACGTTCAGCAGTCGCAACGTTCAGCAGTCGCAACGTTCAGCAGTCGCAACGTTCAGCAGTCGCAACGTTCAGCAGTCGCAACGTTCAGCAGTCACAAAGTTCAGCAGTCGCAACGTTCAGCAGTCACAAAGTTCAGCAGTCACAACGTTCAGCAGTCACAACGTTCAGCAGTCGCAACGTTCAGCAGTCACAACGTTCCTGTAATTGTCTATTGTAACAGGATTGTTATGTTGGGTCTCAAGTTTCCACTCTGATGCTGCGTTTGTTTGTATTCATGTGATTTGAACTCGTTGAGAAATGTTGGTTGACTAATGGTCAACCAGTCAACCAGTCAACCATGTCAATCAGTCAACCATGTCAATCAGTCAACCATGTCAACCAGTCAACCATGTCAACCATGTCAACCAGTCAACCATGTCAACCAGTCAACCAGTCAACCATGTCAACCAGTCAACCATGTCAACCAGTCAACCATAAACTGCAGCAATCATTTTTTATAATTTCTATTGAACCTTTATTTAACTTTCATTATGTTAACTGCCTAGAATGCCGTTATAGAGACCAATTCCTTAGTAGGTGAGGTCAGAGGTCACCATGTGGAAGAAGTGGGAGCTCAGGTATGATCGACGAGTCTAGTAATTACCAGTTGGAGGGCCGTTCAAATAGATTTGCCAGTCGTATGTGGTAAATCCCCACTCTCATAAATGGGCTGGGCTGTCACTGTTAAGTACAGGGCCTTCAGAAAGTTCAGGCCACTTGACTTTTTCCACATTTTGTTGCGTTACATCCTTATTATAAAATGTATTATATTGTAACAAAGTGAAAACATGTTTTTCGAAATGTTTGCTAATTTATTGAAAATTAAATGCTGAAATATCTAATGTTACATAAATATTCACAACCCTGAGTCAATACTTGTAGAAGCACCTTTGGCAGTGATTACAGCTGTGTCTTTCTGGGTAAGTCTAACAGCTTCTCACACCTGGAATGTGCAACATTTGCCCATTATTATACTCAAAATTCTTCAAGCTCTTGTCAAATTGGTTGTTGGTCATTGCTAGGCGACCATTTTCAGGTCTTGTCATAGAATTCAAGGTATAACTAACTCGGCCACTAAGGAACATTCACTGTCTTCTTGGTGAGCAACCCCAGTGTAGATTAGGCCTGGTGTTTTAGGTTATTCTCCTGTGTCTGGTGGAAAACAGACTAAACCAGGTTTTCCTCTAGGATTTTGCCTGTGCTTAGCTCTATTCTGTTTATTTTGTATCCCAAAAAAACTCCACTGTACGATGACAAGCATACCCATAACATGATGCAGCCACCACTATGCTTGAACATATGGAGAGTGGTGCTCAGTAACGTGTTGTATTGGATCTGACCCCAAACATCACACTGTTTTCAGGACAAACAGTGATTTGCTTTGCCACATTAATTGCAGTAGTAGTTTAGTGTCTTGTTGCAAACAGGAAGCATGTTTTGGAATGTTTTTTATTCTCTACAGGCTTCCTTCCTTTCACTCTGTCATTTAGGTTAGTATTGTGGAGTAACTAAAATGTTGTTGATCCATCCTCAGTTTTCTCCCATCATAGACATTAAACTTTGTAACGGTTTCCTTCCTCTCCGGCAACTGAGTTAGGAAGGACGCCTGTATCTTTGTAGTGACTGGGTGTATTGATACACCCTTCAAAGTGTCATTAATAACTTCACCATGCTCAAAGAAATATTCAATGTCTGCTCTATTTTTACCCATCTACCAATAGGTGCACTTCTTTGCCAGGAATTGGAAAACCTCCCTGGTCTTTGTAGTTGAATCTGTGTTTGAAATTCACTTCTCTACTGAGAGACCTTACAGATAATTGTACAGTTGAAGTTTACATACAATTCCTGACATTTAATCCTAGTAAAAATTCCCTGTCTTAGGTAAGTTAGGATCACCACTTTATTTAAGAATGTGAAATGTCAGAATAATATTAGAGAGAATGATTTATTTCAGTATTTATTTCTTTCATCACATTCCCAGTGGGTCAGAAGTTTACACTCAATTAGTATTTGGTAGCATTGCCTTTAAATTGTTTAACTTGGGTCAAACATTTTGGGTAGCCTTCCACAAGCTTCCCACAATAAATTGGGTGAACTTTGGCCCATTCCTCCTGACAGACCTGGTGTAACTGAGTCAGGTTTGTAGGCCTCCTTGCTCGCACACGCTTTTTCAGTTCTGCCCACAAGGTTTCTATAGGATTGAGGTCAGGGCTTTGTGATGGTCACTCCAATACATTGACTTTGTTGTCCTTAAGCCATTTTTGGAAGTATGTTTGGGGTCATTGTCCATTTGGAAGACCTATTTGCGTCCAAGCTTTAACTTCCTGACTGATGTCTTGAGATGTTGCTTCAATATATCCACATCATTTTCACATAATCTATTTTGTGAAGTGCACCAGTCCCTCCTGCAGCAAAGCACCCCTACAACATGATGCTGCCACCCCCGTGCTTCACGGTTGGATGGTGTTCTTCGGCTTGCAAGCCTCCCCCTTTTTCCTCCAAACATAACGATGGTCATTATGGCCAAACAGTTCTATTTTTGTTTCATCAGACCAGAGGACATTTCTCCAAAAAGTATGATCTTTGTCCCCATGTCCCCAAACAGTAGTCTGGCTTTTTTATGGCGGTTTTGGAGCAGTGGCTTCTTCCTTGCTGAGCGGCCTTTCAGGTTATGTCGATATAAGACTCGTTTTACTGTGGATATAAATACTCCAGCATCTTCACAAGGTCCTTTGCTGTTGTTCTGGGATTGATTTGCACTTTTCTCACCAAAGTACGTTAATCTCTAGGAGACAGAACGCGTCTCCTTCCTGAGCAGTATGACGGCTGCGTGGTCCCATGGTGTTTATACTTGGGTACTATTGTTTGTACAGATGAACGTGGTACCTTCAGGTGTTTGGAAATTGCTCCCAAAGATGAACCAGACTTGTGGAGGTCTACAATTTTTTTTTCGGAAGTCTTGGCTGATTTCTTTTGATTTTCCCATGATGCCAATCAAAGAGGCACTGAGTTTGAAGGTAGGCCTTGAAATACATCCACAGGTACACCTTCAATTGACTCAAATTATGTCAATTAGCCTATCAGAAGCTTCTAAAGTCTTGACATCATTTTCTGGAATTTTCCAAGCTGTTTAAAGGCACAGTCAACTTAGTGTATGTAAACTTCTGACCCACTGGAATTGTGATATAGTGAATTATAAGTTAAATAATATGTCTGTAAACAATTGTTGGAAGAATTACTTGTGTCATGCACAAAGTAGATGTCCTAACCGACTTGCCAAAACTATAGTTTGTTAACATGAAATCTGTGGAGTTGTTGAAAAATGAGTTTTAATGACTTCAACCTAAGTGTATGTAAACGTCCGACTTCAACTGTAAATGTGTTAGCAGATGTTATTGCGGGGGTAGCGAAATGCTTGTGTTTCTAGCTCCGACAGTGCAGTAATATCTAACAAGTAATATCTAACAATTTTACAACATATACCCAATACACATAAATCAAGTAAGGAATGAGTTAGGAATATATACATATATGGACGAGCAATGTCAGAGCGGCATTGGACTAAGATACAGTAGAATAGTATAGAGTACAGTTTATACATACATATGAGATGAGTAATGCAAGATATGTAAACATTATTAAAGTGACTAGTGTTCCATTTTTTAAAGTGGCCAGTGATTTCTAGTCTCTGTCTATAGGCAGCAGCCTCAAATGTGCTAGTGATGGCTATTTAACAGTCTGAGGTTCTGAGTACTTTGGAGCAGGATTTCATTAAGAATCTCTGTACTTTGCTCCGTTCATCTTTCCCTCGATCCTGACTAGTCTCCCAGTCCCTGCCGCTGAAAAACATCCCCACAGCATGATGCTGCCACCACCATGCTTCACTGTAGGGATGGTGCCAGGTTTCCTCCAGACGTGACACTTCACATTCAGGCAAAAGAGTTCAATCTTGGTTTCATCGAACCAGAGGATCTTGTTTCTCATGGTCTGAGAGTCCTTTAGGTGCCTTTTGGCAAACTCCAAGTGCGATGTCATGTGACTTTTACTGAGGAGTGGCTTCCATCTGGCCACTCTACCATGAAGGCCTGATTGGTGGAGTGCTGCAATCAATCAAATGTATTTATAAAGCCCTTTTGACATCAGCCAATATCAAAGTGCTATACAGAAACCTAGCCTAAAACCCCAAACAACAAACAATGCAGATGCACAGAGGTGGTTGTCCATTTGGAAGGTTGCTGGATCGAATCCCTGAGCTGACAAGGTAAAAATCTTACGTTCTGCCCCTGAAGAAGGCAGTTAACCTATTGTTCCCCGGGCGCCGAAGACGTGGATGTCGATTAAGGCAGCTCCCCGCACCTCTCTGATTCAGAGGGGTTGGGTTAAAGGAGGAAGACATTTCAACTGACTAGTATCACCCTTCCCCTTTTCTTGGTTGGCTGAGTTTGGCCAGGCGGGCAGCTCTAGGAAGAGTCTTGGTGGTTCCAAACTTCTTCTATTTAAGAATGATGGAGGTCACTGTGTTCTTGGGGACCTTCAATGCTGCAGAAATGCTTTGGTATCCTTCCCCAGATCTGTGCCTCGACACAATCCTGTCTCGGAGCTCTACGGACAATTCCTTAGACCTCATTGCTTGGTTTTTGCTCTGACATGCACTGTCAACTGTGGGACCTTATATAGACATCTTTTCAAATCATGCCCAATCATTTGAATTTACCACAGGTGGACACCAAGTTGTAGAAACATCTCAAGGATGATCAATGGAAACAGGATGCACCTGAACTCAATTTCGAGTCTCAAAGCAAAGAGTCTGAATACTTATGTAAATAAGGTATGTTTTTTATTTTAAATAAATGTCAAATAAAATATGTAAAAACCTGTTTTTGCTTTGTCATTACGGGGTATTGTGTGTAGGTTGATGAGGACATTTAAAATATATATATATATATATTTTAGAATAAGGCTGTAACGCAACAAAATGTGGAAAAAGGGAAGGGGTCTGAATACTTTCTGAATGCACTGGTTTAGAGTGGGTACTACCAGTCTGTTGTATATAGAGTGGGTACTACCAGTCTGTTGTATATAGAGTGGGTACTACCAGTCTGTTGTATATAGAGTGGGTACTACCAGTTTGCTGTATATAGAGTGGGTACTACCAGTTTGTTGTATATAGAGTGGGTACTACCAGTTTGTTGTATATAGAGTGGGTACTACCAGTTTGTTGTATATAGAGTGGGTACTACCAGTTTGCTGTATATAGAGTGGGTACTACCAGTTTGCTGTATATAGAGTGGGTACTACCAGTTTGTTGTATATAGAGTGGGTACTACCAGTCTGTTGTATATAGAGTGGGTACTACCAGTCTGTTGTATATAGAGTGGGTACTACCAGTCTGTTGTATATAGAGTGGGTACTACCAGTTTGTTGTATATAGAGTGGGTACTACCAGTCTGTTGTATATAGAGTGGGTACTACCAGTCTGTTGTTTATAGAGTGGGTACTACCAGTTTGTTGTATATAGAGTGGGTACTACCAGTCTGTTGTATATAGAGTGGGTACTACCAGTTTGTTGTATATAGAGTGGGTACTACCAGTTTGTTGTATATAGAGTGGGTACTACCAGTTTGTTGTATATAGAGTGGGTACTACCAGTTTGTTGTATATAGAGTGGGTACTACCAGTCTGTTGTATATAGAGTGGGTACTACCAGTTTGTTGTATATAGAGTGGGTACTACCAGTTTGTTGTATATAGAGTGGGTACTACCAGTTTGTTGTATATAGAGTGGGTACTACCAGTTTGTTGTATATAGAGTGGGTACTACCAGTTTGTTGTATATAGAGTGGGTACTACCAGTTTGTTGTATATAGAGTGGGTACTACCAGTTTGCTGTATATAGAGTGGGTACTACCAGTTTGCTGTATATAGAGTGGGTACTACCAGTTTGCTGTATATAGAGTGGGTACTACCAGTTTGCTGTATATAGAGTGGGTACTACCAGTTTGTTGTATATAGAGTGGGTACTACCAGTTTGCTGTATATAGAGTGGGTACTACCAGTTTGCTGTATATAGAGTGGGTACTACCAGTTTGTTGTATATAGAGTGGGTACTACCAGTTTGTTGTATATAGAGTGGGTACTACCAGTCTGTTGTATATAGAGTGGGTACTACCAGTCTGTTGTATATAGAGTGGGTACTACCAGTTTGTTGTATATAGAGTGGGTACTACCAGTTTGTTGTATATAGAGTGGGTACTACCAGTTTGTTGTATATAGAGTGGGTACTACCAGTTTGTTGTATATAGAGTGGGTACTACCAGTTTGTTGTATATAGAGTGGGTACTACCAGTTTGCTGTATATAGAGTGGGTACTACCAGTTTGTTGTATATAGAGTGGGTACTACCAGTCTGTTGTATATAGAGTGGGTACTACCAGTTTGTTGTATATAGAGTGGGTACTACCAGTTTGTTGTATATAGAGTGGGTACTACCAGTCTGTTGTATATAGAGTGGGTACTACCAGTTTGTTGTATATAGAGTGGGTACTACCAGTTTGTTGTATATAGAGTGGGTACTACCAGTTTGTTGTATATAGAGTGGGTACTACCAGTTTGTTGTATATAGAGTGGGTACTACCAGTTTGTTGTATATAGAGTGGGTACTACCAGTTTGCTGTATATAGAGTGGGTACTACCAGTTTGCTGTATATAGAGTGGGTACTACCAGTTTGTTGTATATAGAGTGGGTACTACCAGTTTGTTGTATATAGAGTGGGTACTACCAGTTTGCTGTATATAGAGTGGGTACTACCAGTTTGCTGTATATAGAGTGGGTACTACCAGTTTGAAAGGCAGGATACCTGCAGCTATAAACAAGACAGTAAAACATATAGACATAATCTTATTTCTTTGGCCCGGTCAGAATCAGCTGCTTGAATGTAGAGGGGAGACGTTTTGTTTGTGTTTCCGTCTAACCACGATATACTGGGGTGATGAGGGGTTGGCAGCTGCATAGGCCAATTACATACGGTTAACGGTTTATCCACAACTCTGTCCATCACCATTGTAATCTACTGGGAAGCCAAAATATTCCCAGACTGGAGATTTAAATGATTCTGGTTTATCGATCCCACCACTCACTATTATGCAGAACCAGTTCCCGCCTGCGCCTCACAAAAGGACAGTTTGAAATATGCCAATTGATTATAACGTGCACATATGCTCTAGTTGTTGTAACAGAATAGCCTGAAATGTTTTCAGATTTACTCAGTGTAGGCATAGCCTGTAGTGGTTTTATTTTATAAATATATATTTAAGTATTCATTCGGGTTCACAGTGCAGACCAAACAGAGGTCCCTGTGCCAAACAGTTTGGTACGAATATGTGTACCGCTACACCCATACCAAACAAAATGTTAATGTAATGTTTACTGCATCACCACATTGAAGACATATTTCAGGACACTATCCTTGATCCTGAGACTGCAGAACTGTCCTCAACAACAGAAAATGTTATAAGCAGGTCTCCCGAGTGGCGCAGCGTTCTAAGGCACTGCATCTCAGTGCTAGAGGCGTTACTGCAGACCCTGGTTCATTCCCGGGCTGAGCCACAACCGGTCGTGGCCGGGAGTCCAATAGGACGGCGCCCAATTGGCCCAGCATCGTCCGGGTTAGGGGAGGTTTTGGCCGATGGGGCTTTATTTGGCTCATCGCGCTCTAGTGACTCCTTGTGGCGGGCCGGGTGCCTGCAGGCTGACCCCGGTCGGAGTTGAACGGTGTTTCCTGCAACACATTGGTGCAGCTGGCTTCTGGGTTAAGCTGGCGGGTGTTAAGGAGCGCGATTAGGCGGGTCATGTTTCGGAAGATACGAGCCCGTTGGGGAGTTGATGAGACAAGATGGAACATTTGGAAGAAAAAAGGGGTAAAAATACAGTAAATATTATGTGACAAACTAAACTTCTCTTCTGTTATGGTGCCTTCATCACCGTTGATACTCACTTTGGTTTCTTCTTGAGCACCTCTCCACTGCTCTTGTGCAGAACACTGACCAGCTTCCTAATAGTGGCCGGTTCACTGATCGTCTGGTAGTGTAACACAACCTATACACAGAACCACACAGACAATATTCCTTGAGCTACAAACAGACTTAGAACCACACAAAACACACTCTACCACATGCTGAACACAGACTGTGTGTGTTTACTCACGGGGAAGCCCTGTGTGATGGGGACCTCTATGTTGAAGAGCAGGACTCTGGCCCTGAAGCGGGAACATGCTCTGATTGGCTCCTTAATATCACAGAACACACAGCCCACACTGGAAGAGAGATTATACACTGAGTCTACAAAACATTAAGAACTCTTTCCATGACAGACTGACCAGGTGAATCCAGGTGAAAGCTATGATCCCTTATTGATGTCACTTGTTAAATCCACTTCAATCAGTGTAGATGAAGGGGAGGAGACAGGTTCAAGAAGGATCTTAAGCCTCGAGCCAATTGAGACATGGATTGTGTAAATGTGCCATTCAGAGGGTGAATGGACAAGACAAAATATTTAAGTGCCATTGAACAGGTTATGGTAGTAAATGCCAGGCCCACTGGTTTATGTCAAGAACTGCAACACTGCCGGGTTCGTATCAAGAATGGTCCACCACCCAAAGGACATCCAGCCAACTTGACACAACTGTGGGAAGCATTGGAGTCAACATGGACCAGCATCCCTGTGGAACACTTTCAACAGCCAAACATATTGTAAAGTATTACATTGATGATGATCAGTGGGGCAGGTTAGGGGTTAGGGGTTAGAGGTTAGATATTTCATCTTGATGATGTCCATGCCAGTGGATTAGGGTTAAAGGTCAGGGGATTAGGATAGGGTTTATGTTATATACTTACTTAATCTTGATGATGTCCATGCCAGTGACGGTCAGACTAACATGATCCCCTGCTGCTGCCCAGTCCAGAGGCTCATCATGGAGAGTGATGCCTGCACAGAGACAACACAGACACGGACAGAGAGAAGAGAGAGAGAGAGAGAGACAGACAGAGACAACACAGACACGGACAGAGAGAAGAGAGAGAGAGAGAGAGAGAGAGAGAGAGAGAGAGACAGAGACAGAGACACGGACAGAGAGAGGAGAGAGAGACAGACAGAGACAACACAGACACGGACAGAGAGAAGAGAGAGACACACACAGAGAGACAGACACAGAGAGAGACAGCGATAATGTGTTCTATGTCCACAAGGTGGCACTGGTGTATTATTGTGCTCAGACATAGAGAAACACACACACACACACACACACACACACACACACACACACACACACACACACACACACACACACACACACACACACACACACACAGAGAGAGAGAGAGAGACACAAAGAGATACAGACAGACAGACAGACAGACAGACACACACACACACACACACACACACACAGAGACACACAGCGAGACAGACACACAGACACAGAGAGAGACAGACACACAGACACAGAGAGAGACAGACACACAAAGACACAGAGACAGAAACAGACGGTACCTTTAACAGTGCATGTCTCATTGGGGGGCATGGCCAGTACTCTGTCTCCTGTCTGAATGTACCCCGCCTCGATCTTCCCTGTTACACAGAACCCTGAACCCTGATCTAGAACCACAGAGAAAAGGGTTAGAACACAGAATCCTGATCTTTCAAAAGAATATCAACAGCTGAGCAAAATAATTTCTCTCAATAGTGCACAAATGTGTTTACATCCCTGTTAGTGAGCATTCTTCATCCACAGGTGAAGCATATCATGAAGCTGATTAAATGGTATGATCACTACACAGGTACACCTTGTGCTGGGGACAATAAAAGACCACTCTAAAATGTGCAACACAATGCCACAGATGTCTCAAGATGAGGGAGCGTGCAATTGGCATGATGACTGCAGGAATATCCAAAAGAGCTGTTGCCAGAGAATTGAAAGTTCAGTTCGCTACCATAAGCCGCCTGCAACAACGATATTTTAGAGAATTTGGCAGAACATCCAACCGGCCTCATAACCGCAGCCCAGGACCTCTACATCCGGCTTCTTCACCTGCGGGATCGTCTGAGGGGGGCCCTTTTGTGGGGAAAAACTAATTCTGATTGGCTGGGCCTGGCTCCCAAGTGGGTGGGCCTGGCTCCCAAGTGGGTGGGCCTGGCTCCCAAGTGGGTGGGCCCCTGAACAATCATCTAAAGTCCATAGATTAGGGCCTGATGAATTAATTTAAATTGACTGATTTCCTTCTATGAACTGTAACTCAGTAAAATCTTTGAAATTGTTGCATGTGGCGTTATATTTTTGTTCAGTACAACTCAATTGATTGGACATGATCTGGAAAGGCATACACCGGTCTATACAAGGTCTCACAGAAAACCAAGCCATGATGTAAAAAGAATAGTCAGTAGAGCTCCGAGACAGGATTGTGTCGAGCCACAGATCTGGGGAAGGGTACTAACATTTCTGCAGCATTGAAGGTCCCCAAGAACACAGTGGCCTCCATCATTCTTAAATGGAAGAAGTTTGGAACCACCAAGACTCTTCCTAGAGCTGGCTGCCCGGCCAAACTGAGCATTCGGAGGAGAAGGGCCTTGGTCGGGGAGGTGACCAGATGGTCACTCTGACAGAGCTCCAGAGTTCCTCTGTGGAAATGGGAGAACCTTCCAGAAAGACAACCATCTCTGCAGAACTCCACCAATCAGGCATTTATGGTAGAGTGGCCAGATGGAAGCCACTCCTCAGTAAAAGGCACATAACTTCCCGCTTGGAGTTTGCCAAAAGGAACCTAAAGGACCATGAGAAACAAGATTATCTGGCCTGATGAAACCAAGATTGAACTCTGGATGAAACCTGGCACCATAGAAGCATGGTGGTGGCAGCATCATACTGTGGGGATATATTTCAGCTGCAGGGACTGGGAAACTAGTCAGGATAGAGGGAAAGATGAACAGAGCAAAGTACAGAGAGATCATTGATGAAAACCTGCTCTAGAGCGCTCAGGACCTTAGACTGGGGCTAAGGTTCACCTTCTAACAGGACAACGACCCTAAGCACACAGCCAAGACAACACTGGAGTGGCTTTGGGACAAGTCTCTGGATGTCCTTGAGTGGCCCAGCCAGAGCCCGGACTTGAACCCGATCGAACATCTCTGGCGAGAACTGAAAATAGCTGTGCAGCGAAGCTCTCCATCCAACCTGACAGAGCTTGAGAGGATCTGCAGAGAAGAATGGGAGAAACTCCCCAAATACAGGTGTCCCAAGCTTGCAGCGTCATATCCAAGAAGACTCAAGGCTGTAATCGCTGCCAAAGGTGCTTCAACAAAGTACTGAGTAAAAGGTCTGAATACTTATGTAAATGTGATATTTCCGTTTTTTTGTTTTTTTTATACCTTTGAAGACATCCGAGACACACAGTCGGAAGGGCTTTTCTATCGACCTCTGGGGGGGTTTGAAATAATCTATGGAGAGAGAGATGGAAGAGAGAGAGATGGGAGAGAGAGAGAGAGAGAGAGAGAGAGATGGAAGAGAGAGAGAGAGATGGAAGAGAGAGAGAGAGAGATGGAAGAGAGAGAGAGAGAGAGAGAGGGGAGAGAGGGAGGATAGGAGGAGGAAGAGAGAGAGAGCATGAGAAACTGAGTGAAATGTTATCCTTAATTTAGACTGTCCACTGATACCACTGAGTTATACTCTGTCGCCATGCTGACAAATACCATAGCAACATCACCGTGGTTACCCCTTTTTCTATTGTCACAGTCATAACACTACTTAGACACACACACACACTTTCAGATCATTACAGAAGAGAGCGGAGACTAAATAAAAGAGCATGGTATCCACAGTCAATATGTCCCTCTGAGCTCCTGGAGATGATTCATGAATAACTGTCCAAGGGCCATGTTCACAATGGGTCTAATGATATACGACTACCACGAGTTGAGTTGTCACATTATGTTAATTTATAAAGCTTTGTGGACTTGAATAAGAGAGAGTGTGTGCGTACCGATCTGTTCCAGCAGGCAGGGTCCAGAGTACCAGGATATTAGCGCCAGAGCAGAACTCCTAGTGGTCAGGTTCTCTCCTGTTAAACCACTGGTCGGGACGTAGAACACATCAGAGTCCTGGAATACAACAGTTGGAACACTACATACGGTTCTATTTCTTCAAACAACATACAGACGCACACAAACATCAAAGACATCACCCGTGCCCAGACCCACCTGCTCTCACCCGTGCCCAGACCCACCTGCTCTCACCCGTGCCCAGACCCACCTGCTCTCACCCGTGCCCAGACCCACCTGCTCTCACCCCCATCTCCAGTGCCAGCACTACTTTCCGCTACATGTCTCAAATTGCACTATTTTGTTCCTCTCCGTTGCCCAGGCCCTTTCAATATTTAGATAATGAAGCATATGATTTTTCCATTGTCTTAACAATGGAGGATTGGTTGATTTCCAGTTTTTAAGGAAACATAACTGACTGGAAGAGTATAATCAAAACCATTCCCTCCATCTTGTTCTAACATCAGTTATTTTTAAGTCTTGGTTCCAATAGTGCATTTTGTGCTTAGTGTAATACATTTTATACATGAGTTTATACTGGATAAAGGGTCAATTTATTAAAACGGATTCAACTGTCATTAGTTAATGTTCCAACATTCCCTCCATCTTGTGTCCATATCAGTTCAACTTAAGCCTTGGTTCCAATAGTTTATATTTTCTACTAAGATCTTGTCAGTTGGACGGTTTCTCCACAAGGTGTTGTATATCTTACCCATCATATAAACATCCTTATCTGACTCAAATAGGATTCCTTTAAAGTTGCTCTGATGTCCAAGATATTTCAAATCCAAATGTCCTGATTTGAAACTTTTAAGTTACGCGTATTTGAAAATATCTACATTGTTCAGTTCAAAATTGCTTTTCCTGTTACCAAGTAATTTCCAGTTTCTATGTCTTTAGTTCTCCATGTGGACCAATTTATCGGTGAATTCTGAAAAACTATCCAAGGATTGTTCCATAGGGTTGTGTTTTTAGGGAGTGATATTGGTTCTTGTAGATATGTGATATTGGTTCTTTCTTACATATTGTTATAGTGTTCTTAACTATGATGTTGTTCATGTTTTTAGCTTTATCCTTTGAAAATAGACACATAAAATATGTACACATTTAACTATATGTCACGTATGTAAAAGCCCTGGCTGGCGAGTTAAAACAAGTCTGGGAGTTTAAAACCTCAGACTTGGAAAGATGTCAGACTTTCCTTTATTTTCCCTGTCTGTTATGACTGAGTATAGTTTTTCAAAGAATGTCTATATATCTTTATATATTTGTTGCCACTTATTACACATCCTAAGTATTTGAAATGTGTTGTGGTCTAGTTAAGGGATAGCTGTTATATAGAGCTAACTCAATATATTCTCCTAATCTGTCCACTACATAACACTGTTATAGAACTAACTCAATATATTCTCCTAATCTGTCCACTACATAACACTGTTATAGAGCTAACTCAATATATTCTCCTAATCTGTCCACTACATAACACTGTTATAGAGCTAACTCAATATATTCTCCTAATCTGTCCACTACATAACACTGTTATAGAACTAACTCAATATATTCTCCTAATCTGTCCACTACATAACACTGTTATAGAACTAACTCAATATATTCTCCTAATCTGTCCACTACATAACACTGTTATAGAACTAACTCAATATATTCTCCTAATCTGTCCAATACATAACACTGTTCTAGAACTAACTCAATATATTCTCCTAATCTGTCCACTACATAACACTGTTATAGAACTAACTCAATATATTCTCCTAATCTGTCCAATACATAACACTGTTCTAGAACTAACTCAATATATTCTCCTAATCTGTCCACTACATAACACTGTTATAGAACTAACTCAATATATTCTCCTAATCTGTCCACTACATAACGCTGTTATAGAGCTAACTCAATATATTCTCCTAATCTGTCCACTACATAACACTGTTATAGAACTAACTCAATATATTCTCCTAATCTGTCCACTACATAACACTGTTCTAGAACTCTTAGTGGTCAGGTTCTCTCCTGATAGACTACGGGTCGGGACGTAGAACAGTCCTGATATAGAACACACTTTTAATACTACATAGCCCTACATAACATGGCTATAACTAACGTAGAAGACAGAGTACTGGGAGAGAACACAACAATAGAATTAGGCTACAAATGAGATATACAGTATTATCTCTAAAGCATTATTAATCTGGTATAACACTATTAGAAACACAATAAAACTGTAGTTAAATTTAGCTAATTGTCTTTATCCAGTTTCCACTAAACCCTAGCTTTATTTATTCAACCTTTATTTAATTAGGCAAGTCAGTTAAGAACAACTTCTTATTAACAATGGCGGCCAACCCCGACCAAACCTGGACGACGTTGGGCCAATTGTGCGCCGTCCTATGGGACTCCCAATCACGGCCGGTTGTGATACAGCCTGGAATCGAACCAGGGTGTCTGTAGTGACACCTCTAGCGCTGAGATGCAGTGTCTTAGACCACTGCGCACCTTGGGACCCCAAAGGTCGAAGGTCCTAACCCTAGCCACCCACCTTGAATCCAGCCTGTTTCAGGAAATGTCCAAGTTTGGAGATGATCTCTTTGAATCGCTCCTGTTGCCAGTTTACCTGTTACACGTGCACACACACAGAGTTTACCTGTTACACGTGCACACACACAGAGTTTACCTGTTACACGTGCACACACACAGAGTTTACCTGTTACACGTGCACACACAGAATTGACCTGTTACACGTGCACACACAGAATTGACCTGTTACACGTGCACACACACAGAGTTTACCTGTTACACGTGCACACACACAGAGTTTACCTGTTACACGTGCACACACACAGAGTTTACCTGTTACACGTGCACACACACAGAGTTTACCTGTTACACGTGCACACACACAGAGTTTACCTGTTACACGTGCACACACACAAGAGTTTACCTGTTACACGTGCACACACAGAATTGACCTGTTACACGTGCACACACAGAATTGACCTGTTACACGTGCACACACACAGAGTTTACCTGTTACACGTGCACACACAGTTTACCTGTTACACGTGCACACACAGAGTTTACCTGTTACACGTGCACACACACACAGTTTACCTGTTACACGTTCACACACACAGTTTACCTGTTACACGTGCACACACACAGTTTACCTGTTACACGTTCACACACACAGTTTACCTGTTACACGTTCACACACACAGTTTACCTGTTACACGTGCACACACACAGTTTACCTGTTACACGTGCACACACACAGTTTACCTGTTACACGTTCACACACAGTTTACCTGTTACACGTGCACACACAGAGTTTACCTGTTACACGTGCACACACACAGAGTTTACCTGTTACACGTGCACACACACAGTTTACCTGTTCCATTTTAAACATTACCATATATGTTACAGTACGATTGTGCCATAAATTACACTGTTGTCAAAGTAACAGGCGTTGCCGTGGCTACACCTAGCAGTCGTGGTTCTCACCTGGTCCATCTTGTTGACGGCAACAGCGAGTTGCGTGACGCCCAACGAACGGACCAGAAGGCCGTGCTCCCGTGTCTGACCGCCTGCCTCAAACCCCGCCTCAAACTCACCTCTGCTGGCATCTACGACTAACACCGCCACGTCCGCCTGTGGGGAGACACACACGTTATACAAACACCAGTTGTACACACACACACACACACACACACACACACACACACACACACACACACACACACACACTTTAGACTTGTGAAGGGTCGGCTGAGGACACACTTTTACACATATTATATATATATTAAAGGCCATAATGAGGACATATTCTAATCTGTATTAAAGGCCATAATGAGGACATATTCAAATCTGTATTAAAGGCCATAATGAGGACATATTCTAATCTGTATTAAAGGCCATAATGAGGACATATTCTGCCCGGTGCAGTTGAAACCACGATTAATCCGTGAAGAGCACACTTCTACAGCATGCCAGTGGCCATCGAAGGTGAGCATTTGCCCACATCGGTTACGACGCCGAACTGCAGTCAGGTCAAGACCCTGGTGAGGACGACAATCACACAGGTGAGCTTCCCTGATACGGTTTC
The DNA here is from genome assembly GCA_023634145.1 of Thymallus thymallus. NCBI lineage: Eukaryota > Metazoa > Chordata > Actinopteri > Salmoniformes > Salmonidae > Thymallus > Thymallus thymallus. The sequence goes on from CM042411.1 coordinate 30,929,662, forward strand.
TGATAGTTTGTGCAGAAATTCTTTGGTTGTGCAAACTCCCAGTTTCATCAGCTGTCTGGGTGGCTGCAGGTGAAGAGCTGAGAGTTCATCAGCATTGTTTCTCTTGTCAGTCACTGACAGTCACTCAATTAGCCATGTCAGCTAACACTTTTTAGATAGGTAAGTTAGTCTAGCCAGCTATCTAAACTTGTAGTAATCATGGTCGAATTCACCCTGTGGCAAAATGTGTAGAAATGCGGGATATTAGCTGTAAAACTGCTAATTATTCTCTCCACCCCATGGCAAGATGTGTAGACCTGGATCACTTCTTTCTTCAGTTAGTTTCACAGTAGCGACTTACAGTTAGTGCATTCATCTTAAGATAGCTAAGTGGAACAACCACATGGTTCCACCATTGGGTTGCCAGGACAGTGAAGAGCTTGGACTGTAGAGTTGGGCGGGCCAAGTGACCAGACGTGGAGGAACACTGGTTGGGGTGTAGGGATAGAGCATAGCCTGAAGGTAGGGAGGGGCAGTTCCTCTTGCTGTTATGTAGGTAAGCACCATGGTCTGGTAGTGGATGCGAGCTTCGTCTGGAAGCCAGTGGAGAGTGTGGAGGAGCGGGGTGACATGAGAGAACTTGGGAAGGTTGAAAACCAGCTGGGCTGGATAAGTTGCAGGGGAGTCCAGCCAACAGCGAGTTGCAGTAGTCTAGACGCCAGTTGACAAGTTCCTGGATTAGGGCCTGTGCCGCTTCCTGTGTGAGGTAGGGTCGTACTCTACGGCTGTTGTAGAGCATGAACCTGCAGGATCGGGTCACTGCTTTGATGTTTGCAGAGAATGACAGGGTGTTGTCCAGGGTCACGCCAAGGTTCTGTGCACTCTGGGAGTGCGACACTGTAGAGTTGTCAACCGTGATTGAGAGGTCTTTGGGCGGGCAGGCCTTCCCCGGGAGGAAGAGCAGCTCAGTCTTGTAGAGGTTGAACTTAAGGTGGTGGGCTGATATCCAAGCTGAGATATCTGAAAGGCACGCAGGGGGAAGGAGAAAAGTAGTTGAGTGTCATCCGCGTAGCAATGATAAAAGAGACCATGTGAGGATATGATGGCGCTGAGTGACTTGGTGTATAGAGAGAAGAGTAGAGGGCCTAGAACCGAGCTCCGGCAGGACACCATAAGACAATGATCCTCTCCACGTCACCTGGTAAGAGCTACTGTGGAACTAACTGAAGGTGTCCTGTATAAGCTACTGTGGAACTAACTGAAGGTATCCTGTATAAGCTACTGTGGAACTAACTGAAGGTATCCTGTGTAAGCTACTGTGGAACTAAGTGAAGGTGTCCTGTGTAAGTTACTGTGGAACTAAGTAAAGGTGTCCTGTGTAAGTTACTGTGGAACTAAGTGAAGGTGTCCTGTGTAAGTTACTGTGGAACTAAGTGAAGGTGTCCTGTGTAAGTTACTGTGGAACTAAGTGAAGGTGTCCTGTGTAAGTTACTGTGGAACTAAGTGAAGGTGTCCTGTGTAAGTTACTGTGGAACTAAGTGAAGGTGTCCTGTGTAAGTTACTGTGGAACTAAGTGAAGGTGTCCTGTGTAAGTTACTGTGGAACTAAGTGAAGGTGTCCTGTGTAAGTTACTGTGGAACTAAGTGAAGGTGTCCTGTGTAAGTTACTGTGGAACTAAGTGAAGGTGTCCTGTGTAAGTTACTGTGGAACTAAGTGAAGGTGTCCTGTGTAAGTTACTGTGGAACTAAGTGAAGGTGTCCTGTGTAAGTTACTGTGGAACTAAGTGAAGGTGTCCTGTGTAAGTTACTGTGGAACTAAGTGAAGGTGTCCTGTGTAAGTTACTGTGGAACTAAGTGAAGGTGTCCTGTGTAAGTTACTGTGGAACTAAGTGAAGGTGTCCTGTGTAAGTTACTGTGGAACTAAGTGAAGGTGTCCTGTGTAAGTTACTGTGGAACTAAGTGAAGGTGTCCTGTGTAAGTTACTGTGGAACTAAGTGAAGGTGTCCTGTGTAAGTTACTGTGGAACTAAGTGAAGGTGTCCTGTGTAAGTTACTGTGGAACTAAGTGAAGGTGTCCTGTGTAAGTTACTGTGGAACTAAGTGAAGGTGTCCTGTGTAAGTTACTGTGGAACTAAGTGAAGGTGTCCTGTGTAAGTTACTGTGGAACTAAGTGAAGGTGTCCTGTGTAAGTTACTGTGGAACTAAGTGAAGGTGTCCTGTGTAAGTTACTGTGGAACTAAGTGAAGGTGTCCTGTGTAAGTTACTGTGGAACTAAGTGAAGGTGTCCTGTGTAAGTTACTGTGGAACTAAGTGAAGGTGTCCTGTGTAAGTTACTGTGGAACTAAGTGAAGGTGTCCTGTGTAAGTTACTGTGGAACTAAGTGAAGGTGTCCTGTGTAAGTTACTGTGGAACTAAGTGAAGGTGTCCTGTGTAAGTTACTGTGGAACTAAGTGAAGGTGTCCTGTGTAAGTTACTGTGGAACTAAGTGAAGGTGTCCTGTGTAAGTTACTGTGGAACTAAGTGAAGGTGTCCTGTGTAAGTTACTGTGGAACTAAGTGAAGGTGTCCTGTGTAAGTTACTGTGGAACTAAGTGAAGGTGTCCTGTGTAAGTTACTGTGGAACTAAGTGAAGGTGTCCTGTGTAAGTTACTGTGGAACTAAGTGAAGGTGTCCTGTGTAAGTTACTGTGGAACTAAGTGAAGGTGTCCTGTGTAAGTTACTGTGGAACTAAGTGAAGGTGTCCTGTGTAAGTTACTGTGGAACTAAGTGAAGGTGTCCTGTGTAAGTTACTGTGGAACTAAGTGAAGGTGTCCTGTGTAAGTTACTGTGGAACTAAGTGAAGGTGTCCTGTGTAAGTTACTGTGGAACTAAGTGAAGGTGTCCTGTGTAAGTTACTGTGGAACTAAGTGAGGGGATTCATTGCATCTTCCCCTTCAGTAATATAGAAAGCCCTTAAGTCACCTTAAGCATGGAAGACACACAATAGTCAAAGATACCTATTAATCTGGTGAACGCCATATACACACTCATCTTGTGAATGGCGAGAATACCTAAACCCAAAGTCACAGAGGGGTAGAGCGAGGTACCTTACCTAAACCCAAAGCCACAGAGGGGTAGAGCGAGGTACCTTACCTAAACCCAAAGCCACAGAGGGGTAGAGCGAGGTACCTTACCTAAACCCAAAGCCACAGAGGGGTAGAGCGAGGTACCTTACCTAAACCCAAAGTCACAGAGGGGTAGAGCGAGGTACCTTACCTAAACCCAAAGCCACAGAGGGGTAGAGCGAGGTACCTTACCTAAACCCAAAGCCACAGAGGGGTGTAAACGTGTGAACCCCAAAAGTTTTTGATTACAACTTATTTTACAAGAAATAGTGAATCAAGGTTTATACTATTACATACATGGACACATACACACATAAAAACACACAGGGTGGCAATATCTCTGATCAATTCTAGACGTGCAGCTCACCTGAGTACACGGACGTTCTTTTTACTTAAGTAGTATCTGTACTTTACTTTACTATTTCTATGTTTTATTACTTGTACTTTTACTTCACTACATTCCTAGAGAAAATCATGTACTTTTTACTCCATACATTTACTCTGACACCACAAAGTACTGGTTACATTTAGAATGCTTAGCAGGATAGAAAATGTTCCAATTAACACACCTATCAGGAGAACATCCCTGGTCATCCCTGCTGCCTCTGATCTGGAGGACTCACTAAACACACAGGCTTAGTTTGTAAATGATGTCTGAGTGTTGGAGTGTAAATGATGTCTGAGTGTTGGAGTGTAAATGATGTCTGAGTGTTGGAGTGTAAATGATGTCTGAGTGTTGGAGTGTAAATGATGTCTGAGTGTTGGAGTGTAAATGATGTCTGAGTGTTGGAGTGTAAATGATGTCTGAGTGTTGGAGTGTAAATGATGTCTGAGTGTTGGAGTGTTCCCCTGGCTATCCGTTATATAATTATGCCGTTTGGTTTGATTAATATCAGTAATGTGAAATTATTTACACTTAAACTTTTTATACTTAAATATATTTAAAACCAAATACTTTTAGACTTTTACTCCAGTAGTATTTTAATGGATGACTTTGACTTTTACTTGAGTCATTTTCTATGAAGGTATCTTTACTTTGACTCCAGTATGAGGACTGGGTACTATTTCCACCAGTGGACGTACCTGGGCCGCTCCAGTTATCATGTTAGGGATAAAGTCTTTGTGTCCAGGAGCGTCCATCAGAGTCACCACCTTAGAGCCCGTCTCAAACTTAGTCATCCCCACGTCCATGGTTACACCCCTGGATAAATCACACACATATTCACAACGTGGCTTCCGTGGGTGTTTTGCAGAGTAGGTAGGTATGTGTGTGGAACCGTCTCTGTCTGTCTGTCTGTCTGTCTGTCTGTCTGTCTGTCTGTCTGTCTGTCTGTCTGTCTGTCTGTCTGTCTGTCTGTCTGTCTACACACACCTGTCCCTCTCCTCGCCGGTCTCATCCAGGACCCATGCATAGGCGAACGAGGCCTTGCCAGCCTTTTTGGACTCTTGTTCGTACTTGTGCATGGTGCGTTTGTTGACGTTTCCCAACAGGTACAGCAGGTGACCCATCAGAGTACTCTTCCCAGCATCCACATGCCCTGGAGAACAGGGAGGTGAGGAGGCTGAAATCTGGAAACATACTGAAAATGTTCTGTCTCTGTAACCATGCTGACAGTATAGTCTCTGTAACCATGCTGACAGTATAGTCTCTGTAACCATGCTGACAGTATAGTCTCTGTAACCATGCTGACAGTATAGTCTCTGTAACCATGCTGACAGTTTAGACTCTGTAACTATGCTGACAGTATAGTCTCTGTAACCATGCTGACAGTATAGTCTCTGTAACCATGCTGACAGTATAGTCTCTGTAACCATGCTGACAGTATAGTCTCTGTAACCATGCTGACAGTATAGTCTCTGTAACCATGCTGACAGTATAGTCTCTGTAACCATGCTGACAGTATAGTCTCTGTAACCATGCTGACAGTATAGTCTCTGTAACCATGCTGACAGTATAGTCTCTGTAACCATGCTGACAGTATAGACTCTGTAACCATGCTGACAGTATAGTCTCTGTAACCATGCTGACAGTATAGACTCTGTAACCATGCTGACAGTATAGTCTCTGTAACCATGCTGACAGTATAGTCTCTGTAACCATGCTGACAGTATAGTCTCTGTAACCATGCTGACAGTATAGACTCTGTAACCATGCTGACAGTATAGTCTCTGTAACCATGCTGACAGTATAGTCTCTGTAACCATGCTGACAGTATAGTCTCTGTAACCATGCTGACAGTATAGTCTCTGTAACCATGCTGACAGTATAGTCTCTGTAACCATGCTGACAGTATAGTCTCTGTAACCATGCTGACAGTATAGTCTCTGTAACCATGCTGACAGTATAGTCTCTGTAACCATGCTGACAGTATAGTCTCTGTAACCATGCTGACAGTATAGTCTCTGTAACCATGCTGACAGTATAGTCTCTGTAACCATGCTGACAGTATAGTCTCTGTAACCATGCTGACAGTATAGACTCTGTAACCATGCTGACAGTATAGTCTCTGTAACCATGCTGACAGTATAGACTCTGTAACCATGCTGACAGTATAGTCTCTGTAACCATGCTGACAGTATAGTCTCTGTAACCATGCTGACAGTATAGTCTCTGTAACCATGCTGACAGTATAGACTCTGTAACCATGCTGACAGTATAGTCTCTGTAACCATGCTGACAGTATAGTCTCTGTAACCATGCTGACAGTATAGTCTCTGTAACCATGCTGACAGTATAGTCTCTGTAACCATGCTGACAGTATAGTCTCTGTAACCATGCTGACAGTATAGTCTCTGTAACCATGCTGACAGTATAGTCTCTGTAACCATGCTGACAGTATAGTCTCTGTAACCATGCTGACAGTATAGTCTCTGTAACCATGCTGACAGTATAGTCTCTGTAACCATGCTGACAGTATAGTCTCTGTAACCATGCTGACAGTATAGTCTCTGTAACCATGCTGACAGTATAGTCTCTGTAACCATGCTGACAGTATAGTCTCTGTAACCATGCTGACAGTATAGTCTCTGTAACCATGCTGACAGTATAGACTCTGTAACCATGCTGACAGTATAGTCTCTGTAACCATGCTGACAGTATAGACTCTGTAACCATGCTGACAGTATAGTCTCTGTAACCATGCTGACAGTATAGACTCTGTAACCATGCTGACAGTATAGTCTCTGTAACCATGCTGACAGTATAGACTCTGTAACCATGCTGACAGTATAGTCTCTGTAACCATGCTGACAGTATAGACTCTGTAACCATGCTGACAGTATAGTCTCTGTAACCATGCTGACAGTATAGACTCTGTAACCATGCTGACAGTATAGTCTCTGTAACCATGCTGACAGTATAGTCTCTGTAACCATGCTGACAGTATAGTCTCTGTAACCATGCTGACAGTATAGACTCTGTAACCATGCTGACAGTATAGTCTCTGTAACCATGCTGACAGTATAGACTCTGTAACCATGCTGACAGTATAGTCTCTGTAACCATGCTGACAGTATAGACTCTGTAACCATGCTGACAGTATAGTCTCTGTAACCATGCTGACAGTATAGTCTCTGTAACCATGCTGACAGTATAGTCTCTGTAACCATGCTGACAGTATAGACTCTGTAACCATGCTGACAGTATAGACTCTGTAACCATGCTGACAGTATAGACTCTGTAACCATGCTGACAGTATAGTCTCTGTAACCATGCTGACAGTATAGTCTCTGTAACCATGCTGACAGTATAGTCTCTGTAACCATGCTGACAGTATAGACTCTGTAACCATGCTGACAGTATAGTCTCTGTAACCATGCTGACAGTATAGACTCTGTAACCATGCTGACAGTATAGTCTCTGTAACCATGCTGACAGTATAGTCTCTGTAACCATGCTGACAGTATAGTCTCTGTAACCATGCTGACAGTATAGACTCTGTAACCATGCTGACAGTATAGACTCTGTAACCATGCTGACAGTATAGACTCTGTAACCATGCTGACAGTATAGTCTCTGTAACCATGCTGACAGTATAGTCTCTGTAACCATGCTGACAGTATAGTCTCTGTAACCATGCTGACAGTATAGACTCTGTAACCATGCTGACAGTATAGACTCTGTAACCATGCTGACAGTATAGTCTCTGTAACCATGCTGACAGTATAGTCTCTGTAACCATGCTGACAGTATAGTCTCTGTAACCATGCTGACAGTATAGTCTCTGTAACCATGCTGACAGTATAGACTCTGTAACCATGCTGACAGTATAGTCTCTGTAACCATGCTGACAGTATAGACTCTGTAACCATGCTGACAGTATAGTCTCTGTAACCATGCTGACAGTATAGTCTCTGTAACCATGCTGACAGTATAGTCTCTGTAACCATGCTGACAGTATAGTCTCTGTAACCATGCTGACAGTATAGTCTCTGTAACCATGCTGACAGTATAGTCTCTGTAACCATGCTGACAGTATAGTCTCTGTAACCATGCTGACAGTATAGTCTCTGTAACCATGCTGACAGTATAGTCTCTGTAACCATGCTGACAGTATAGTCTCTGTAACCATGCTGACAGTATAGACTCTGTAACCATGCTGACAGTATAGTCTCTGTAACCATGCTGACAGTTTAGACTCTGTAACCATGCTGACAGTATAGTCTCTGTAACCATGCTGACAGTATAGTCTCTGTAACCATGCTGACAGTATAGTCTCTGTAACCATGCTGACAGTATAGTCTCTGTAACCATGCTGACAGTATAGACTCTGTAACCATGCTGACAGTATAGTCTCTGTAACCATGCTGACAGTATAGACTCTGTAACCATGCTGACAGTATAGTCTCTGTAACCATGCTGACAGTATAGTCTCTGTAACCATGCTGACAGTATAGTCTCTGTAACCATGCTGACAGTATAGTCTCTGTAACCATGCTGACAGTATAGTCTCTGTAACCATGCTGACAGTATAGTCTCTGTAACCATGCTGACAGTATAGTCTCTGTAACCATGCTGACAGTATAGTCTCTGTAACCATGCTGACAGTATAGTCTCTGTAATCATGCTGACAGTATAGTCTCTGTAACCATGCTGACAGTATAGACTCTGTAACCATGCTGACAGTATAGACTCTGTAACCATGCTGACAGTATAGTCTCTGTAACCATGCTGACAGTATAGTCTCTGTAACCATGCTGACAGTATAGTCTCTGTAACCATGCTGACAGTATAGTCTCTGTAACCATGCTGACAGTATAGTCTCTGTAACCATGCTGACAGTATAGTCTCTGTAACCATGCTGACAGTTTAGACTCTGTAACCATGCTGACAGTATAGTCTCTGTAACCATGCTGACAGTATAGTCTCTGTAACCATGCTGACAGTATAGTCTCGGTAACCATGCTGACAGTATAGTCTCTGTAACCATGCTGACAGTATAGTCTCTGTAACCATGCTGACAGTATAGTCTCTGTAACCATGCTGACAGTATAGTCTCTGTAACCATGCTGACAGTATAGTCTCGGTAACCATGCTGACAGTATAGTCTCTGTAACCATGCTGACAGTATAGTCTCTGTAACCATGCTGACAGTATAGTCTCTGTAACCATGCTGACAGTATAGTCTCTGTAACCATGCTGACAGTATAGTCTCTGTAACCATGCTGACAGTATAGTCTCTGTAACCATGCTGACAGTATAGTCTCTGTAACCATGCTGACAGTATAGTCTCTGTAACCATGCTGACAGTATAGACTCTGTAACCATGCTGACAGTATAGTCTCTGTAACCATGCTGACAGTATAGTCTCTGTAACCATGCTGACAGTATAGTCTCTGTAACCATGCTGACAGTATAGTCTCTGTAACCATGCTGACAGTATAGTCTCTGTAACCATGCTGACAGTATAGTCTCTGTAACCATGCTGACAGTATAGTCTCGGTAACCATGCTGACAGTATAGTCTCTGTAACCATGCTGACAGTATAGACTCTGTAACCATGCTGACAGTATAGTCTCTGTAACCATGCTGACAGTATAGTCTCTGTAACCATGCTGACAGTATAGTCTCGGTAACCATGCTGACAGTATAGTCTCTGTAACCATGCTGACAGTATAGTCTCTGTAACCATGCTGACAGTATAGTCTCTGTAACCATGCTGACAGTATAGTCTCTGTAACCATGCTGACAGTATAGTCTCTGTAACCATGCTGACAGTATAGTCTCTGTAACCATGCTGACAGTATAGTCTCTGTAACCATGCTGACAGTATAGTCTCTGTAACCATGCTGACAGTATAGTCTCTGTAACCATGCTGACAGTATAGTCTCTGTAACCATGCTGACAGTATAGTCTCTGTAACCATGCTGACAGTATAGTCTCTGTAACCATGCTGACAGTATAGTCTCTGTAACCATGCTGACAGTATAGTCTCTGTAACCATGCTGACAGTATAGTCTCTGTAACCATGCTGACAGTATAGACTCTGTAACCATGCTGACAGTATAGTCTCTGTAACCATGCTGACAGTATAGTCTCTGTAACCATGCTGACAGTATAGTCTCGGTAACCATGCTGACAGTATAGTCTCTGTAACCATGCTGACAGTATAGTCTCTGTAACCATGCTGACAGTATAGTCTCTGTAACCATGCTGACAGTATAGTCTCTGTAACCATGCTGACAGTATAGACTCTGTAACCATGCTGACAGTATAGACTCTGTAACCATGCTGACAGTATAGACTCTGTAACCATGCTGACAGTATAGTCTCTGTAACCATGCTGACAGTATAGTCTCTGTAACCATGCTGACAGTATAGTCTCTGTAACCATGCTGACAGTATAGTCTCTGTAACCATGCTGACAGTATAGTCTCGGTAACCATGCTGACAGTATAGTCTCTGTAACCATGCTGACAGTATAGTCTCTGTAACCATGCTGACAGTATAGTCTCTGTAACCATGCTGACAGTATAGTCTCTGTAACCATGCTGACAGTATAGTCTCTGTAACCATGCTGACAGTATAGTCTCTGTAACCATGCTGACAGTATAGACTCTGTAACCATGCTGACAGTATAGTCTCTGTAACCATGCTGACAGTATAGTCTCTGTAACTATGCTGACAGTATAGTCTCGGTAACCATGCTGACAGTATAGACTCTGTAACCATGCTGACAGTATAGTCTCTGTAACCATGCTGACAGTATAGTCTCGGTAACCATGCTGACAGTATAGTCTCGGTAACCATGCTGACAGTATAGTTTATGTGATGCAGTCCATGCACGTGTGTGTGTTCCTCAGAGGAATGGAGTGTTCCAGGAGCCATACATGCATATGTGTGTGTGTGTACCTATAACCACCAGGTTGAGTAGAGACTTGCCCCCCTGTCTCTTCTCCAGCTCTGCCCTGACGTTCAGCTGATGCTTGGCCTTCCCCGGGGTCCGCCCTGGGGTGGGGAAGGAAGGAACCTCTGACCCCCCGGACCCTTTAGAGGGGGTCTCCGGACGCTTGGAGGGGGTGTCAGGGCTGGTTTTCATGGTTATGTCATCAGGGCTACCCCCACGATGCACGGGGACAACCCCGTTCTCCTCTGTACTGGATGGACAGGACAAGAAGAAGAGAGGGATCATTTATTTAACTCTGGTAAGACATGCAACAGTTAAGGAGAGGAGACAGGGGAGAGGAGAGAGGAGACAGGGAAGAGGAGACAGGAGAGAGGAGAGAGGAGACAGGAGAGAGGAGACAGGGGGGAGGAGGAAGGGGAGGGGAGACAAGGGAGGGGAGACAGGGGAGAGGAGACAGGGGAGGGGAGACAGATATAGGTCATCCTTAATAGGGGTGGGCGGTATACCGGTATGAACATGAATTGTGGCATGATATGGATTTTGCCATGACGTTCATAACATAATAAATAATTAAATGTATGAAATAAGGCCTTTTTGTTTCGTTACAAATGTCAGTCGAGTGATACAGCCTAGTGATACAGCCTAGTGATACAGCCTAGTGATACAGCCTAGTGATACAGTAGATACAGCCTAGTGGTACAGCCTAGTGGTACAGCCTAGTGATACAGCCTAGTGGTACAGCCTAGTGATACAGCCTAGTGATACAGCCTAGTGATACAGCCTAGTGATACAGCCTAGTGATACAGTAGATACAGCCTAGTGGTACAGCCTAGTGATACAGCCTAGTGGTACGGCCTAGTGGTACGGCCTAGTGGTACGGCCTAGTGGTACGGCCTAGTGGTACGGCCTAGTGATACGGCCTAGTGATACGGCCTAGTGGTACGGCCTAGTGATACGGCCTAGTGATACGGCCTAGTGGTACAGCCTAGTGATATAGCCTAGTGATACAGCCTAGTGATACAGCCTAGTGATACAGCCTAGTGATACAGCCTAGTGATACAGCCTAGTGGGCTAGTTCAAATGGTTTATCTTTACGAAAAACATCAAAACTAGAAGCATGGACGTTACACGCAATCTGCCTGCTAATCAAAGTCAACCAACAAGCATGAGCAACTGCAGAGTAAGTAAACATTTAGGGAAGTAAACTCCTTTCTTTAGCAAACGTGTCTGAAAATCAGGCGTAAAGGTGTAAGCAAGTATTGAGGATGACTGGATAACGCTACGGAGGTTGATTTTCAGGACGACGAAGAATTAGTTAGAAAAAAGGTGAATGAGATAAAGACGAGTGTAATTACGGATCACAGAGAGAAAGACATGGAAGCATTAAAACTGTGGAGAAAGAAGATTCAAACTCTGGACCCAAGATACCAGATCCCGAGCCGTAAATACAGCAGCAAAACATGTCTGCCAGAACTCTACACAGCATGTCTGGACAGAGTTACCAACGAAATCCATAACGCTGTATTCTTCTCTACCACTGCTGACTTATGGTCAAGCCGGACCACAGAGCCACACATTAGTCTCACCATTCATTACATTGACGACAACTGGAAGCTGCAAAACAAATGCCTTCTTATTTCCCAGACCACCACAGCGGAGAAACAACTGCAGCTGGTATGAGGGAGACAATTCCATCCTGGGGCTTGAAAGAGTCGCGACAATTATGTATGACTACCGACAGCGGATCCAACATTATTTTTATTTTTTTATTTTACCTTTATTTTACTAGGCAAGTCAGTTAAGAACAAATTCTTATTTTCAATGACGGCCTAGGAACAGTGGGTTAACTGCCTTGTTCAGGGGCAGAACGACAGATTTTTACCTTGTCAGCTCGGGGATTCGATCCAGCAACCTTTCGGTTATGGGCCCAACACTCTAACCACTGGGCTACCTGCCGCCCCATGGTCAAAGCATTGGAGCTGAACTAATGGACAAGACCTGGGTGTTTGGGACACAGGCTGCACATTACTATTGGTAAGTGTCAACGTCCAAAACACACAGAACAAGGTAGGAAAATAACATTAAAAACCAGATAAAATTCAGAATAACTATTCCTCATCTCCTCTGTTTAAACGTATAGCTGACTACACTGCCTGATTCTACTTATACATTAAGCCGAATATATACAGCAAATCTATAATATTTGTAAATGTGTGCAATACCCAAACATTACATGGATTACATTGCTTTTATTTATAATTGATACATTAGCTCAAGGTTTCAGTATATGAATATATTCTCTATTTCAATAATAAATAGCCTATTTTCTAAAGCAACATAGCTCTCTTAATCACAACAATTGTATGTCCCTGTCCCTGTTCCTGTCCCTAACTGTCCCTGTCCCTGTTCCTGTCCCTAACTGTCCCTGTTCCTGTCCCTGTTCCTGTCCCTAACTGTCACTGTTCCTGTCCCTAACTGTCATTGTTCCCTGTCCCTGTTCCTGTCCCTGTTCCTGTCCCTGTCCCTGTTCCCAACTGTCCCTGTCCCCAACTGTCCCTGTTCCTGTCCCCAACTGTCCCTGTTCCTGTCCCCAACTGTCCCTGTTCCTGTCCCTGTCCCCAACTGTCCCTGTCCCTGTTCCTGTCCCTGTCCCTGTTCCTGTCCCCAACTGTCCCTGTCCCTGTCCCTGTGCCTGTCCCCAACTGTCCCTGTCCCCAACTGTCCCTGTTCCCAACTGTCCCTGTTCCCAACTGTCCCTGTTCCTGTCCCCAACTGTCCCTGTTCCTGTCCCCAACTGTCCCTGTTCCTGTCCCCAACTGTCCCTGTTCCTGTCCCCAACTGTCCCTGTTCCTGTCCCCAACTGTCCCTGTTCCTGTCCCTGTTCCCAACTGTCCCTGTTCCTGTCCCTGTCCCTAACTGTCCCTGTTCCTGTCCCCAACTGTCCCTGTTCCTGTCCCTTTCCCTAACTGTCCCTGTTCCTGTCCCTAACTGTCCCTGTCCCTAACTGTCCCTGTTCCTGTCCTTGTTCCCAACTGTCCCTGTTCCTGTCCTTGTTCCCAACTGTCCCTGTTCCTGTCCCCAACTGTCCCTGTCCCTGTCCCCAACTGTCCCTGTTCCTGTCCCCAACTGTCCCTGTTCCTGTCCCCAACTGTCCCTGTTCCTGTCCCCAAGTGTCCCTGTTCCTGTCCCCAAGTGTCCCTGTTCCTGTCCCCAAGTGTCCCTGTTCCTGTCCCCAAGTGTCCCTGTTCCTGTCCCCAACTGTCCCTGTTCCTGTCCCCAACTGTCCCTGTTCCTGTCCCCAACTGTCCCTGTTCCTGTCCCCAACTGTCCCTGTTCCTGGCCCCAACTGTCCCTGTTCCTGGCCCCAACTGTCCCTGTTCCTGGCCCCAACTGTCCCTGTTCCTGGCCCTGTTCCCAACTGTCCCTGTTCCTGTCCCTGTTCCCAACTGTCCCTGTTCCTGTCCCCAACTGTCCCTGTTCCTGGCCCCAACTGTCCCTGTTCCTGGCCCCAACTGTCCCTGTTCCTGGCCCCAACTGTCCCTGTTCCTGTCCCCAACTGTCCCTGTTCCTGTCCCCAACTGTCCCTGTTCCTGGCCCCAACTGTCCCTGTTCCTGGCCCCAACTGTCCCTGTTCCTGGCCCCAACTGTCCCTGTTCCTGGCCCCAACTGTCCCTGTTCCTGGCCCCAACTGTCCCTGTTCCTGGCCCCAACTGTCCCTGTTCCTGTCCCCAACTGTCCCTGTTCCTGGCCCCAACCATCCCTGGCACTGATAACACTGTGTGCATGCGGCGTGTGTTACCTGGGCACATCAAAGCCCATGGTCTGCTTCTTCCCTGAGACGGTCATGCGGGCCACTTTAGGCAGAACCTCTGAGTCCAGTTGAGTCTGTACTGCCTCACGGCCCTTAGCTGGGGAGAGAGACACACACTCAGTAATATTCACACACACACAAATACAACAAACCCAGTATACACAAAACAAAGGCCCAAAATATTGCCAAAGACTCCAGTCACCTAAGTCATAGACGATTCTCTCTGCTACCGCACGGCAAGCTGTTCCGGAGCGCCAAGTCTAGGTCCAAAAGGCCCCTTAACAGCTTCTACCCCCCAAGCCATAAAACTGCTGAACAATTCATCAAATGGCCACCATTGTTTTTACACTGCTGCTACTCTCTGGTTGTTATCTATGCATAGTCACTTTAGCCCCACCTACAAGTACAAATTACATCGACTAACCTGTACCCCCACACATTGACTCTGTACCAGTAGCCCCTGTATATAGCCTCGTTACTAACCTGTACCCCCACACATTGACTCTGTACCAGTAGCCCCTGTATATAGCCTCGTTACTAACCTGTACCCCCACACATTGACTCTGTACCAGTAGCCCCTGTATATAGCCTCGTTACTAACCTGTACCCCACACATTGACTCTGTACCAGTAGCCCCTGTATATAGCCTCGTTACTGTATATAGCCTCGTTACTGTATATAGTAACGTATATATATACGTTACTGTATAGTCTACACCTGTGGTATTCAGCACGTGACAAATATATTTGATAATATTCTCTCTCTCTCTCTCTCTCTCTCTCTCTCTCTCTCTCTCTCTCTCTCTCTCTCTCTCTCTCTCTCTCTCTCTCTCTCTCTCTCTCTCTCTCTCTCTCTCTCTCTCTCTCTCTCTCTCTCTCTCTCTCTCTCTCTCTCTCTCTCTCTCTCTCTCTCTCTCTCTCTCTCTCTTTCAATAATATTCTCTCTCTCTCACTCAATAATCTTCTCTCACATATTCAATAATATTCTCTCTCTCTCACTCAATAATATTCTCTCTCACTCAATAATATTCTCTCTCACTCAATAATATTCTCTCTTTCTTAGTATTAGTGTACAGACTGTGGTTGTAACAGCCCATTAGTATCAGTCTGCTACAGGGCCTGGCCTGGGCTGGGTCTAGCTTCATGCTGCAGTCTGCTACAGGGCCTGGCCTGGGCTGGGTCTAGCTACATGCTGCAGTCTGCTACAGGGCCTGGCCTGGGCTGGGTCTAGCTTCATGCTGCAGTCTGCTACAGGGCCTGGCCTGGGCTGGGTCTAGCTACATGCTGCAGTCTGCTACAGGGCCTGGCCTGGGCTGGGTCTAGCTAGATGAATCAGTGATGTGCTGGTATGACTGGTGTTTGACTGGGAACACTGGCAGCCTCGTCAGTAAAGCGTTCATTTCAGAACTGTCAGTTGCTGTGAAAATAGAACAGTGACACAGCATTTCACAGAATGATTATTGGGGCACGAACCGAACACACACAACACCGTCTCTCTCCCACACACACAGGGAGAGATGTTTCAGAAAGTGGAGGAGAGGTGGTATGATCCAGAGAGAGGAGGAGAGGTGGTACGTTCTAGAGAGAGGAGGAGAGATGGTACGTTCCAGAGAGAGGAGGAGAGGTGGTATGATCCAGAGAGAGGAGGAGAGGTGGTATGATCCAGAGAGAGGAGGAGAGGTGGTATGATCCAGAGAGAGGAGGAGAGGTGGTACGTTCCAGAGAGAGGAGGTGAGGTGGTATGATCCAGAGAGAGGAGGTGAGGTGGTATGATCCAGAGAGAGGAGGAGAGGTGGTATGATCCAGAGAGAGGAGGAGAGGTGGTACGTTCCAGAGAGAGGAGGAGAGGTGGTACGTTCCAGAGAGGCGAGGTGGTATGATCCAGAGAGAGGAGGTGAGGTGGTATGATCCAGAGAGAGGAGGAGAGGTGGTATGATCCAGAGAGAGGAGGAGAGGTGGTATGATCCAGAGAGAGGAGGAGAGGTGGTATGATCCAGAGAGAGGAAGAGAGGTGGTATGATCCAGAGAGAGGAGGAGAGGTGGTATGATCCAGAGAGAGGAGGAGAGGTGGTATGATCCAGAGAGAGGAGGAGAGGTGGTATGATCCAGAGAGAGGAGGAGAGGTGGTACGTTCCAGAGAGAGGCGAGGTGGTATGATCCAGAGAGAGGAGGTGAGGTGGTATGATCCAGAGAGAGGAGGAGAGGTGGTATGATCCAGAGAGAGGAGGAGAGGTGGTATGATCCAGAGAGAGGAGGAGAGGTGGTATGATCCAGAGAGAGGAGGAGAGGTGGTATGATCCAGAGAGAGGAGGAGAGGTGGTATGATCCAGAGAGAGGAGGAGAGGTGGTATGATCCAGAGAGAGGAGGAGAGGTGGTACGATCCAGAGAGAGGAGGTGAGGTGGTACGATAGAGAGAGGAGGAGAGGTGGTATGATCCAGAGAGAGGAGGAGAGGTGGTATGATCCAGAAAGAGGAGGAGAGGTGGTATGATCCAGAGAGAGGAGGAGAGGTGGTATGATCCAGAGAGAGGAGGAGAGATGGTATGATCCAGAGAGAGGAGGAGAGGTGGTACGTTCCAGAGAGAGGAGGAGAGGTGGTACGATCCAGAGAGAGGAGGTGAGGTGGTATGATCCAGAGAGAGGAGGAGAGGTGGTATGATCCAGAGAGAGGAGGAGAAGTGGTACGTTCCAGAGATTTGTCACACCTTGTCCATAGACTGCTGACAGGGTAAGAGACAATTCAAGCTTGATCCACATGGAGGGTGTTACGCAATTGCGGAGCCTCTAGAGGCCAAATTGAGCCCTCTACCACATCGCCGTGCGCCTCTCAAATGTTGTTACAATACGCAGGGCTTCGTATAGCTCCGCATTGACATGATTGGTTGACGGTAGGTAAGGGCGGGAGGTCCTGTATAAACACAAACTAATTTCCTTGACAACTTCCTTCACAACAACTCTGCGATGCTCGGCGAAACATGAATGCCTTGACCTCTGCAGTGGCAGTATCACTGTAAATGCTGCAGAGGCAGTACCACTGTAAACGCTGCAGAGGCAGTCCCACTGTAAACGCTGCAGAGGCAGTACCACTGTAAATGCTGCAGAGGCAGTACCACTGTAAATGCTGCAGAGGCAGTACCACTGTAAAGGCTGCAGAGGCAGTACCACTGTAAACGCTGCAGAGGCAGTCCCACTGTAAACGCTGCAGAGGCAGTACCACTGTAAACGCTGCAGAGGCAGTACCACTGTAAAGGCTGCAGAGGCAGTACCACTGTAAAGGCTGCAGAGGCAGTACCACTGTAAAGGCTGCAGAGGCAGTACCACTGTAAAGGCTGCAGAGGCAGTCCCACTGTAAACGCTGCAGGACCAGTGCAGACGTTTGGTTTCCTTGTGCTACATGGTAAACCTATGTGTCATTTTGAAATTTGGGTGAGTTCTCCCTTCAAGGTTGACTTTATTAGTCCATACGAGATGGAAATGTGTCCTCTGTTTTTACCCAACCCCTCCGATACACACAAAACACCGATTTGTTCTAACTGAGGTTTCTCTGAATGAGTCTTTCTGGAGGACAGGAAAAACCCTGTACTGCTAGAGGACTGATTCACAAAAACCACCTTCTCTCTCTCTCTCTCTCTCTCTCTCTCTCTCTCTCTCTCTCTCTCTCTCTCTCTCTCTCTCTCTCTCTCTCTCTCTCTCTCTCTCTCTCTCTCTCTCTCTCTCTCTCTCTCTCTCTCTCTCTCTCTCTCTCTCTCTCTCTCTCTCTCTCTCTCTCTCTCTCTCTCTCTCTCTCTCTCTCTCTGTCTGTCTGTCTGTCTCAACGTCAGCAGTGAAGAGGCGACTCCAGGATGCTAGCCTTCTAGGCAGAGTTGCAAGAGCGCTGTTCTGTGAAGGGAGTAGTACACAGCGTTGTACGAGATCTTCAGTTTATTGGCAATTTCTCGCATGGAATAGCCTTCATTTCTCAGAACAAGAATAGACTGACAAGTGTGTAATGTGTGTGTGTTGTCAGAGGCAGGAGAGAGCAGGTGTGGTAGGAGGGTAGATGAAGCCTACGACTACCATCCAGATCAGATAGGGCTTTCTGGTACTCTAGAAGGAGAGGGTTTGCATATCCTGGTCCCCTCCCTCCCTGCTCCATACTATCTCCCCCTTCTCAGTTTGGCCCCAGGCTTCCTTCCCTTCTCAGTTAGGCCCCAGGGCAGGGTGGGACTGACTATGACTCCTTGTCTGAATCAACTCCTCCAGGGTCTCCTGTTGTGCTTCAGCTAAATCCTGGAGAATACAGTGTTACTACTGTTGACCTGCCCTGACTATCTAAACAGTCTTCATCACACACAATCTAAACAGTCTTCATCTCAATGACGGCAGACAGGGAGGGAGCATGGAGGGAGGGAGGGAGGGAGGGAGCAAGGAGGGAGGGAGGGAGGAGGGAGCAAGGATGGAGGGAGCAGGGAGGGAGGGAGGGAGGGGACCAGGATATGCAAACCCTCTCCTAGTGTTCCAGAAAGCCCCACACACACAGGTTGTACGCCCTGGGCCTGGAGCTAGGTTTTGGACAAACGGATGCTAGAAGTTGTCCATTTTTATTCAGAACCCTTCTAAGCTTCCAACCCTGAGGGTTATAGTTAATGACCAGAATCCATCAGTCAGTCAGCTGTGTTTGCCTTCCTAACACACTGAGAAAATAACAGTAAATCAAGCATATACAGTTCTGGGCATTCAAAATGTAACCTAATACTACAGCATATTTACTTCAAAGTGGATGTAACTGCATCGAGGGAAATTTGGAGAGGTGTGAATGGAGAGGTGTGAGAGAGACAGAGGAGAGAGAGAGGAGAGACAGACCTAGACAGGCAGGGTAAGGTACAGTAATATGCAGGGTAAGGTATAGTAATAAACTGCAGGGTAAGGTACAGTAATAAACTGCAGGGTAAGGTATAGTAATAAACTACAGGGTAAGGTATAGTAATAAACTGCAGGGTAAGGTATAGTAATAAACTGCAGGGTAAGGTACAGTAATATGCAGGGTAAGGTACAGTAATAAACTGCAGGGTAAGGTATAGTAATAAACTGCAGGGTAAGGTACAGTAATAAACTGCAGGGTAAGGTATAGTAATAAACTGCAGGGTAAGGTATAGTAATAAACTGCAGGGTAAGGTATAGTAATAAACTGCAGGGTAAGGTACAGTAATAAACTGCAGGGTAAGGTATAGTAATATGCAGGGTAAGGTACAGTAATATGCAGGGTAAGGTATAGTAATAAACTGCAGGGTAAGGTATAGTAATATGCAGGGTAAGGTACAGTAATAAACTGCAGGGTAAGGTACAGTAATAAACTGCAGGGTAAGGTACAGTAATAAACTGCAGGGTAAGGTACAGTAATAAACTGCAGGGTAAGGTACAGTAATATGCAGGGTAAGGTACAGTAATAAACTGCAGGGTAAGGTACAGTAATAAACTACAGGGTAAGGTATAGTAATAAACTACAGGGTAAGGTACAGTAATAAACTGCAGGGTAAGGTATAGTAATAAACTACAGGGTAAGGTACAGTAATAAACTGCAGGGTAAGGTACAGTAATAAACTGCAGGGTAAGGTACAGTAATATGCAGGGTAAGGTACAGTAATAAACTGCAGGGTAAGGTACAGTAATAAACTGCAGGGTAAGGTATAGTAATAAACTGCAGGGTAAGGTATAGTAATAAACTGCAGGGTAAGGTACAGTAATAAACTGCAGGGTAAGGTATAGTAATAAACTGCAGGGTAAGGTACAGTAATAAACTGCAGGGTAAGGTACAGTAATATGCAGGGTAAGGTACAGTAATAAACTGCAGGGTAAGGTACAGTAATAAACTGCAGGGTAAGGTATAGTAATAAACTGCAGGGTAAGGTATAGTAATAAACTGCAGGGTAAGGTACAGTAATAAACTGCAGGGTAAGGTATAGTAATAAACTGCAGGGTAAGGTACAGTAATATGCAGGGTAAGGTATAGTAATATGCAGGGTAAGGTACAGTAATAAACTGCAGGGTAAGGTACAGTAATAAACTGCAGGGTAAGGTACAGTAATAAACTGCAGGGTAAGGTACAGTAATAAACTGCAGGGTAAGGTACAGTAATATGCAGGGTAAGGTACAGTAATAAACTGCAGGGTAAGGTACAGTAATAAACTACAGGGTAAGGTATAGTAATAAACTACAGGGTAAGGTACAGTAATAAACTGCAGGGTAAGGTATAGTAATAAACTACAGGGTAAGGTACAGTAATAAACTGCAGGGTAAGGTACAGTAATAAACTGCAGGGTAAGGTACAGTAATATGCAGGGTAAGGTACAGTAATAAACTGCAGGGTAAGGTACAGTAATAAACTGCAGGGTAAGGTATAGTAATAAACTGCAGGGTAAGGTATAGTAATAAACTGCAGGGTAAGGTACAGTAATAAACTGCAGGGTAAGGTATAGTAATAAACTGCAGGGTAAGGTACAGTAATATGCAGGGTAAGGTATAGTAATAAACTGCAGGGTAAGGTACAGTAATAAACTGCAGGGTAAGGTATAGTAATATGCAGGGTAAGGTACAGTAATAAACTGCAGGGTAAGGTACAGTAATAAACTGCAGGGTAAGGTATAGTAATAAACTGCAGGGTAAGGTATAGTAATATGCAGGGTAAGGTACAGTAATATGCAGGGTAAGGTATAGTAATAAACTGCAGGGTAAGGTATAGTAATATGCAGGGTAAGGTACAGTAATATGCAGGGTAAGGTATAGTAATAAACTGCAGGGTAAGGTATAGTAATATGCAGGGTAAGGTATAGTAATATGCAGGGTAAGGTACAGTAATAAACTGCAGGGTAAGGTACAGTAATAAACTGCAGGGTAAGGTACAGTAATAAACTGCAGGGTAAGGTACAGTAATAAACTGCAGGGTAAGGTATAGTAATAAACTGCAGGGTAAGGTATAGTAATATGCAGGGTAAGGTACAGTAATAAACTGCAGGGTAAGGTATAGTAATAAACTGCAGGGTAAGGTACAGTAATAAACTGCAGGGTAAGGTACAGTAATATGCAGGGTAAGGTATAGTAATAAACTGCAGGGTAAGGTATAGTAATAAACTGCAGGGTAAGGTATAGTAATATGCAGGGTAAGGTACAGTAATATGCAGGGTAAGGTATAGTAATAAACTGCAGGGTAAGGTATAGTAATATGCAGAGTAAGGTACAGTAATATGCAGGGTAAGGTACAGTAATAAACTGCAGGGTAAGGTACAGTAATAAACTACAGGGTAAGGTATAGTAATAAACTGCAGGGTAAGGTATAGTAATAAACTGCAGGGTAAGGTATAGTAATATGCAGGGTAAGGTACAGTAATAAACTGCAGGGTAAGGTACAGTAATAAACTGCAGGGTAAGGTACAGTAATAAACTGCAGGGTAAGGTATAGTAATAAACTGCAGGGTAAGGTATAGTAATAAACTGCAGGGTAAGGTACAGTAATAAACTGCAGGGTAAGGTACAGTAATAAACTACAGGGTAAGGTACAGTAATAAACTACAGGGTAAGGTACAGTAATAAACTGCAGGGTAAGGTATAGTAATAAACTGCAGGGTAAGGTACAGTAATAAACTGCAGGGTAAGGTACAGTAATAAACTGCAGGGTAAGGTATAGTAATAAACTGCAGGGTAAGGTATAGTAATATGCAGGGTAAGGTACAGTAATATGCAGGGTAAGGTATAGTAATAACTGCAGGGTAAGGTATAGTAATATGCAGGGTAAGGTACAGTAATATGCAGGGTAAGGTACAGTAATAAACTGCAGGGTAAGGTACAGTAATAAACTGCAGGGTTAGGTACAGTAATATGCAGGGTAAGGTACAGTAATAAACTGCAGGGTAAGGTATAGTAATAAACTGCAGGGTAAGGTATAGTAATATGCAGGGTAAGGTACAGTAATATGCAGGGTAAGGTATAGTAATAAACTGCAGGGTAAGGTATAGTAATATGCAGGGTAAGGTACAGTAATATGCAGGGTAAGGTACAGTAATATGCAGGGTAAGGTACAGTAATAAACTACAGGGTAAGGTACAGTAATAAACTGCAGGGTAAGGTACAGTAATATGCAGGGTAAGGTATAGTAATAAACTGCAGGGTAAGGTATAGTAATAAACTGCAGGGTAAGGTATAGTAATATGCAGGGTAAGGTACAGTAATATGCAGGGTAAGGTACAGTAATAAACTGCAGGGTAAGGTATAGTAATAAACTGCAGGGTAAGGTATAGTAATAAACTGCAGGGTAAGGTACAGTAATAAACTACAGGGTAAGGTACAGTAATAAACTGCAGGGTAAGGTACAGTAATATGCAGGGTAAGGTACAGTAATAAACTGCAGGGTAAGGTACAGTAATATGCAGGGTAAGGTACAGTAATAAACTGCAGGGTAAGGTATAGTAATATGCAGGGTAAGGTATAGTAATAAACTGCAGGGTAAGGTATAGTAATATGCAGGGTAAGGTACAGTAATAAACTACAGGGTAAGGTATAGTAATAAACTACAGGGTAAGGTACAGTAATAAACTGCAGGGTAAGGTACAGTAATATGCAGGGTAAGGTATAGTAATAAACTGCAGGGTAAGGTACAGTAATAAACTGCAGGGTAAGGTACAGTAATATGCAGGGTAAGGTACAGTAATAAACTGCAGGGTAAGGTATAGTAATAAACTGCAGGGTAAGGTACAGTACTAAACTACAGGGTAAGGTACAGTACTAAACTGCAGGGTAAGGTACAGTAATAAACTGCAGGGTAAGGTACAGTAATATGCAGGGTAAGGTATAGTAATATGCAGGGTAAGGTATAGTAATAAACTGCAGGGTAAGGTATAGTAATAAACTGCAGGGTAAGGTACAGTAATAAACTGCAGGGTAAGGTACAGTAATATGCAGGGTAAGGTATAGTAATAAACTGCAGGGTAAGGTATAGTAATAAACTGCAGGGTAAGGTACAGTAATAAACTACAGGGTAAGGTACAGTAATAAACTGCAGGGTAAGGTATAGTAATAAACTGCAGGGTAAGGTACAGTAATAAACTACAGGGTAAGGTACAGTAATAAACTGCAGGGTAAGGTATAGTAATAAACTACAGGGTAAGGTACAGTAATAAACTGCAGGGTAAGGTATAGTAATAAACTACAGGGTAAGGTATAGTAATAAACTGCAGGGTAAGGTATAGTAATAAACTGCAGGGTAAGGTACAGTAATAAACTGCAGGGTAAGGTACAGTAATAAACTACAGGGTAAGGTATAGTAATAAACTGCAGGGTAAGGTACAGTAATAAACTACAGGGTGAGGTATAGTAATAAACTGCAGGGTAAGGTACAGTAATAAACTGCAGGGTAAGGTATAGTAATAAACTACAGGGTAAGGTACAGTAATAAACTACAGGGTAAGGTACAGTAATAAACTGCAGGGTAAGGTATAGTAATAAACTACAGGGTAAGGTATAGTAATAAACTGCAGGGTAAGGTACAGTAATAAACTACAGGGTAAGGTACAGTAATAAACTGCAGGGTAAGGTATAGTAATAAACTGCAGGGTAAGGTACAGTAATAAACTACAGGGTAAGGTACAGTAATAAACTACAGGGTAAGGTATAGTAATAAACTGCAGGGTAAGGTACAGTAATAAACTACAGGGTAAGGTACAGTAATAAACTACAGGGTAAGGTATAGTAATAAACTGCAGGGTAAGGTACAGTAATATGCAGGGTAAGGTACAGTAATAAACTGCAGGGTAAGGTACAGTAATAAACTGCAGGGTAAGGTACAGTAATAAACTGCAGGGTAAGGTACAGTAATAAACTACAGGGTAAGGTACAGTAATAAACTGCAGGGTAAGGTATAGTAATAAACTGCAGGGTAAGGTATAGTAATAAACTGCAGGGTAAGGTATAGTAATAAACTGCAGGGTAAGGTATAGTAATAAACTGCAGGGTAAGGTACAGTAATAAACTACAGGGTAAGGTACAGTAATAAACTGCAGGGTAAGGTACAGTAATATGAAGGGTAAGGTATAGTAATAAACTGCAGGGTAAGGTATAGTAATAAACTGCAGGGTAAGGTATAGTAATAAACTGCAGGGTAAGGTACAGTAATAAACTACAGGGTAAGGTACAGTAATAAACTGCAGGGTAAGGTATAGTAATAAACTACAGGGTAAGGTATAGTAATAAACTGCAGGGTAAGGTACAGTAATAAACTGCAGGGTAAGGTACAGTAATAAACTACAGGGTAAGGTATAGTAATAAACTGCAGGGTAAGGTATAGTAATAAACTACAGGGTAAGGTACAGTAATAAACTACAGGGTAAGGTATAGTAATAAACTGCAGGGTAAGGTACAGTAATAAACTACAGGGTAAGGTATAGTAATAAACTACAGGGTAAGGTATAGTAATAAACTACAGGGTAAGGTACAGTAATAAACTACAGGGTAAGGTATAGTAATAAACTGCAGGGTAAGGTATAGTAATAAACTACAGGGTAAGGTACAGTAATAAACTACAGGGTAAGGTATAGTAATAAACTGCAGGGTAAGGTACAGTAATAAACTACAGGGTAAGGTATAGTAATAAACTGCAGGGTAAGGTATAGTAATAAACTGCAGGGTAAGGTACAGTAATAAACTACAGGGTAAGGTACAGTAATAAACTGCAGGGTAAGGTACAGTAATATGCAGGGTAAGGTACAGTAATAAACTGCAGGGTAAGGTATAGTAATATGCAGGGTAAGGTACAGTAATATGCAGGGTAAGGTATAGTAATAAACTGCAGGGTAAGGTACAGTAATAAACTGCAGGGTAAGGTACAGTAATAAACTGCAGGGTAAGGTACAGTAATAAACTGCAGGGTAAGGTACAGTAATATGCAGGGTAAGGTACAGTAATAAACTGCAGGGTAAGGTATAGTAATAAACTGCAGGGTAAGGTATAGTAATAAACTGCAGGGTAAGGTATAGTAATAAACTGCAGGGTAAGGTACAGTAATAAACTACAGGGTAAGGTACAGTAATAACCTGCAGGGTAAGGTACAGTAATAAACTACAGGGTAAGGTATAGTAATAAACTGCAGGGTAAGGTACAGTAATAAACTGCAGGGTAAGGTACAGTAATAAACTGCAGGGTAAGGTACAGTAATAAACTGCAGGGTAAGGTACAGTAATAAACTGCAGGGTAAGGTACAGTAATAAACTGCAGGGTAAGGTACAGTAATAAACTGCAGGGTAAGGTACAGTAATAAACTGCAGGGTAAGGTACAGTAATAAACTGCAGGGTAAGGTACAGTAATAAACTGCTACCACCTCTTCTATCCAGGGAATACCTATTCTAATGTATAAACATGTAGTCTGTGGCCCTGGACCCCCCCGGAACCCCCCCCTGGACCCCCCTGGACCCCAGTCACAAGTAGTGTTCTATATGAAGAATAGGGTGCCATTTGGGACCCAGTGTACAGATCCTGTCCAGAAACAACACCTAGCCACTATACAGTCTTTTACATTAGAAAGGCCATGATTTATAGGCAGTACTGTGTAGTTAATATTCCACCTAGCTACTAGTGAGGGGACCTGTCTGACTAACCCATATAACCTCTCCTAGGATGAGTCACACACAGGGGAAAGGCTTCCAGTAGTTATTATAGGAGCTGTGAAGTCAATCAACCACCCACTCACCAGACAGTCAAGCCCTAGTTACTGTGTGAATGACCTCCAGTTAGAATATAAAGCATGCTGCAAATCATTTAACAACCAAATAAGGATTTCATATGATCTAACATGAAGTGAATCCAGAAAGCACCAGACACAAGGCTACAACAACAGGTCTACTGATAGAGTGGTATAGAAACAGACACAAGGCTACAACAACAGGTCTACTGACAGAGTTGTATAGAAACAGAAACAAGGCTACAACAACAGGTCTACTGATAGAGTTGTATAGAAACAGAAACAAGGCTACAACAACAGGTCTACTGACAGAGTGGTATAGAAACAGACACAAGGCTACAACAACAGGTCTACTGATAGAGTTGTATAGAAACAGACACAAGGCTACAACAGGTCTACTGACAGAGTGGTATAGAAACAGACACAAGGCTACAACAACAGGTCTACTGATAGAGTTGTATAGAAACAGAAACAAGGCTACAACAACAGGTCTACTGACAGAGTTGTATAGAAACAGAAACAAGGCTACAACAACAGGTCTACTGACAGAGTTGTATAGAAACAGAAACAAGGCTACAACAACAGGTCTACTGACAGAGTTGTATAGAAACAGAAACAAGGCTACAACAACAGGTCTACTGACAGAGTTGTATAGAAACAGACACAAGGCCACAGCTCAGAAGATGAAGGGTAGTGATATGGAACTAGGTCTACATCTCAGAAGATGAAGGGTAGAGATATGGAACTAGGTCTACATCTCAGAAGATGAAGGGTAGAGATATGGAACTAGGTCTACATCTCAGAAGATGAAGGGTAGAGATATGGAACTAGGTCTACATCTCAGAAGATGAAGGGTAGAGATATGGAACTAGGTCTACATCTCAGAAGATGAAGGGTAGAGATATGGAATAGGGTCTACATCTCAGAAGATGAAGGGTAGAGATATGGAACTAGGTCTACATTTCGGAAGATGAAGGGTAGAGATATGGAACTAGGTCTACATCTCAGAAGATGAAGGGTAGAGATATGGAACTAGGTCTACATCTCAGAAGATGAAGGGTAGAGATATGGAACTAGGTCTACATCTCAGAAGATGAAGGGTAGAGATATGGAACTAGGTCTACATCTCAGAAGATGAAGGGTAGAGATATGGAACTAGGTCTACATCTCAGAAGATGAAGGGTAGAGATATGGAACTAGGTCTACATCTCAGAAGATGAAGGGTAGAGATATGGAACTAGGTCTACATCTCAGAAGATGAAGGGTAGAGATATGGAACTAGGTCTACATCTCAGAACATCTCTATTATTCCCTATAAAGTACACTAATGTTGACCAGAGCTCCATGGACCCTGATCAAAAGTACTGCACTACGTGTAGGGAATAGCGTCTTCCCATCTTCTGACCTCTAAAAGGAGTGATGCTACTTTTCCTACGCATCTTCAGGTATGCAACACCAGCATCTTTCTGCAAAACCAAGACTGCAGAAAGGAGACCAAAGATGATGGCTTGATCTTCATCGACACACAATCACTTTTTCCTACGTAGGTGGAGAGAGAAAAGAGGAGAGCAGCTAAGTGATTGGGTGTTGTGTGTGTGTGTGTGTGTGTGTGTGTGTGTGTGTGTGTGTGTGTGTGTGTGTGTGTGTGTGTGTGCGTGTGTGTGTGTGTGTGTGTGTGTGTGTGTGTGTGTGTGTGTGTGTGTGTGTGTGTGTGTGTGTGTGTGTGTGTGTGTGTGTGTGTGTGTGTGTGTGTGTGTGTGTGTGTGCGTGTGTGTGTGTATGTGTGAGTACTGTGACATTTCCCTTCCTGCAGCAGCCCACGCAAGCACTGTCTGAAGAGCATAGACTGAGTTAGTGATAGACATCTGGACACCAGGGATGCAAACTGGTGAAGACCCAAAAAGGTGACACTTTGTTTTTTTGCATTGAAACATGCAAAATAAATCCCTGCTAGGGGATATCAACTTGAAAAATGCTAATTTCTAACTGATAGAGTGGTATAACTAATTAAATAACAAATAATATTATCTACATGATCAGTCTCTGTGTGTAAAATAAAGTGGTTCATGTGAACCGAACTCACAGATAGAAAATGTAAGGAAATCAATACAATGTTATTTGTTGCCTAGATTTGACTGCAAATGACACTCAAGTCCAGAGAAAAAAAACAATCCACTAATATAGCAGTTATCCATGACAGCATTCATAATAGAACGCTTGTGACCAAACACATCTAAATATTACACTTGGGAAAAAAACATTTCAAAGTAGAAATAGAATGAAAGAAAAAGGCATTCTATTTGTTCTATATTATAGTGGCTACGATTAGAGTGGCCACTATAGTAGACATCGATCAAGTGCACAAATAATGTTCACTGAGTAAAAACTAAAAGAATCATCCCTCTCACACACAACTGTATGTCAAGTTCAACACAACAACAACAGCAATATCTTTGGGATACACTGCACATTATACACTCTACTTGTGGACATCTGTTCTACAATGTGCCAGCAGCAGAGTATGAGACACTTTGTTGGCATAATTGATGTCTTTCAGGCAGAGTCCACCTGGCATACCCCTTTTTATTCACCTGCCTGAACTACATCAGACATATACTCAGCTAACTACACCTGCCTAAATTACACAGTCATATAGTCAGCTAACTACACCAGCCTGCCTGAACTACACTAGACATACACTCAGCTAACTACACCTGCCTGCCTGAACTACACCAGACAAATACTCAGCCAACTACACCAACCTGCCTTCACTACACAGTCATATAGTCAGCTAACTACACCAGCCTGCCTGAACTACACTAGACATACACTCAGCTAACTACACCTGCCTGCCTGAACTACACCAGACAAATACTCAGCCAACTACACCAACCTGCCTTCACTACACAGTCATATACTCAGCTAACTACACCAGCCTACCTGAACTACACCAAACATATACTCAGCTAACTACACCTGATGCCTTCACTACACAGTCATATAATCAGCTAACTACACCTGCCTGCACTACACTTTTCATATACTCAGCTAGCTACACCGGCCTGCCTTCACTACACAATCATATACTGAGCTAACTACACCTGCCTACCTGAACTACACTAGACATACACTCAGCTAACTACACCAGCCTGCCTGAACTACACTAGACATACACTCAGCTAACTACACCTGCCTACCTGAACTACATCAGACATACACTCAGCTAACTACACCTGCCTGCCAGAACTACACCAGACATACACTCAGCTAATATCCAATAGCAGCTGCACCATCCCTCTACTCTACATCTAACTGGTCCATATTTCGCCTCGACACAATCCAGATCTACGGACAATTCCTTCAACCTCACGACTTTGTTTCTGCTCTGACATGCACTGTCAACTGTGGGACCTTATATAGACAGGTGTGTGTCTTTCCAAATCATGTCCATTCAGTTGAATTTACCACAGGTGACTCCAATCAAGTTGTAGAAACATCTCAAGGATGATCAATGGAAACAGGATGCACCTAAAAAACCTGTTTTCGCTTCGTCATTATGGGATATTGTGTAGATTGATGAGGAAAAACATTTATTTAATCAATTTTAGAATAAGGCTGTAACGTAACAAAATGTGAATTCGAATTATTCCACAATTAACTAAATAATATGCATAATAATGTAGGCAGCTCATACAAAGTATTTTTTTCCTATAACCAGGATTGGCATTTTTTACAAAAATAAAATGTTAGCAAACATCCTATTTAGTCCCTAACATTATTTCCCTGTAGCTACAGATGTGGGACACAGTTGTTCCATCCCCGAGCCCAACTCAAGAGAGAATGCATATACTGTACAGTTGTAGCTGTTTGAGAGGGCATGCAACATTGAACATTTGATTATTTTGTGCCACCAGGGCCACAATCATTTGCCCCCTCTCTGATTGTCAGAGTGACCCCCTCCCCATTGGTTACTGCAGCTAGTGCTGTCATCGCTGCCACAACATGGGTGAGGGCCTATTTCATGTTGCTTCTTGTAGGCTACGGTCTAATATATTTCATGATGTGTAGCCTAACGTGAGCAACGATCTGTGATTTAGTGCATTATTACTGGGTAAGCGTTACAATAAGCTGCATCAATATTTGCAGCCGTAGGTTGTATTAATATGGTCCCTGTTCTAGTCCAGGCGTACCTTTCTCTGGTCGCGGTGCAGCTGAGGCTTCCTGATTGGCTCTTGTTACAACTGCTGTCTCCTTATTGACCCTCTGCGGCAGTGGTGCATCCTTATTGGCTCTGGCGGCCGGGGGCGGCAGCCCGGCGCTCTCGTCTGATAGAATGGCATCCAAGGCTCTCTGAGGGTCGAAGTCGCACCGCAAGGCAGCCTGGGTAAGGACTGACTCTGGCACAGCATCACCCAGCACTGCACGCATCTGGTCCAGACACGAGTACAACTTGCCTGTGGAGACATATACACTGTTATTTGAGGGTTCCAATAACAGTTTAATCGGACGTTACAGCTGAAAGTAACTAGGTCCCGGGGGGTTGAAGTTGTGTGTGTGTGGGGGGGGTTAGGGGTACCTTGGTCCAGGAGGTTGTGGGTGGGGGTGAGGTAAGGGGTTACCTTGGTCCAGGGGGTTGTGGGTGGAGGAGGTGGGGTTAGAGGTCAGGGGTTACCTTGGTCAGGGGGGTTGTGGGTGGGGGACGTGGGGTTAAGGGTACCTTGGTCCAGGGGGTTGAGGTTGTGTGTGGGGGGGGGGTAGGTGGGTATGGCCTCCTCTTCCTCCATCTCCTCCTCCTCTAGGGGTGGTTCAACGTTGGGCCTCTCCTGCCTGCTGGAGTAGATGAACTGGGCCGCTATGGAAACCACAGAACACACACACACACAACGGAACACTCAGGAGCCAATCACAGTGCTAGACAATGTCAACAAAGTTCTGACATTGTGGCCTTTTAGAGATAACCAGAGATGACGATGTTACTTAAAGATGCAGTAAGTAATGTCAGAAGTTAGCAGATTCATTATTTCTTTTGAAGTTCACTTTCCTTACTTACTCAACCTTTAATAACTACATTATGGCGTTCACTAATCAAACTATTTATATACTCAACCTTTAAGTAAGAATTGTATATAAATAGTTTGTGATTAGTGAACGCCATAATGTAGTTATTAAAGGTTTAAAATAAAAAAGTAGTTATGTTTTTGTTACACAATACCCCATAATGTCAAAGTGGAATTTTGTTTTTCAACACTGTTACAAACTCATTTAAAATGAAAAGCTGAAATGTCTTGACTCAATAAGTATTCAACCCCTTTGTTATGGCAAGCCTAAATAAGTTCAGGAGAAAAATGTGCTTAACAAGTCATATAATAAGTTCAATGGACTCACTGTGTGCAATAATAGTGCTTAATATGTTTAAGTGACTACCTCATCTCTGTACCTCACACATACAATTATCTGTAAGGTCTCTCAGTCGAGCAGTGAATTTCAAACACAGATTCAACTACAAAAGACCAGGAAGGTTTTCCAATGCCTCGCAAAGAAGGGCACGTATTGGTGAATAAATTAATAAATGACACTTTGGATGGTGTATCAATACACCCAGTCACTACAAAGATACAGGAGTCCTTCCTAACTCAGTTGCTGGAGAGGAAGGAAACTGCTCAGGGATTTCACCATGAGGCCAATGTTGACTTTAAAACCATTACAGAGTTTAATGGCTGTGATTGGAGAAAACTGAGGATGGATCAACAACATTGTAGTTACTCCACAATACTAACCTAAATGACAGAGTGAAAAGAAGGAAGTCTGTACAGAATAAAACATATTCCAAAACATGCATCCTGTTTGCAACAAGGCACTAAAGTAATACTACAAAAAATGTGGCAAAGCAATACATTTTTTGTTCTGAATGTATGGAACGACGTTTGGGTCTTTGCATGTAAAAAAATATACACGTCAAATAACACTATTTGATGGTTAAATAAGCTTTTAATTTGACACATCAAATACCACTATTCTATTCTATTCCACTACTATCAGTAGCACTGTACAAAAAAAAGTCTGCAAACAAGCACACAACCGGTCACAAACCATTGGGGTACCTAGCTAGCACCAATGCAACCAGCCTGAAAACTGCAGTCATTTTCAATATTCTTAGCAATGATTTATGAATCCATGTGAGTAAGTATTAGCTAGGCAGCCACTTGTTGTTCTCCTATTGAAATAAATAGCTAGCCAGGTACTTAACCCTGTTGCCCAAAGCTAACGTTATAAGCAGCCAGCTAGCTTCATCTGGCTAGTACGGCTTGACCGGAGCGGGTTATGTGTTGTGAAGCTAGCCACAATAAGGATTAGACACAAAGTACCTCTTTGAAAGTGATGAAGAAGGTTACAATTGGTGGAATCATACCATATTTAGACTAGATAATGTTAAACAAGGTTGGAATGTGGAGCAATGAAATGGGGTATCGGTCTACTATCACTCATATTTCATATGCCACAACGATTCATCAATACCGTATTGCTTATCTACCTACCTACCTACCTACCTACCTATCTAAAGTTGTCTCACACCTGCAGTGCTGGTCATAAAAAAAGCTAAAAACATAACAAAACAACAATCAGTTTCAGTAGCTAAAGTTAGCTAGCTGACTATCTATCTATCTATCTATAAAGTTAGCTAGCTGACTATCTATCTATCTATCTATAAAGTTAGCTAGCTGACTATCTATCTATCTATAAAGTTAACTAGCTGACTATCTATCTATCTATAAAGTTAACTAGCTGACTATCTATCTATCTATAAAGTTAACTAGCTGACTATCTATCTATCTATAAAGTTAGCTAGCTGACTATCTATCTATCTATAAAGTTAGCTAGCTGACTATCTATCTATCTATCTATAAAGTTAGCTAGCTGACTATCTATCTATCTATAAAGTTAATTAGCTGACTATCTATCTATTTATAAAGTTAACTAGCTGACTATCTATCTATAAAGTTAACTAGCTGACTATCTATCTATCTATAAAGTTAACTAGCTGACTATCTATCTATCTATAAAGTTAACTAGCTGACTATCTATCTATCTAAAGTTAGCTAGCTGACTATCTATCTATCTATAAAGTTAACTAGCTGACTATCTATCTATCTATAAAGTTAGCTAGCTGACTATCTATCTATCTATCTATAAAGTTAGCTAGCTATCTATCTATCTATCTATCTATCTATCTATAAAGTTAGCTAGCTGACTATCTATCTATCTATAAAGTTAACTAGCTGACTATCTATCTATCTATAAAGTTAACTAGCTGACTATCTATCTATCTATAAAGTTAACTAGCTGACTATCTATCTATCTATAAAGTTAACTAGCTGACTATCTATCTATCTATAAAGTTAGCTAGCTGACTATCTATCTATCTATAAAGTTAGCTAGCTGACTATCTATCTATCTATAAAGTTAGCTAGCTGACTATCTATCTATCTATCTATAAAGTTAGCTAGCTGACTATCTATCTATCTATAAAGTTAATTAGCTGACTATCTATCTATTTATAAAGTTAACTAGCTGACTATCTATCTATAAAGTTAACTAGCTGACTATCTATCTATCTATAAAGTTAACTAGCTGACTATCTATCTATCTATAAAGTTAGCTAGCTGACTATCTATCTATAAAGTTAGCTAGCTGACTATCTATCTATCTATCTATCTATAAAGTTAGCTAGCTGACTATCTATCTATCTA
Source organism: Thymallus thymallus (assembly GCA_023634145.1). Taxonomy (NCBI): domain Eukaryota; kingdom Metazoa; phylum Chordata; class Actinopteri; order Salmoniformes; family Salmonidae; genus Thymallus; species Thymallus thymallus. The sequence goes on from CM042411.1 coordinate 30,963,348, forward strand.
TCTATCTATCTATCTATCTATCTATAAAGTTAACTAGCTGACTATCTATCTATCTATAAAGTTAGCTAGCTGACTATCTATCTATCTATAAAGTTAACTAGCTGACTATCTATCTATCTATAAAGTTAACTAGCTGACTATCTATCTATCTATAAAGTTAACTAGCTGACTATCTATCTATCTATAAAGTTAACTAGCTGACTATCTATCTATCTATAAAGTTAACTAGCTGACTATCTATCTATCTATCTATAAAGTTAACTAGCTGACTATCTATCTATCTATAAAGTTAACTAGCTGACTATCTATCTATCTATAAAGTTAACTAGCTGACTATCTATCTATCTATAAAGTTAACTAGCTGACTATCTATCTATCTATAAAGTTAGCTAGCTGACTATCTATCTATCTATAAAGTTAGCTAGCTGACTATCTATCTATCTATAAAGTTAACTAGCTGACTATCTATCTATCTATAAAGTTAGCTAGCTGACTATCTATCTATCTATAAAGTTAACTAGCTGACTATCTATCTATCTATCTATAAAGTTAGCTAGCTGACTATCTATCTATCTATAAAGTTAATTAGCTGACTATCTATCTATTTATAAAGTTAACTAGCTGACTATCTATCTATAAAGTTCGCTAGCTGACTATCTATCTATCTATCTATAAAGTTAACTAGCTGACTATCTATCTATCTATAAAGTTAGCTAGCTGACTATCTATCTATCTATCTATCTATAAAGTTAGCTAGCTGACTATCTATCTATCTATCTATAAAGTTAGCTAGCTGACTATCTATCTATCTATCTATAAAGTTAGCTAGCTGACTATCTATCTATCTATAAAGTTAGCTAGCTGACTATCTATCTATCTATCTATAAAGTTAGCTAGCTGACTATCTATCTATTTATAAAGTTAACTAGCTGACTATCTATCTATCTATCTATAAAGTTAGCTAGCTGACTATCTATCTATCTATAAAGTTAGCTAGCTGACTATCTATCTATCTATAAAGTTAGCTAGCTGACTATCTATCTATCTATAAAGTTAGCTAGCTGACTATCTATCTATCTATAAAGTTAACTAGCTGACTATCTATCTATCTATCTATCTATCTATCTATCTATCTATCTATCTATAAAGTTAACTAGCTGACTATCTATCTATCTATAAAGTTAACTAGCTGACTATCTATCTATCTATAAAGTTAGCTAGCTGACTATCTATCTATCTATAAAGTTAGCTAGCTGACTATCTATCTATCTATAAAGTTAACTAGCTGACTATCTATCTATCTATAAAGTTAGCTAGCTGACTATCTATCTATCTATAAAGTTAGCTAGCTGACTATCTATCTATCTATAAAGTTAGCTAGCTGACTATCTATCTATCTATCTATAAAGTTAGCTAGCTGACTATCTATCTATCTATAAAGTTAGCTAGCTGACTATCTATCTATCTATAAAGTTAGCTAGCTGACTATCTATCTATCTATAAAGTTAATTAGCTGACTATCTATCTATTTATAAAGTTAACTAGCTGACTATCTATCTATCTATAAAGTTAACTAGCTGACTATCTATCTATCTAAAGTTAGCTAGCTGACTATCTATCTATCTATAAAGTTAACTAGCTGACTATCTATCTATCTATAAAGTTAGCTAGCTGACTATCTATCTATCTATAAAGTTAGCTAGCTGACTATCTATCTATCTATCTATCTATCTATAAAGTTAGCTAGCTGACTATCTATCTATCTATCTATCTATCTATCTATCTATAAAGTTAACTAGCTGACTATCTATCTATCTATAAAGTTAGCTAGCTGACTATCTATCTATCTATAAAGTTAACTAGCTGACTATCTATCTATCTATAAAGTTAACTAGCTGACTATCTATCTATCTATCTATAAAGTTAACTAGCTGACTATCTATCTATCTATCTATAAAGTTAACTAGCTGACTATCTATCTATCTATCTATAAAGTTAGCTAGCTGACTATCTATCTATCTATAAAGTTAGCTAGCTGACTATCTATCTATCTATAAAGTTAGCTAGCTGACTATCTATCTATCTATAAAGTTAACTAGCTGACTATCTATCTATCTATAAAGTTAACTAGCTGACTATCTATCTATCTATAAAGTTAACTAGCTGACTATCTATCTATCTATAAAGTTAACTAGCTGACTATCTATCTATCTATAAAGTTAGCTAGCTGACTATCTATCTATCTATAAAGTTAGCTAGCTGACTATCTATCTATCTATAAAGTTAACTAGCTGACTATCTATCTATCTATAAAGTTAGCTAGCTGACTATCTATCTATCTATAAAGTTAACTAGCTGACTATCTATCTATCTATCTATCTATCTATAAAGTTAGCTAGCTGACTATCTATCTATCTATAAAGTTAATTAGCTGACTATCTATCTATTTATAAAATTAACTAGCTGACTATCTATCTATAAAGTTAGCTAGCTGACTATCTATCTATCTATCTATCTATAAAGTTAACTAGCTGACTATCTATCTATCTATAAAGTTAGCTAGCTGACTATCTATCTATCTATCTATAAAGTTAGCTAGCTGACTATCTATCTATCTATCTATCTATAAAGTTAGCTAGCTGACTATCTATCTATCTATAAAGTTAGCTAGCTGACTATCTATCTATCTATCTATCTATAAAGTTAGCTAGCTGACTATCTATCTATTTATAAAGTTAACTAGCTGACTATCTATCTATCTATCTATAAAGTTTACTAGCTGACTATCTATCTATCTATAAAGTTAGCTAGCTGACTATCTATCTATCTATAAAGTTAGCTAGCTGACTATCTATCTATCTATCTATCTATCTATAAAGTTAGCTAGCTGACTATCTATCTATCTATAAAGTTAATTAGCTGACTATCTATCTATTTATAAAGTTAACTAGCTGACTATCTATCTATCTATAAAGTTAGCTAGCTGACTATCTATCTATCTATAAAGTTAGCTAGCTGACTATCTATCTATCTATAAAGTTAGCTAGCTGACTATCTATCTATCTATTCCCACGCATAAGAGAGATATGTGATTGTATACAAATGCAAGCAAGGTTTAAAATAGTGTTTTAGTCAAATATTATATATGTTTGGGCTTAAGTAAGCATTTCGTAAGTAAGCATTTCACTGTTAGCCTACACCTGTTGTTTACGAAGCATGTGACGAATAACATTTTTACTTGATTTGACAGTATAGAGTACTGTGTAGTGTACTAGGGTGGTGTGACAGACTGACCTGTAGCAGGGGAGATGCAGTAGTCATCATCAACAGACTGTCCATATATGTCGTCATCGTCAAGGTCTGCAGAAACGCCAGGGGAAGGGATGTAGTTAATAACAGAGGCAAGTAGCTAGCTAGGTCCCACATAAACACACACAGAGGAAACACACGGTGTATTATATTAAACACAGTCTCAAATAGCTGCAAATAAACACCCTTTTCTAAAATGTTTACATGGTTACCGTGAATTACTATGAATTGTTTACAAGGTTCAATGTTTGATTTGTTACATTAAGTAATTCTATAATGACTGTATTGTTACAAGCAAACACAACCCTGGGAGTGCAGAGGAGAATAATTATTCTGTCAAAGCTTTTTTATATATTTTAGGCATACTAAAACAAAACAAACGTGACACTAAATGATCACACATTAGTGCAGGAAACACTTGAAGTGAAAGTATTCAGACCCCTTGACTTTTTCCACATTTTGTTACGTTACAGCCTTATTCTAAAATTGTATTGTTTCATCAATCTACACACAATAACCCATAATGACATCAATCTACACACAATAACCCATAATGACATCAATCTACACACAATAACCCATAATGACATCAATCTACACACAATAACCCATAATGACAGAGCAAAAACAGGTTTTCAGAATTTCTTAGCAAATGTATTATAAATAAAAAACTGAAATATCACATTTACATAAGTATTCAGACCCTTTACTTTGTTGAAGCACCTTTGTCAGTGATTACAGCCTTGAGTATTCTTGGATATGACGCTACAAGCTTGGCACACCTGTATTTGGGGATTTTCTCCCATTCTTCTCTGCAGATCCTCTCAAGCTCTGTCAGGTTGGATGGGGAGCATCGCTGCACAGCTATTTTCAGGTCACTCCAGAGAAGTTCGATCGGGTTCAAGTTCGGGCTCTGGTTGGGCCACTCAAGGACATTCAGAGACTTGTCCCGAAGCCACTCCTGCATTGTCTTGGCTGTGTGCTTAGGGTCGTTGTCCTGTTAGAAGGTGAACCTTTGCCACAGTCTGAGGTCCTTAGCGCTCTGGAGCAGGTTTTCATCAAGGATCTCTCTGTACTTTGCTCCGTTCATCTTTCCCTCGACCCTGACTAGTCTCCCAGTCCCTGCCGCTGAAAAACATCCCCACAGCATGATGCTGCCACCACCATGCTTCACTGTAGGGATGGTGCCAGGTTTCCTCCAGACGTGACACTTCACATTCAGGCAAAAGAGTTCAATCTTGGTTTCATCGAACCAGAGAATCTTGTTTCTCATGGTCTGAGAGTCCTTTAGGTGCCTTTTGGCAAACTCCAAGCGGGCTGTCATGTGCCTTTTACTGAGGAGTGGCTTCCGTCTGGCCACTCTACCGTAAAGGCCTGATTGGTGGAGTGCTGTCAGAGTGACCATCAGGTTCTTGGTCACCTCCCTGACCAAGGCCCTTCTACCCGATTGCTCAGTTTGGCCAGGCGGCCAGCTCTAGGTGGTTCCAAACTTCTTCCATTTAAGAATGATGGAGGTTGTTATGGTATCCTTCCCCAGATCTGTGCCTCGACACAATCCGGTGTCTGAGCTCTAAGGACAATTCCTTCGACCTCACAACTTGGTTTTTGCTCTGACATGCACTGTCAACTGTGGGACCTTATATAGACAGGTGTGTGTCTTTCCAAATCATGTCCAATCAATTGAATTTACCTCAGGTGGACTCCAATCAAGTTGTAGAAACATCTCAAGGACGATCAATGGAAACAGGATGCACCTGAGCTCAATTTCGCGTTTCATAGCAAAGGGTCTGAATACTTATGTAAATAAGGTACTTCTGTTTATTTTCTTTCTGTTTTTTATTCGCAAACAAATCTAAAAATCTGTTTTTGTTTTGGCATTATATTGTATGTAGATTGATGAGGGGAAAAAATTATTGAATACATTTTAGAATAAGACTGTAACCTAACAAAATGTGGAAAAAAGGAATGGGTCTGTATACTTTCCGAATGCACTGTATGTAACTAACTTTTTTGGGCAACCCGACCAAATTCACATAGAAATGTGAATTATAGATCTGTCAATGAAAGCATGTCTAAGAAGCGGTAGATCTGTTCTATGTGCCCTATTTTTTATTTATTTAAACTTTATTTAACTAGGCAAGTCAGTTAAGAACAAATTCTTATTTACAATGAAGGCCTTCCGGTTCTTAAGGTTTCGTCTTTTACTTAAAAATGTGTACACCAGCTCTAAACAGCTGTAAATTCAATATTTTTGGTTATGGAAAATATATTTCACAGCGGTTTAGATGGTTGAAAGATTCTCTACACTATACTATAGTAGAGGGAGTTCTGTACAGTACAGCCAAAATCATATTTTGTTTCCTTATCTGGCGTTCTAAATCCTAGTGTTTCCATTCACCTTTAACCAACAATGTCAATATGGTGATTTACAGTAACAGTTAGCTGGCCTTCTAAATCCTAGTGTTTCCATTCACCTTTAACCAACAATGTCAATATGGTGATTTACAGTAACAGTTAGCTGGCCTTCTAAATCCTAGTGTTTCCATTCACCTTTAACCAACAATGTCAATATGGTGATTTACAGTAACAGTTAGCTGGCCTTCTAAATCCTAGTGTTTCCATTCACCTTTAACCAACAATGTCAATATGGTGATTTACAGTAACAGTTAGCTGGCCTTCTAAATCCTAGTGTTTCCATTCACCTTTAACCAACAATGTCAATATGGTGATTTACAGTAACAGTTAGCTGGCCTTCTAAATCCTAGTGTTTCCATTCACCTTTAACCAACAATGTCAATATGGTGATTTACAGTAACAGTTAGCTGGCCTTCTAAATCCTAGTGTTTCCATTCACCTTTAACCAACAATGTCAATATGGTGATTTACAGTAACAGTTAGCTGGCGTTCTAAATCCTAGTGTTTCCATTCACCTTTAACCAACAATGTCAATATGGTGATTTACAGTAACAGTTAGCTGGCGTTCTAAATCCTAGTGTTTCCATTCACCTTTAACCAACAATGTCAATATGGTGATTTACAGTAACAGTTAGCTGGCGTTCTAAATCCTAGTGTTTCCATTCACCTTTAACCAACAATGTCAATATGGTGATTTACAGTAACAGTTAGCTGGCCTTCTAAATCCTAGTGTTTCCATTCACCTTTAACCAACAATGTCAATATGGTGATTTACAGTAACAGTTAGCTGGCGTTCTAAATCCTAGTGTTTCCATTCCTCTTTAACCAACAATGTCAATATGGTAATTTACAGTAACAGTTAGCTGGCGTTCTAAATCCTAGTGTTTCCATTCACCTTTAACCAACAATGTCAATATGGTGATTTACAGTAACAGTGAGCTGGCGTTCTAAATCCTAGTGTTTCCATTCACCTTTAACCAACAATGTCAATATGGTGATTTACAGTAACAGTTAGCTGGCCTTCTAAATCCTAGTGTTTCCATTCACCTTTAACCAACAATGTCAATATGGTGATTTACAGTAACAGTTAGCTGGCCTTCTAAATCCCAGTGTTTCCATTCACCTTTAACCAACAATGTCAATATGGAGATTTACAGTAACAGTTAGCTGGCGTTCTAAATCCTAGTGTTTCCATTCACCTTTAACCAACAATGTCAATATGGTGATTTACAGTAACAGTTAGCTGGCCTTCTAAATCCTAGTGTTTCCATTCACCTTTAACCAACAATGTCAATATGGTGATTTACAGTAACAGTTAGCTGGCCTTCTAAATCCTAGTGTTTCCATTCACCTTTAACCAACAATGTCAATATGGTGATTTACAGTAACAGTTAGCTGGCGTTCTAAATCCTAGTGTTTCCATTCCTCTTTAACCAACAATGTCAATATGGTAATTTACAGTAACAGTTAGCTGGCGTTCTAAATCCTAGTGTTTCCATTCACCTTTAACCAACAATGTCAATATGGTGATTTACAGTAACAGTGAGCTGGCGTTCTAAATCCTAGTGTTTCCATTCACCTTTAACCAACAATGTCAATATGGTGATTTACAGTAACAGTTAGCTGGCCTTCTAAATCCTAGTGTTTCCATTCACCTTTAACCAACAATGTCAATATGGTGATTTACAGTAACAGTTAGCTGGCCTTCTAAATCCCAGTGTTTCCATTCACCTTTAACCAACAATGTCAATATGGAGATTTACAGTAACAGTTAGCTGGCGTTCTAAATCCTAGTGTTTCCATTCACCTTTAACCAACAATGTCAATATGGTGATTTACAGTAACAGTTAGCTGGCCTTCTAAATCCTAGTGTTTCCATTCACCTTTAACCAACAATGTCAATATGGTGATTTACAGTAACAGTTAGCTGGCCTTCTAAATCCTAGTGTTTCCATTCACCTTTAACCAACAATGTCAATATGGTGATTTACAGTAACAGTTAGCTGGCCTTCTAAATCCTAGTGTTTCCATTCACCTTTAACCAACAATGTCAATATGGTGATTTACAGTAACAGTTAGCTGGCCTTCTAAATCCTAGTGTTTCCATTCACCTTTAACCAACAATGTCAATATGGTGATTTACAGTAACAGTTAGCTGGCGTTCTAAATCCTAGTGTTTCCATTCCTCTTTAACCAACAATGTCAATATGGTGATTTACAGTAACAGTTAGCTGGCGTTCTAAATCCTAGTGTTTCCATTCACCTTTAACCAACAATGTCAATATGGTGATTTACAGTAACAGTGAGCTGGCGTTCTAAATCCTAGTGTTTCCATTCACCTTTAACCAACAATGTCAATATGGTGATTTACAGTAACAGTTAGCTGGCCTTCTAAATCCTAGTGTTTCCATTCACCTTTAACCAACAATGTCAATATGGTGATTTACAGTAACAGTTAGCTGGCCTTCTAAATCCCAGTGTTTCCATTCACCTTTAACCAACAATGTCAATATGGAGATTTACAGTAACAGTTAGCTGGCGTTCTAAATCCTAGTGTTTCCATTCACCTTTAACCAACAATGTCAATATGGTGATTTACAGTAACAGTTAGCTGGCCTTCTAAATCCTAGTGTTTCCATTCACCTTTAACCAACAATGTCAATATGGTGATTTACAGTAACAGTTAGCTGGCCTTCTAAATCCTAGTGTTTCCATTCACCTTTAACCAACAATGTCAATATGGTGATTTACAGTAACAGTTAGCTGGCCTTCTAAATCCTAGTGTTTCCATTCACCTTTAACCAACAATGTCAATATGGTGATTTACAGTAACAGTTAGCTGGCCTTCTAAATCCTAGTGTTTCCATTCACCTTTAACCAACAATGTCAATATGGTGATTTACAGTAACAGTTAGCTGGCCTTCTAAATCCTAGTGTTTCCATTCACCTTTAACCAACAATGTCAATATGGTGATTTACAGTAACAGTTAGCTGGCCTTCTAAATCCTAGTGTTTCCATTCACCTTTAACCAACAATGTCAATATGGTGATTTACAGTAACAGTTAGCTGGCCTTCTAAATCCTAGTGTTTCCATTCACCTTTAACCAACAATGTCAATATGGTGATTTACAGTAACAGTTAGCTGGCCTTCTAAATCCCAGTGTTTCCATTCACCTTTAACCAACAATGTCAATATGGTGATTTACAGTAACAGTTAGCTGGCCTTCTAAATCCTAGTGTTTCCATTCACCTTTAACCAACAATGTCAATATGGTGATTTACAGTAACAGTTAGCTGGCCTTCTAAATCCTAGTGTTTCCATTCACCTTTAACCAACAATGTCAATATGGTGATTTACAGTAACAGTTAGCTGGCCTTCTAAATCCTAGTGTTTCCATTCCTCTTCAACCAACAATGTCAATATGGTGATTTACAGTAACAGTTAGCTGGCGTACTAAATCCTAGAGTTTCCATTCACCTTTAACCAACAATGTCAATATGGTGATTTACAGTAACAGTTAGCTGGCGTACTAAATCCTAGAGTTTCCATTCACCTTTAACCAACAATGTCAATATGGTGATTTACAGTAACAGTTAGCTGGCGGTCTAAATCCTAGTGTTTCCATTCACCTTTAACCAACAATGTCAATATGGTGATTTACAGTAACAGTTAGCTGGCGTTCTAAATCCTAGTGTTTCCATTCACCTTTAACCAACAATGTCAATATGGTGATTTACAGTAACAGTTAGCTGGCCTTCTAAATCCTAGTGTTTCCATTCACCTTTAACCAACAATGTCAATATGGTGATTTACAGTAACAGTTAGCTGGCCTTCTAAATCCTAGTGTTTCCATTCACCTTTAACCAACAATGTCAATATGGTGATTTACAGTAACAGTTAGCTGGCCTTCTAAATCCCAGTGTTTCCATTCACCTTTAACCAACAATGTCAATATGGTGATTTACAGTAACAGTTAGCTGGCCTTCTAAATCCTAGTGTTTCCATTCACCTTTAACCAACAATGTCAATATGGTGATTTACAGTAACAGTTAGCTGGCCTTCTAAATCCTAGTGTTTCCATTCACCTTTAACCAACAATGT